>CM069141.1:66627988-66830488 GCA_035221665.1 Okamejei kenojei | reverse complement strand
GAAAAGGACCCGTTTACCTCCTACTCTTTGCTTCCTGTTTGCCAGCCAGTTCTCTATCCACATCAATACTGAACCCCTAATACCGTATGCTTTAAGTTTGTATACTAATCTCTTATGTGGGACCTTGTCGAAAGCCTTCTGGAAGTCCAGATATACCACATCCACTGGTTCTCCCCTTATCCACGCTACTAGTTACATCCTCGAAAAATTCCACAAGATTCGTCAGACATGATTTACCTTTTGTAAATCCATGCTGACTTTGTCCAATGATTTCACCACTTTCCAAATGTGCTGCTATCCCATCTTTAATAACTGACTCTAGCAGTTTTCCCCACTACCGATGTTAGACTAACTGGTCTGTAATTCCCCGTTTTCTCTCTCCCTCCCTTCTTAAAAAGAGGGGTTACATTTGCTACCCGCCAATCCTCAGGAACTACTCCAGAATCTAAAGAGTTTTGAAAGATTATCACTAATGCATCCACTATTTCCTGAGCTACTTCCTTAAGTACTCTGGGGTGCAGCTTATCTGGCCCTGGGGATTTATCGGCCTTTAATCTATTCAATTTTACCCAACACCACTTCCCGACTGACCTGGATTTCACTCAATTCCTCCTTTGACCCACAGTCCCCTGCTATTTCAGGCAGATTATTTATGTCTTCCTTAGTGAAGACGGAACCAAAGTAGTTATTCAATTGGTCCGCCATATCCTTGTTCCCCATGATCAACTCACCTGTTTCTGACTGCAAGGGACCTACATTTGTTTTAATTAACCTCTTTTCTCTTCACATATCTATAAAAACTTTTGCAGTCAGTTTTTATGTTCCCTGCCAGTTTTCTTTCATAATCTATTTTTCCTTTCCTAATTAAGCCCTTTGTCCTCCTCTGCTGGTCTCTGAATTTCTCCCAGTCCTCTGGTATGCTGCTTTTTCTGGCTACTTTGTACGCATCATCCTTTGCTTTGATACTATCCTGATTTCCCTTGTTATCCACGGATGCACTACCTTCCCCGATTTATTCTTTTGCAAAACTGGGATGAACAATTTTTTGTAGTTCATCCATGCAGTCTTTAAATGTCTTCCATTGTATATCCACCGTCAACCCTTTTAGAATTAATTGCCAGTCAATCTTGGCCAATTCATGTCTCATACCCTCAAAGTTTACCTTTCTTTAAGTTCAGAACCATTGTTTCTGAATTAACAATGTCACTCTCCATCCTAATGAAGAACTCAACCATATTATGGTCACTCTTGCCCAAGGGGGCACGTACAACAAGACGGCTAATTACCCCTTCCTCATTACTCAAAAACCCAGTCTAAAATAGCCTGCTCTCTCGTTGGTTCCTCTACATGTTGATTTAGATAACTATCCCGCATACATTCCAAAAAATCCTCTTTCTCAGCACCCCTGCCAATTTGATTAACCCAATCTATATGTAGATTGAAGTCACCCATTATAACTGTTTTGCCTTTGTCGCACGCATTTCTAATTTCCTGTTTGATACCATCCCCAACTTCTCTGCTATGTTAGGTGGCCTGTACACAACACCCACCAGCGTTTTTCTGCCCCTTAGTGTTTTGTAGCTCTACCCATACCGATTCCACATCCTCCAAGCTAATGTCCTTCCTTTCCATTGCGTTAATCTCCTCTCTAACCAGCAACGCTACCCCCACCTCATTTTCCTTTCTCTCTATCCCTCCTGAATATTGAATATCCCTGGATGTTCAGCTCCCAGCCTACGTCACCCTGGAGCCATGTCTCCGTGATCCCAACTATATCATAATCATTAATATCTATCTGCACGTTCAACTCGTCCACCTTATTACGAATACTCCTTGCATTGAGACACAAAGCCTTCAGGCTTGTCTTTACAACGCACTTACCCCTTATACAATTTTGCTGAACAGTGGCCCTTTTTGATTTTTGCCCTGGTTTTGTCTGCCTGCCACTTTTACTTTTCACCTTGCTACCTAATGCTTCTACCCTCATTTTACACCCTCCTGCCTCTCTGCTCTTGTACCCATCCCCCTGCCACATTAGTTTAAATCCTCCCCGACAGCACTAGCAAACACTCCCCCAAGAACATTGGTTCCATTCCATTCCAGGTGCAAACCGTCCTGTTTGTACCGGTCCCACCTCCCCCAGAACTGGTCCCAGTGCCCTAAAAATTTGAATCCCTCCCCCTTGCACACTTTTCAAGCCACGTATTCATTTGCATTATCCTCCTATTTCTACTCTGACTGGCCCGTGGTACTGGTAGTAATCCGGAGATTACTACCTTTGAGGTCCTACTTTTAAGTTTTATCTCCTAGCTCCCTAAATTCACCTTGTAGGACCTCATCCCTTTTTTTACCTATATCGTTGGTGCCAACATGCACCACGACAACTGGCTGTTCACCCTCCCCCTCCAGAATGTTCTGCAGCCGTTTTCAGTAACATCCCTGACCTTTGCACCAGGGAGGCAACATACCATCCTGGAGTCTCGTTTGCGGCCGCAGAAACGCCTATCTATTCCCTGACAATTGAATCCCCTATTACTATTGCCCTTCCCCCTCTTTTTCCCCCTCATGTGCCGCAGAGCCACCCATGGTGCCATGAACCTGGCTGCTGCTGCATTCCCCTGATGAGCCATCTCCCTCAACAGTATCCAAAATGGTATACCTGTTTAGGAGGAGATGACCGCAGGGGACTCCTGCACTAAACCTGCCTACTGCTTTGCTGGCTATTGGCCACCCGTTCCCTTCTTGTCCTCTTACCTTTTGCCTGCGGTGTGACCAACTCACTGTACGTGCTATCCACGACTTTCTCCGCATCGTGGATGCTCCAGTATGAATCCAGCCGCAGTTCCAATCGTTCAATGCGGTCTGCCAGGAGCTGCAGCTGGACACACTTCCTGCAAACATAGTCACCAGGGACACCGACCATCTCCCTGATCTCCCACATGTTGCAGGCTGAACAAACCACGGGGCCAATCTCTACTGCCATACCTTAATCCCAAATTACACTGTATTAAATATTAAAAAAACACAAAAAACTTATCCTTTAAACTTTACTACTAAATACTGAATCCTTAACTCCCAGAATCCCTAACTCCCAGAATCCCTAACTCCCAGAAGGCAGAAATGTAAAAATTGTAAACCCTGGGTTGCACCCAATCAGCTGCTTCCTCGGGTCCTCTTCCACCAATCAGCGGCTTCCTCAAAAAAACCCACTTCTCCAAATGGAACGTTATGGATTTGGGTAAGCCTCTGAAAAAACAAGCCCCGCGCTAGATTTTTATCCTTACCGGTCGGGTGTCGCTCCTCCCCCTCCTCCTCTTCCTCCAACGGCTCCTGTGGGCCTCTGAAAAAACAAGCCCCGCGCTAGATTTTTATCCTTACCGGTCGGGTGTCGCTCCTCCCCCTCCTCCTCTTCCTCCAACGGCTCCTGTGGGCCTCTGAAAAAACAACATGTATATGTGTGTGTATTTGTGTGTGTGTGTGTCTCTCTCTGTCTGTCTGTGTGTGTGTGTGCGTCTGCTGTCGGGTCATGGCGGCCGCTCAAAGTCGGTCACCCGAGCTGCTTCCTTCCTCTGAAGTGGCGGCCAGTCCTGCTGTCTGTGTGTATCTGTGTGTGTGTGTGTGTGTGTGTGTGTGTCTCTCAACCTGTGTGTATCTGCATGTCTGCTGTCGGGTCCCGGCGGCCGCTCAAAGTCAGTCACCCGAGCTGCTTTATTCCTCGGAAGTGGTGGCCAGTTCTGCAGTGTGTGTGTGTGTTGTGTGTGTGAGTGTGTGTGTGTGTGTGTGTGTGTGTGTGTGTGTGTGTGTGTGTGTGTGTGTGTGTGTGTGTGTGTGTGTGTGTGTGTGTGTGTGTGTGTGTGTGTGTGTGTGTGTGTGTGTGTGTGTGTGTGTGTGTGTGTGAGTGTGTGTGTGTCTGTGTGTATCTGTGTGTGTGTGTGTGTGTGTGTGTGTCTGCTGTCGGGTCCCGGCGCCGCTCAAAGTCAGTCACCCGAGCTGCTTCCTTCCTCGGAAGTGGCGGCCAGTTCTGCTGTCCGTGCCCGGAGCGCTGCGGCAGCCACCCAAGCTAATTCACTCCCCGGCCACAATAAAACCATATAGCAATGACAGCACGGAAACAGGCAACTCTGCCCTTTTACTCCGTGCCGTTTACTGTCACCTAGTCCCATCTACCTGCACTCAGACTGGAGCGTGGCAAGTGGGTTACTGACCCCAATCCCCTCCTTCACAACGCTAGACTCCCCAAAATACTATGAACTGAGCTCTCCCCCCACCCCGGGAAATACAGTATTTAAAAACATAAAGCACCAAGAAATGCACTTACCACGTTATTGGTTGCTGGAGGGTGCGCATTTTCCCTTTGTGGGTCGTATCAATAGATGCGCCGCGCTGAAATAACTCAAAGCCACAGGATGGAGATGTCTTTTAACATTGTTGCTTTATTAAAACATACCTTCATTCACGGTTGGCTCAAGAGTAACGGGAGAGGAACTTGGTAACTCGGAGGAGGAACTTGGAACATCGCAGAAATGACATACCCGTGGGAACTCGGTTAAACACTTGAACATAAACTTGAAGTTTCGTACACAACCACGAGTCTTTCACTCGGGGTACCTCGTGGGTCAACTCGCACTGTGAGACAGGGCCATTAGAATACCACCAGGATGCAGGTGCTAATCCAGGATCTTCCCACTCTGTCGGCATCAGCTGCCTTATTTGGAGTTGTAAATTGCAGTTCTAGACTTACCCCCTTAGTCTGGTTTTGTCAAACACTAAGTCAAACTCTGGTTCCAAAACCTTACTTTACTGAAGAACAAACACCAGGGACAGTTGCCGATCCACCCACGTAAGAGAACAATATTTCGTGTAAACAGAACAGAAGTCACATTCAACCGACACGCCCCAAAGTATTACTCACCCTCTTATACCCTTCCAAACTAAGGGCATGACATTACTTGGGGAAGGCAACACCTACAAACCAATCACACATATTGATCACATTATACAGTCATTGACAGTTCCCTAACCCCATTACAATGTTTCTACAGAAACTTCTGGAAAGAAGTCAGTTGACTAAGTAATGCAACATAAACAATTCAAACAAGGCTTCACACTTCAGCCAATCATCAAACAGCAACGCAAACACCTCGTAACATTATTAACAATACCTTTTCATACCCCCTTCTATAACGAATCCCCACTATGCATTTGCAGACCTTCATATCTCTTTCTGCAAACCCTCATACATTTTAACAAAGTAAACTCATCTGGACCTTTCTTTATCATCAACTTCCATCTGGGGCCCAGACTCCTTGGAGCCATGACTCTCAGCTTCCAACTTTCACAGAAAGAGGCCAAGCAGGCCCTGCAAATGCAAACATCCTCCATTTTGTGACCTCTCTAATTTAGCCAATGTTAACAGAGTCAAGGCTACAGCATTACATTTGAGCCTAGAAAGTAGTATAATTGGAAACTGAAGTCATATAGATACATAGAAACATCGACAATAGGTGCAGGAGTAGGCCATTTGGCCCTTCGAGCCAGCACCGCCATTCAATGTGATCATGGCTGATCATCCCCAATCAGTACCCCGTTCCTGCCTTCTCCCCATATCCCTTGATTCCGCTAGCCCTAAGAGCTCTACCTAATTCTCTTTTGAGAAACCTGGACATTTAAAGTGTTCCCAGGCACATTCCCGCTGCTCTTCATTCAGGAATGATCCTTGCAGCAGCACTGTGTTTTTTCTTGCTCTCGATCCGCTGGGTAAAGTTTTGTTGAGCACTCTATTGAGTACTCTAGCTTTTCAGTCCACAGTCCCACTTTATCACAGTGTCAGTTTATCGCCTAATTTAACCTCCGGTCCCATGCAGCTAATTCTTTGTTTTACAGAACTTCTGTCATATTCATTTCACCCCATCCATCATTCTCTTCATAGAGGGAGTTGAGAACATAATTTTTTTTTGTAATGTAATTTGGGTAAATTGCATTCCTTGTGTGTTTTTTTTTGACAATGCCATGATTTATGCCTTGCACCAACTTAACCCAAAAGGGTGAGGTATGAAAAAGATTGAGTGGCTCCTATTTGAATATTCGATCTAAGCAAGTGGGGATGTGTGGCAAAGAAAGAACGGATCCAGTCCGGGACGAGACTCAATCTAAAAAAAAGGATGTTCTTTGTTGCCAGCCCAAGCCAGGTATCATTATTTCACATCCCTTACATGTTTACTTAGATTTTTACTCTTCATGCCTCTTCTCACGAGCAGAAACGTTCTAAGCTCCCTGCATTTTATCCAAGATCCTATGCTGACAAGTGTCATTCCTATATGTCTCGCACAAACCTGTCCAAACTTTCTTGCATGTCAGCTCGGTTTTGCTCCACTTCGTTCTCATTCTCTACTTTGCTCTGCTTTCACTCTCTTTTTCATATTCTCTGTTTTCCCTTCCCTCTCTCTCCCTCCTCTCCATCATTTCCTCTCTGTATCATTCTAATTTCACACTACTTTTCTATTCCCCTTTCTCTCCTCTTTTTTTTTTTAGTTTCAAAAACTTTATTGACACAATCATATAATACAACACATCAAACCATAATCAAAAATGGCTCTCTCCCTCTCTCTCCCTCTCTCGCTCTCTCTCCCTCTCTCTCCCCCTCCCCTCTCTCCCTCTCTCCCACCCCTCTCTACCTCTCTCCCTCTCTCTCCCCCTCCCCTCTCTCTCTCTCTCTCTCACTCTCTCTCTCTCTCTTTCTCTCTCCCTCTCTCCCCCTCCACTCTCTCCCTCTCTCTCTCCCGCTCTCTCCCTCTCTACCTCTCTCCCTCTCTCTCCCCTCTCCCCTCCCCCTCTCTCCCTCTCTCCCTCTCTCTTTCTGGCTCTCTCCCTCTCTCTCACTCTTTCTCTCCCACTCTCTCTCTCCTTCTCTCTCTCTCCCTCCCTCCCCCTCTCTCCCCCCCTCTATCCCTCCCCTCGCTCCCTCTCTCCCCTCTCTCTCTCTCTCCCTCTCTCCCCCTCTCCCTCTCTCCCTCTCTCTCCCCCTCCCCTCTCTCTCTCTCTCTCCCTCTCTCCCCTCTCTCCCTCCCTCTCTCCCATCGCTCCCTCTCTCCCTCTCTCTCTCTCTCCCTCTCTCCCCTCTCTCTCCCTCCCTCTCTCCCTCCCATCGCTCCCTCTCTCCCTCTCTCTCTCTCCTCTCTCCCTTTCTCCATCTCTCTCTCTCTCCCTCTCCCCGTCCCCTCTCTCCCTCTCTCTCTCTCCCTCTCTCCCTCTCTCTCTCCCCGTCCCCTCTCTCTCTCTCCCTCTCTCTCCCCCTCCCCTCCCTCCCTCCCTTTCTCTCTCTCTCTCATGATATATTCCTTCTAATTTGGAAATGTAGCAACACACAGTTTATCTTCATGCCACCATCTGTGCCATGTTGCGATCGAGACAGTGCTTTAGCCCCTGTGCTTACTCCGGCTTAGCTCCTTGGGTAAATGAATGGCAGTCAGTGTAGAAACTATTCACACTGGATTAGTTGCAGCAAGAAGGCACTTTAACCTCACAGACAGTCAAACCAGAATGAATCCAATTCTTTCGCAGGACCAATCTGAGAAATCATCCAGGACTCTCAAGTGTATGCAGGGTAGTCACCTCATGAAGTAATACAATCATTGAACAAGTCCCTATAACGGCTGCTGTTTCTTTGTGCTTCTCTCTCGGTTCTATCATGAGATGAGATTAATGCCCGCTGTACCTCTGGATGAACAAGTCCATGCAGATATCCATCCACCAGGAGGAGGTGGTGGCTTTCCCTGTGACCGAGAACAGGAAGCCCCACAGTGGTTGGCACACCTTTTCATGAAGGTGGTCACGACTACCACAGCTCTGAGGTCCTCTTGTATAAGTGACTGGAGCAAAATTAGGCCATTCGGCCCATCACATCTACTCTGCCATTCAATCATGGCTGATCTATCTTTCCCTCTCAACCCCATTCTCCTGCCTTTTCCCCATAACACCTGACACTTGTACTAACCAAGAATCTAACTATCTCTGCCTTAAAAATATCCATTGACTTGGCCTCCACAGTCTGTGCCAACAAATTCCACAGATTCACCACCCTCTGACTGAAGAAATTCCACCTCAACTTCTTCCTAAAGGAACGTTCTTCTATTCTGAGGCTAAAGCCTCTGGTCCTAGACTCTCCCACTAGTGGAAACATTCTCTCCACATCCACTCTATCCAGGCCTTTCACTATTTGCTAAGTGACACGAGGTCCCCCCTCATCCTTCTAAACTCCAGCGAGTACAGGCCCAGTGCCGTCAAATGCTCATCATATGCTAACCTATTCATTCCTGGTATCATTCTTATAAACCTCCTCTGGACCCTCTCCAGAGCCAGCACATCCTTCCTCAGATATGGTGCCCAAAATTGCTCACAATTGCAGTCTGATCCTCAGCAATATATATCCCTGTTTTTATATTCTAGTCCTCCCAAAATAATTGCATTTACCTTCCTTACTTCCAATTCGACTTGCAAATAAATGTTTGGGGAATCCTGCACCAGCACTCCCAAGTCCTTGTGCACCTCCGATTTCTGAATTCTCTCCCCATTTAGAGAATACTCTGCACCTCTATTCCTGCCACCAAAATGCATGACTCCACACTTTGCTACGCTGTATTCCATCTGTCACTTCTCTGCCCACGCTCCCAACCTGTCTGAGTCCTTCTGCAGAGTCCCAGCTTTCCCTCCACTGTACATCTCTTCACATCTGCAGTCTTCAATCCCCTCGTCTAAATCATTGATACACAACGTGAAGAGTAGAGGCCCCAGCACCAATCCCATATGCTGCAGAGAAAGGGAATGGATGAATGAGAATGAGTGAATGAATCAAGAGGGCTGAAAGTGGTCAATTGTGCTGACGACAGAACAATGACATTCTTATTCCCTGTAGCCTACCAGGAGAGTAAATGCAAGAACATACCGATAGTATATAATAATCAAAAAATATATAACAGAATCATAATAATGCAAAAACTGTGAGAGAGGGTAAGTGAATGTGAGCGAGTGGGTGGGTGAGTGGGTGAGTGGGTGAGTGGGTGATAACTTGCATGAGAGAGGAAGAAAGGGAGCCCATGTGTGAAAAGAGTGGATGTGTGTGTGTGTAGGGGAGAAAGAGAGAGGACAGTAGACTGCAGAGACTGCTAGAATTTTGAGGAAAAATCAACCTGCTGGAGGAAGTCAATAGGCCAGTCAGCATCTGTGGAGGGAACTCAACAAACAGCATTTCAGGTTGGGAGCCTTTTCAGAAGGGGTTTACGGTATGTACATAAATGAGAGTGTATGAATGTCTAAGTGTTAGAAAGAGTGTGTGTGTGCGTGTGCGGGGGAGAGGGTCCATTGAGAGAGTGGGGGTATGTGTGTGTTACAGAGAGAGATGAAATGAAACAGTAAGCCATAGGTGAGAGGTACTTAGCTTGAAAAAGGGGAGAGGGGTACTATGTGTACGTGTGAGTATGTGAAAGTGTGGGTGTGTGTGTGTGAGAAACCCCATGAATAAATGCGAACAAGCGAGGGAAATCACCATGCAAGCAGCTACTCCTGCCTGCTGGTGGTTCATCTAGGCTTCCTGGCAAAATATACCTGGCGGAAAGAGGAATGGATTCCAGGATGTGCTCGCAGCCTCCGTGAATACACGCAACAACCCGACTGACGTGTGGGAATGTCTGGCCCAAGACCAGTCTCAGGGAGAGGGAGAATTGAGGGTGACATTGAAACGTCTGCCCCATGAATCGGGTGCTGCCAGAGGCCCCAGTGTAAGCGATAGAACAAGCAGATCACCTCTCTAGCTTTACCCACCCACGCCCCATGTCAGCCACCTCCTGACGCATCACTGGTCTCACCAGAGGAAGGACATCCTTGTGTTTGGGGCAGTGCAGCGTAGGTTCACCAGATTGATCCCTGGGATGGCGGGACTGTCATATGGGGAAAGATTGAAAAGACTATGGCTCGATTGTAATCACGTATTGTCTTTCTGCTGACTGGTTAGCACGCAACAAAAGCTTTTCACTGTACCTCGGTACATGTGAGGATAAACTGAAACAAGAAAATAACACACACACACATACGTACACATAAAAGCAAATAATAATAGTGCAAAAAGACAAATGCAATGCCCTCAAGTCTGTGTTTTGGTCTCCTAATTTGAGGAAGGACATCCTTGTGAATGAGGCAGTGCAGCGTAGGTTCACGAGATTGATCCCTAGGATGGCGGGACTGTCATATGAGTAAAGATTGAAAAGACTAGGCTTGTATTCACTGGAGTTTAGAAGGATGAGGGGGCATCTTATAGAAACATATAAAATTATAAAAGGACTGGACAAGCTAGATGCAGGAAAAATGTTCCCAATGTTGGGCGAGTCCAGAACCAGGGGCCACAGTCTTAGAATAAAGGGGAGGTCATTTAAGACAGAGGTGAGAAAAAACGTTTTCACCCAGAGAGTTGTGAATTTGTGGAATTCCCTGCCACAGAGGGCAGTGGAGGCCAAGTCACTGGATGGATTTAAGAGAGAGTTAGATAGAGCTCTAGGGGCTAGTGGAATCTAGGGGTATGGGGAGAAGGCAGGAACGAGTTATTGATTCGGGATGATCAGCCATGATCACAATGAATGGCGGTGCTGGCTCGAAGGGCCGAATGGCCTCTTCCTGCACCTATTTTCTATGTTTCTATCTTTCTATCAGCCTCCCGAACGGATGCAACCCTCAGGCCACTGCCTCCGGGAAAGAGGGTTCGCTGGTATCAGAGGGCGAGTATGCAGAGCGCACCCTGGGGTGCCGTGCGCGGTCTGCGGGAGGAAGACGGGGGAGGATGGTTCAACACTTGCAGCACTTGTGCGGCTGGAGTTGTTACCCTGGAGAATAGAATCGCTTGGAAAATACAATCACCCAGAATGAATATTTTATTTGCAACATTCTGCTAATTTTAGTTTACCAAATGCAAATGTCAGCCGGCTTATTACGACTGCCATCTGTGCTTTAGTGAGAGGGGAGGGAGTTATTACACCACCTACATTAATTATTTAAACCAGTCATTTAAGCATAGCATCTTCTTGTGCTGATATCGTGAAATAAATGCATTTTGAGTGAAACTGGTGTCACCAAAATATTAAGACAGTGTGGATAAACAGATCATTTACATTCTGTTCTACTGTTTTTAAAAGATGTAAACTCAACCCAATTATCTCCTGCTTGCTGTTTTGCTAAGAGATAAAACCACAGTATTTGATTCAAAGCAAGATTTATTTCTGTGTTAAAATCTCAATTATCTTCCATTCTCTGGGTAATGAGTTGCCATTTAGTTTTCTGAGGTGAGATTACTGAGTACATCGCAACACATCAAGCTGCTCTGGGCTTTGTTTTGTTCCAGTTTCATTGTTAATTAAATAGCGCTCTGGAAAAGCCGAACGGGCACAAAGGGCTGAAAAGCCTCCTTCGGAGCTCCTGCACTGATGTTCTTTCATCAGGACTGAAGTGCCAGCTCTATTTCTACCTCTCAAGGAACATCAAACACTGCAATGCAAGCACAGGGCCACAATGTCTGAGCCAACCATGATACCGGTCCAGTTACAGTTTAGTTTAATGTCACGTGTACCGAGGTACAACGGAACGATTTTGTTGCGTGTTATCCAGTCAGCAGAAAGACTCCACACAATTATCCAAACTAATCCCATCTGCTTGCACGTGGCCTCCTATAAATCGTCCACTCCTTGTCTTTTTATGTGCCTGTCTAAATGTCTCTTAAATGTTGTTATTTTAACTACTTCCCCTGGCAGCGTGTTCCAGTCACCTCCCACTCTCTGAGTAAAATAACTGACTTATAAATCTCCTTTAAACTTTCTGCCTGTCATCATGAAGCTATGTGCTCTGGTATTTGACATTTGCATCTTGGAAAAAGACTCGTGCCTATATAAAACCATGCCTATGCCGCTCATCATTGCACATACTTCTCTCAGGTTGCTCCTCAGCCTGTGACACTCCAGAGAAAACAACCCAGGACATGTTTGTCCAACCTGTTCTTCATCAGAGATTTGAAGAGATTCGGCATGTTGCCAGATGCCGCGACAGGTGTACTACAGTGGGGAGAATACTGACTAGAATTATTACGGCCTGGTTCAGTAGGCCCAAGAGTGAAGGAAGCTGCAGAAAATGGTGGACATTGCCCGGTTCATCACAGGTGTGACCTCCTCACGTGGTAGAGACATCAAAGACCACCCCACCTTGACCACAATCTCATCTCACTTCTCCCATTTGGGAAGAGGTTACAGGAACCTGGGCACCATTACATCCAGGCTCAAGAACAGCTCCTTGTCATATGGTATTATACCATACAAACCCCAGCCAAACCCCTACCTTAGCACCAAACTATGATGGACTGATGGCGTAAGGTTGCATTATCTATTATAATGCTGCAACAAGTAAGAATTTTGTTTTTCCGATCCTGATGCATATAACATTTAAACATTGACTCCTGACTCTTGAGGTCTACAGCGGCAAGGTGGCTCAGCGGTAGAGTGCTGCCTTACAATGCCAGAGACCTAGGTTTGATTCTGACTATGGGTGCTTGTCTGTACGGAGTTTGTACGTTCCCCCAGTGACCTGCAAGGGAATTTTTCTCCGGGTGCTCTGGTTTCCTCCCACACTCCAAAGACGTACAGGTTTGTAGGCTAATTGGCTTGGTATGATTGTTATGGTATGGGGTGTGGCGGCACCTAACGGCAGCGGCTCGACTACAGTCGTCCGTCTTTTTTTTAAATTTTTGTCTTAGTTAAAAGTATGTCTTGAGCTTAGTTTTTATTATTTTTTAGCTGTGTATATGTGGGGGGTGGAGGGGGGGATGTGGGGAAAACCTTTAGTCACTTCTCTGTACGGGGACCCGACTTTTTCCCTGTCGGGTCTCCGGTGTCGTTGGGCCTAACATCGTGGAGCCTCCGGCTGGGACCAACCTGAGGGCTCCAGTCGCGGAGCCTGCGGACCTGACATCATGGAGCTGTGATGGCGCTTGGCTGTGACCCGACTTCAGAGCTTCGGAGGCTCCGGCTGCAGGCCCGGTGGACAGGAACATCGGGAGCTCCAGGTCCCTGGTGGGAGATGGCTTTTCGGAGCTCCCACAACGGCAACGTCTCCCGCTGGAATCACGGGGTTAAAAGGACATGGAGCGGGGCCTAACATCGCCCCAGTTCGCCTCGACACTGGTTAGACAGCGCCGGGATGGATGGGACATTGGGCCATCGTCCGCCGGGGGCTTTAACATCGGAGCCCCAGTTCACCTAGACGCTGCAGTTGGACTGCTGGACCGCGGGTGAAGAACAAAGGGAAGAGATAAGACTTGCCTTCCATCACAGTGAGGAGGTGTTGGAGACTCACTGATGTGGATGTTTATGTCCAAACTGTGTTAAGTGTGGTCTTAGGTTTTTTTGTAATGTAAAAAATGCAATTTTGTTCAAACCAAGTTGTTTGAATGACAATAAAAGGCATTCTATTTTATTCTATTCTATTCTGTTCTATTCTATTCTATTCTAAATTGTCCCGAGTGTGTGTAGGATGGTGTTAGTGAGTGGGGATCGCTGCATACTCAGTGGGCTGTAAGGCCTGTTTCCATCCACAACCTCCAAACTCTAAACTAGACAATGCTTGATCCGCTGAGTATTTCTGGCATCTGTGTTTATATTTGCTTTCTGGCTCCCACACCTTATCAATTAGGCATTGTCACAGGCCATAGTTAACCACAACTGGACTCAAACCCACAGTGGGGTACATGGCCTGATGGAATACAGCTACCTTCTATGAGGAGGAACCCACATACCACACTGTGCAGCAATCCACCCTGCACTGCTTCAAACTAAACATCAATTTGCATCTACGCACATTGCTGAGTCCCATTACAAATTTGTAAAGGATTTGTAGGTTAATTAGCCCTAGTGTATTGGTGAGTAGTTTAATTGAGAGGAATGTGGGGGGGAAAAAGACAACAGGGTTCAAAGTATTTTCCACATAAATACATTGCAAATCTGGCAGAGAGATTACATGTCGTATCAAATGGAAGACCATATGGTGTGTTCTGGTGAGGTTGATCAAGGGGAAGATGGTGCCAAGAACATTGGCAGGACTTTGAAGTGGTTCGGAGTTGCAGCAGGTCGAGCAGCAGCCCTTCAGCAGTGTCCCAGGATTGACCCAGACCACCTGTGTGGGGCTTACATGTTCACATTGCGGCCAGTGTAGTTTTCCCCTGGGTGCTCCGTTTCCTCCCACATCCAAAAGACGTGTGGGTTTGTAGGTTAATTGGCCTCTGGTGCACAGACGAATGGTTGAATTAATAGGAATGTGGGGAAAGTAGGTTACGGGGGAAATGAATGAAGAACACGATTGGTCCGAGAGCTGGCATATAATCGATGGGCCAAATGGCATCCTTCTTTGTGATCTGCAATTAAAACACTCCACTCATTCAAATGGGCGCTTTCCAGCTTGTAATATTTCACCTGAAGAATAAGATCCCAGGATTTCCAGGGCACCCAAAATCAAGCACTGGCAACTGTATTGTGCCAGCTGAGTTGTCCGCTCACCACTGCAGTTTGTGCCAGTGCCTGTCTAGTCTCTTCTCAGGTGCTCTGGAGTGAACCACACCTGGAATTACCCGGTGGAACCTGCATTAATGGATATTATTTGGATATTTCACTCCGGATGAAGTCAATTTTTAAATGTGCCGTGCTAGGTGCCTGTATTTTGAGGCAGAGATGTTCTAAAAGCTGTGTGTTCTTAAAACGTACCACCTTGATGTCATTATCACATTCCCCCATTCAAAGATTGAAAGATTGAATTCCTTAATTTTTCTAAATAAACTTAAAATGGCAATGACCTCAGGAGGAAGAACAGCATATGGGAATGACATTTAAAGCGCATACGGCTCTCCTTTAAACTGCCATAATAACATAAAACCCATTTGTTTCTAATTGTAACTGTATCTGGTGATGTTACAATTCAACCCTGGAGGACCACGAGGAAGTAATTTGGTCCTCCAACGCAATAAATTAAATCGGGGCCTAATCTCAACTAAAAGCTGAAACTGCTCCAATTTAAGCAAGTTTTATATATTTATGTTTTGGCTTATTCTGTATAATGTTTATTTTTCAATTATCTTTCTATTTACTTTCCTCTGAACTATATCTCCAGGACTGAAAGGCATTCGGTTGCAGGGACCATTATCCCAGATGTATGTGGAATATCCTATTTAGTCTAGGAAAATTAACCCTTGGCCTTCGATTTTCCAAATTTCCGCTGTTAAATGCAACACATCAAGGTAAAGGGTGCACGGAGCTGCTGGAAGTAGTCTCCTCAGTTCATTGGTTTGAAAGTAAGCTCACTCTAAGCAGTCCATTAGAAAACCACTCCTACGCTGATTTATTGGGGAGGTTTTTGCCTGACACACAGGGGTTTTACAACACAGGTAACTGTAGGAAAACAGCAATGGACAGAAGCAGCACTCAGTGATAGTCAGTTCCTCCCATGTTCATCCATCACCAATTTCCCAAAGCTCAGAGTGGATGTGTACTGGTCATGGCGGGCAAATCTGGGTCAAAGATGGCGGAGGTGAGCTTAACCCACCTGTGGCAACAGTTGTCACGGCCACCACCAGTTCATCACATCTCCCAGCATGATGACATTGCCTCAGGTAAAATCTATGGACATCCTGTCTGAGAAAGGATCCCGGACCCAGAGTGTTGACTCTTTCTCTTTCACAGATGCTGCCTGAACTGTTGAGTGTTTCCAGCAATTTCTGGCTTACTTCCAGTAATCTGCAGTTTTTGTTTGATGTTCTGAATGGTAAGATGTTAAACGGAGTTCCTCTAAGACAAGTGAAAGAATATCCGTTCGATACTTGAAGATCTCCCCAAGTGCTTAATGCCGGTAGACCATATCTCCGAAGCTTGAGTGAAGGGATCACTATTGCCTGCTTGACTACAGGCTTTATGCTGGGTTTGATGTCTGGACCTCCATACATTCTTTTCTTCAAATGGCCACAATCATTTTTTCGTTATTCTCATGCCAATTTTATTTTGTTGATAATTTCAATGAAATCATTGGAATGAAAAACTGGATGGCTCAAAAACTGTGCTTGTAGTGAGGAAACATACCATGTGCCCATTTACACATTGGAGTTAGATACCTAGATAGTGGACAGCACAGTGGCATCGTGGTAGAGCTTCTGCCTTTCAATGCCAGAGACCCGGGTTCGATTCTGACTACGGGTGCTTGTCTGTACGGAGTTTGTATGTTCTCCCCGTGACTTGCATGGGTTCTCTCCAAGATCTTTGGTTTCCTCCCACACTCCAAAGATTGGAGTGTGGAGTATATATATATATATATATATATATATATATATATATATATATATATATTTTTTTTTTTTTCTCTCTCTTCTCTTTCTCTTTCTATATAATCAAAATTATTATTTAATCATTATTCTTATTGATTAAAATCTATTCTTTTCTTTTTCTACTTTCTAAAAAACTAGGAGTTTATAAGAATTATTCGTAACATTCGTATACGTATTGAAATAAGTTGGTTGTGTATTTGAAAAGTTGTTATACCGTTGTTATGATGGATTACTTCTAATAAAAATATTATTACAAAGATTGGAGCGGACTTGATGGACCGAAGGGCCTATTCCCACGCTGATTTGTCTGATTCCCACGTCGGTTTGTCAAGGAGGACTCTCTCTAACTTCTCCAGGTGCACAGTAGAGAGCTTGCTGACCGGTTGCATCGTGGCTTGGTTCGGCAACTTGAACGCCCTGGAGAGGAAAAGACTACAAAAAGTAATAAGCACTGCCCAGTCCATCATCGGCTCTGACCTTCCTTCCATCGAGGGGATTTACCGCAGTCGCTGCCTCAAAAAAGCTGGCAGTATCATCAAAGACCCACACCATCCTGGCCACACACCCATCTCCCTGCTACCTTCAGGTAGAAGGTACGGGAGCCTGAAGACTGCAACGACCAGGTTCAGGAATAGCTACTTACCCACAGCTATCAGGCTATTAAACCTGGCTTGGACAAAACTCTGATAACTAATAACCCATTATCTGTTATTTGCACTTTATCAGTTTAGTTATTCATGTGTGTATATATTTATATATGGTATATGGACACACTGATCTGTTTTGTAGTAAATGCCTTCTATGTTCTGTGTGCTGGTGCAAAGCAAGAATCTCATCGTCCTTTCAGGGACACATGACAATAAACTCACTTGAACTTGAACTTGAACTGATTCCAACATGTAAATACTGATTCTATTCTATTCTGTTCCGTTGTTTGTGCACAATACGCAACATTGCTACTTTCATTTCACTGCACATCTTGTATGTGTATGTGACAAATAAAGTTGACTTGACTTGACTTGAATCTCCAAACTAAACTGAACTAAAACCTCAACAATGTTGGCAGAGTGCAGCAAATGATCACTCTGGGAGTCAACAGCAGATGACAGTTTCAGGAATAGTTAATGTGTTGCCTGTTACCCTTAAAGCTGGAGATAACAATATCCAAACAGTAGATTTGAACGGCTTTTATTAAATGCAATGAAGAGCAGCCATCTGTAAAGCGTACCCAGATCCAGTAATGCTGCACACCCATCCCTCAGCAAGTGGCCCTTGTGCACAAGTCACTGAGAGCTGTCATACAGTGGCAGTGGACAGTTACGAAGGCAAAGGTTGTGTTGATCGCCCGATAGGTGGGCGACGCGACCCACGTCGCAGCGGCCTCTGCAGTCCGTCTGTCTTTTTAAAATTTTCTTGTCTCGTTTGAGTGTAGTTATAGTGTTTATTTTAATTGGGTATGTGTTGGGAGGTGGGGGGAATGGGGAAACTATTAAAATCTTTTCCCTGTACGGAGGACCCCACCTTTTACCTGTCGGGTCTCCGTTGTCGTTGGGGCCTAGCACCGTGGAGCGGCCTCCAACCGGAACGACCTGGGGCTCCAGTCGCGGAGCTTGCGGACTTACCATCGTGGGCCCGGCCGAGTTCGGAGAGTGGAGAGCTGTGGTGGCGTGCTGCTGCGGCCCGACCCCTGAGATTCGGAGGGTCCAACTGCCGGCCTGGTGGACGGTAACACCGGGAGCTCATGGGTCCCAGGTGGGAGACCGTTTTTTGGGGCTTCCGAAACGGCAACTTCTCCGCCCGAGTTGCGGGGTTGAAAATGACCTGGAACGGGGCCTAACAACCCCCGGAGCGGCTTTAATGGCCGCGGGACTTGGCAGCGCCCGCCAGGGGCTCCAACATCAAGACCCGGAGTGCGGCCTTGCATCGCCCGGCGCGGCCTTAATGGCCGCAGGACTTATTTACCATCGCCCGCCGGGGGCTTTGACTTTGACATCGGGAGGAGAATGGGGAGAGCAGGGGAGAGATAAGATTGCCTTCCATCACAGTGAGGAGGAGATTCGCTGTGATGGATGTTTGTGTAAACTGTGTTGTGTCTTGGTTCTTTTCTTGTTGTATGATTGCAGAAACTAAATTTTACTTCGGAGTCACGTGAGTGACTTCGTGAAGACCCCGCCAGGCACGCATGCGCGACATATCGTCGACCACATGTGAGCGACAGGCAGTGAGGAGCGTTGCTCCTCTACTGCAGGGACCTGCAGGTAAGAAAAACTAACCTGCCGTCCATCTTTCATTTCAGGGACTCTGTTCTCAGAGTACTCCAGGCCGCTTCGGCACTGAGTGCGGACCGCAGGATGCAGGCAGCCAGCGGCGGCACTAACAGACTTGAGTCGGGGAGAGCCCGTTGACCCAGGTGGGTCCGGGCTCACACTCGCCGGCGGAGGACGGCAGAGGTAGCCCGACTCTACACCGCAGCCCGCAGGACACCGCGGGCTGGCGGCATGAATAAAGGAATGGGGCTTGCAGGCTCGCCGAGCGCAGTGTTGCTGAACCGCAGCCCGCAGGACACTGCAGGCTGACGGCATTAACAAAGGAGTGGGGGCTAGCCCCAACTGAACTCTACTCCACAGCCTGCAGTATCCCTGTCTGCATTAACAGGTAATGGGGCTTGCAGGCTACGGCTGTGGGCTGACGGCTTTACTTACGCCGTTGCCCCGACTTTATTTTTACACTGGGCAGGTTGGACAGCTCGTTGACCCGGTAGGGTCCGGGCTCACCGTTCGCGCAGCGACGGCAGAGAGGCAGCCCAAATCTACACCGCAGCCCGCAGGGTCACCACGGGCTGACGGCAACGCTACCCGGAAGTCGGACAAGCCCGTGGACCAGGAGGGTCCGGGCTCGGAGACTGCCATTCCAGGGCAGCGAAGGCAGAGCAGGAGCTCCGACTCAACGCCGCAGGCCGCAGGTACACCGCGGACTAACGGCTATGCTACCCTATAGAGGTAGTAGACAGAGCCGGGGCCCCGACTCACACACAGGCGGGAGCCTTGCCGTTAGCGGCAGTCTATGTCCCGCATGAGAGTCTAGTCACCATTGGAGCTGGGGGAAGGGGGGAGAGAGTGCGCTCCTCCACCGGAAGCTCATAAAGACCCTCAGGTAAGATACTAACCTTGAGTTGTTTAGCTTCAGTACTAGACTTTGCTTACAGAAACAATGGATGGGAGACCAGAATGAAGGCATCGAAGTCTGCCTCCCAGGGCCATGGGACTTCGGATGGGAATCAGCGCCCACTATTCCCGGAGCTGCCCGCAACGCCGGCAGCGCCCACTCTGTGGGCCGAGATAAGAACGCGGAAACCGGGGAGCCCTGCGCAGCCAGGACCCGATTCTCCACCACGGCTGGCCATGGAGCCGTAAAGTGGTAGGAGCACCGGGCAGGAGCAGGAGCAAGACCCTGACTCCCTACCACTGTCACCTAAGCATAGGGACAGTGGAGCTAAGGTGCGTAAGCGTGTTATCACGCTGGCGGCACGTTCTCTCTCCCCAACTATGCAGGTCACCAGAGGGAGGACCAGGGGAAGAATCGCACAACAGTCGGTGAAGCCCCGCTGTAGGAGCCGGGGTCGACTTTCCACCGGAGCAGCCGCCAGGTCACGGACCGGTGAAGGATTGAGGCCTGGGTCTGCAAGCCCCGCATGTGCGGCCAGCACAGAACTCACCGCCGGGGGGGGGGGGGAGCCTGCCAGATTACAGCCCGGTGTAGTCTCATCTCGGTCACCGCACCCCTCTTTAGCGGCAGGATGTGACCGAACGTCGGGACAGGCGGCAAGCCCGCGCGGACGTCGGGGTACCACGCTTTGGCGGCCGGGACCGACTCATCACCGCTCATGTCTTATCAGACTAGCGGGCCGCCTCCGCCCGGAAGACGGCGGGCCAGCGGCAGGTCCGCGCGGGAGTCGATTAGCCACACAGAAGCGGCAAGCAGCGACATAAACCCTTGTTATCACCTTGACGAGGTGCGGGGCGATGACAGAAGCCTCAGGGATTCTCCAGAACCTGAGGAAGTCGACTTGTCATCCGCAGATGTGGCGGCGGTCGCATGGCTCGGATGGAGCGTATCCTAGAGCACAAACTCTGCACCTGGACCAGATGTCCTCCAGTCCAGGGACATGCGGCTGGGCCACCCAGCATGCCCACGTCATCGATGAGGATGCCACGGATCAGCAGCTGGCGGACACGTAAGACGGGCTGGAGCAGGAACCTACAGTACCTGAGAAAACCCAGGAGGAACTGCTGAATGTGGTCTCCAAGTTCGCCCAGCCGAAGCACTCAGGTCAACTTTGCAGCCCAAACCAGGGGCCCAGCATAGACTACCTCACCACACACCAGCTGCAGGAACAGGTCCTTACCGAGGCGATCAACATATACCAGGCCCAAACAACTACATATCTTTGGTACACAAAAAGCTGGAGAAACTCAGCGGGTGCAGCAGCATCTAAGGAGCGAAGGAGATAGGCGACGTTTCGGGTCGAGACCCTTCTTCAGACTGGTCAGGGATCCCTGACCAGTCTGAAGAAGGGTCTCGACCCGAAACGTCGCCTATCTCCTTCGCTCCTTAGATGCTGCTGCACCCGCTGAGTTTCTCCAGCTTTTTGTGTACCCTCGATTCTCCAGCATCTGCAGTTCCTTCTTTAAAACTACATATCTTTGAATGTGCCGACAGTCAACACGCCCATCTGGGGCAACATCATTCCGGGGATAAGGGCACAGGAGCTGAAGTTCCTAAAACATCCTGAAATTGCTGACGTCGGGGATTACTGCCTTTGCCAGGTCGGTTGACGGCATAGAAATGACGGCAGAAGAGGAGGATGCTCTTGCAATATTAGTCATGAGATTAACGCTTCCCAGAGTATCGCCATCAAACCGACTCCAAACCCCATATTTGCGGGGTTGTACTAGGCATCTGCGACGCCACCTCTAAAACAGCTGTTCAGTGAGGACCTGCCCAAACAGGTCTAGGACCTGGATTAGGAGGCGAAGGCAGACGGGTTGATGAACCCACCTCCCTCCAGCAGGCCAGCAGTGCGCAGACAAACACCATATGGAAGAACTCGGGGGCCACCTGAAAGACCAGTAAGGACCTACACGCCGGCAGCATCTCAACACAATTCAACGGAACACCAGGAACCAGAACGTCAGGCCCGCCGGTAACCATGGAGGTCAGGGGGTCTGGTTGTCTTGGCAGTGCTGCATGATTAACCTCACAAGTAGGAGAGCGGTTATATACATTCTGGGATGCAAGGAAGCTGATTGTCACTATCCCAGGGAACAAAGCTATAGACATAATAGAGGCATGTAACAGCCTTGCTTCCGCCAGGAAACCGACTATTAGACATACTGCTAAAATAATTGCTAAACTTGTAGCTACATTCTAGCTACATAATTGGGACGTTACACTATCTAAGCTTGCAAAGAGCAAAATCTCGGCATTAAAAGCGAATGCTGGACATTTTTACGGGCCTATGCAGCCGCCTATCAAGGCATAAATTGAGCTACAATAATGGATTAGCTATGTTTGTGATTGTTAAATCCCATCATTACATCAAACCCATTAGTCGTGTTACAAACCGACGCAAGCACCAAGGGCTGGGGAGCTACCGACACCATTTCCAGTTGGGGTGGTAGATGGGATTTGCACGAGTCTACTTTTCTTCAATCACAAGGTATAAACTGTTTAGAAATGCTAGGAGCATGTCACGGGCTACGGGCTTAATGCACTAATCTGCAGCATACGCATGTCTGTCTTCAATAATACCACTGAGGTGGCGTATTTAAACCTTATGGGTGGTATCAAGTCAATATCTTGTCATGAATTGGAAAAATTAATTTGGCTCTAGTGGATTGATAGAAATATTTGGATATCAGCTACGTACCTTTCGGTTAAGCTCAATACAGTGGCGGACACCAGGTCACAAGTATTTAATAACGACATCACGTGGATGTTGAACCTCCAAATATTTGCAAAAACTATAGCCTAATATGGGACACCAGATATCGACCTCCTTGCGTCCAGGTTGAACCATTGGATACCAACATATGTCTCTTGAGAACCAGATCCTGGGGCAGTGGTGATGGACGAGTTCTCCCTACGTTGGGGGAAATGGGTTTTCTATGCTTTCCCTCATTCTGCTTCATCAGACAGGTGTTGCAGAAAATGCAACCAGATCTGCAACAGAAAGGACCATGGACATCATACAGCAGCATGCAGAGAGTCCACTAGGAAGCAATACCTCACCCACATAAGGATATGTGAGGTTACTATAGTCGGACCTAGACCACCTACATATCTATTATAATCTCCATTGTGCTGGAACCCTCACGGGCCTGCATTATGATGAGTCCCTCAGTTACAGTGCTATATACAGTGCCAGGAGTGCACTGTCATCCTATCTCAACATTGGAGTGGGATCTCACCAGCTGGTATCCACACTGGAGGGTATGTTCTATCCCTCCCCGACCTCGATATATTACCAGAGATATAGGGGTGGTGTTGACCCTTACTCAGGAGCTGGTCGCCTTTGGCGGATTTACCACTGGACATATTCACCTTCAAAGTGGTGATGGTAATGGCACTGAAGACAGCACAATGGATCCAAACTCTACAGGAATTACCTGGATAGAATGGTTTTGACCCACAATAAAGTCACTGCATTATAGAAGAGTTGCTTAAACTACACAGACCTGCGACTAAAGGTCTGAAAATGGGCATCAGGAGATGGCTCAAGGTGGTATTCGGTGCAGCAGGTAAGACACTAACATTTTAAAATGCCATTCTACCAGGGCTGCATCCACATCAGCGGTGAGGACCATGGAGGTATTCATGGATTATGTCCTCGCAATAGCGGGCTGGGCCAGTGAAACTACATTTCAGTGGTTTTATAACAGACCTGTGGCCACTCCCGCAACGTTGGCGGATTCAGTATTAAGTGCTGTTCCCTAAACGTTTGTCCCCGAGTTCAGGGGTTTTATTGTTGTATTAACAAATGTTATTATTGTTCAGCTTGTTCAAGTCTGAAATACGTTAACATACTTCCTGCATCAGTATTACGGCAGTGTGTGAGCATGGACGTGGTCCAGGGCATGGAATCACAGTGCTTTGAAATCTTCACAAAGTCACTCACGTGACTCCGAAGTAAAATAGTAAGATTAAATGAGAACTGACCAGTTTGAAGTTTGATCTTTATTTCATGAGGAGTTGCGATGAGGGATTTTGTGCCCTCCGCTCCCAACCCTCTTTCATAAGGTCAACTGGTATGTTCGAGTCTCTTTAATCTTACTATCTTCAGTCATTGTTGTTATCTGTGATTCCACACCGCTGCTTTGAAGAATGTCGTGCATGCGTGCTGGCGGGGTCTTCACGAAATCCCTCATCGCAACGCCTCATAAAATAAAGGTCAAACTTCAAACTGGTAAGTTCTCGTTTAATCTTACTAGTTTGTTTGAACTTCAATGAGGTTCAAATGACAACAAATAAATTGTATCATTGTATCATTGCAAGAATAGTACAAGAGCAAAGATGCCGTACGATGATCATATAGATCCTTAGTGAACCCGAACCTGGGATAGAGTGCAAATTGGATTTCTTCACTTAAGAAAGAATGCTCTTGCAATGGAAGTTTTGCATTTCTTTGGTAAGATTAATAGCTGTTCATCTGCAGCGTAGGGACTTGGATAGGAAGAGTGGGAGTATGTCTGGCGCAAGTTTAAGTATCTGACGCCTTTTCCCTTCTA
This sequence comes from Okamejei kenojei, assembly GCA_035221665.1. Lineage (NCBI taxonomy): Eukaryota > Metazoa > Chordata > Chondrichthyes > Rajiformes > Rajidae > Okamejei > Okamejei kenojei. Next base: position 66,806,314 of record CM069141.1, on the reverse strand, counting down.
CAGCTAGTCATTGACCTCTTGAATGAGTTTTCAGCTGGGACGTCATCAGCGATTTATGAAGCTTTACTGTAGTTATACCATAATTCTGCTCCGCTATAAAGCATGCAATCCTGCATACTGTTTTAAGATATTAAAGTAAACATTGAATAGATAGAGGAAAACAATTTCTACTGGTTGGGGAATTCAAAAGTGAGTGCCCAGCCTTTCAAAAGTGAAGTTAAAATTCATTTCAACACACGGAACCTGGCAGAAATGTAACAATTTTCTGCAGGCGAGATGTCAGCTGCTAACCTTAAAAACGAGGTAAATGGAACTTTGATCATTGGAGGCATCGAGGAATATAGAGGACAATCAAATAAATGGTCACAATGTGCGGGAGTAAAGGGCCTGTCCCACTTTCCCGAGTGATTCGCAAATTCTCTCGAGTTTTCCTCTTGATTGAAACTCGCAGAATGTTCGTAACAGGTAATTCGGGACGTTTTTTCCAGCCTGATAAAAAAAATGTCCACAAGTGAAAAAATAGTCGGGGGAAGAAAAATAGCAACTTGCCTGATGCCCCAAGTTTCTACGCTGGCATAACGAGCCGCTACAATATATCTACCCCTACAGACTCGTTACGAACATTTTGCGAGTTTGACTCTACGGAAAAACTCTGGAGAATTTGTGTATAACTCGGGAAATTGGGACCCTTATTTAATTTGGCCCATAACTCAGCGGATCACACAGCAACCATAGAGAACATGGATAGGTGACGTTTTGGGGTGGGATCCTTCTTCAGACTGAAGTGTCCCCACCTGAAGCATCACCTATCCATATTCTCCAGGGATGCTGCCTGGCCCGCTGCATTACTCCAGCACATTGTCTTTTTTTGGGGGGGAACCAGCATCTGCAGTTCCTTGTTCTTATTAAATTCAGAGGAAGGATTAAATTGAATGTTCTGTGCCTATTCCCAGCAACTTGTTCATTTGTTCTGTCACTGACAAGGACTTCGATACATTCACCCTCATTCCCATACACACCTTAAAACAACCAACCAACTTCTGTTGCCTCTCCACATTAATCCTCCCAAAAGATTGAATCATATTAAGCTTCTAATATTAAATCTTGCACTGTGCTCATTAAACTGGTCTGTCCATGTCCTGAGGTCTAGCATTATTCTTCTCATTCTCTAACATATTTAAAGTTCCATATTTAGTTTAGTTTGGTTTTGTCTAGAGATACAGCGCGGAAACAGGCCCTTCGGCCCACAGAGTCCGCACCGACCAGCGATCCTCGCACATTAGCACTATCCTGCACCCACTAGGGACAACTTACATTTATACCAGGCCAATTAATCTACAAACCTGTATGATTTTGGATTGTGCGAGGAAACCAAAGATCTCTGAGAGAACCCACGCGGTCACGGGGAGAACATTTCAATGAATGTTAAGATTAAAGGGTAGGCCATTTTGGACTGAAATGAAGAAAAACCTTTGTGATTCTGTAGAGTTCTCTGCCCTAGAAGGCAGTGGAGGCCAATTCACGATGTATTCAAGAGAGAGTTAGATTTTTCTCTTATGACGAATGGAATCAAGTATATGGGGAGAAAGCAGGAACGGGGTGCTGATTATGGATCATCAGCCATGATCATATTGAATGGTGGTGCTGGCTCGAAGGGCTGAATAGCCTATTTTCTATGATTCCTATGTTTCTATCCACAAACTCCGTACAGACAGCACCTGAAGCCGGGTCTCCGGCGCTGCAAGCAATGTAAGGTCAGAAACTCAACTGCCGTGCCACCATATCATCAGCACGTTTTTTAAGACATGCTTATACATCCGCTGAGAGAGAAATGGATCCAAAATCTGCACTCCACAGCAAATAGATCTCTTGCTTTGTAAACATCTGATCACTACTCACTGCTTTCACTCTTCTAACTTATATTTCACATGTATTATCACTGGCCCTTTGATCCCAGGGACTTTAGGTATGATTATGTGGTAATCTATTATGTGGTACTTTATCAATTATGTTTTGAACATCCATCTATGAAACATCAACTGCATTGCCCCGATCAGCATTAATTCATTAACAAATTCAATCTAGCATATCTGCCTTTAGCAAAGTCATATGCCCTTTTATTTGTTAACCCATGCATCAAAATGCTTGAAAATATCGTATCAGGAAATTCCTTGCTATTGATGAGGGTTTATAACAGTACCATTTGTTCAATGGGCATGTAAACACATGAAATCTTTCACTCTCATAAGTTCGTAACATCAAGCAGAATTAGGCCATTCAGCCCATCGAGTCCACTCCGCCATTCAATCATGGCTGATCTATCTTTCCCTTAACGCCATTCTCCTGCCTTCTCCCCATATCCCCTAACACCTGTACTAAACATGAATATCTATCTCTGCCTTAAAAATATCCATTGAATTGGCCACCACAGCCTTTTGTGGAAATTAATTTCACACTCACTGAAGAAATTCCTCCTCATCTCATTCCTAAAGGCATTATTTATCTCTGTGTCTCCCTCTCCCATGACTCTCAGTGTGAAGAAGGGTCTCGACCTGAAACCACCCATTTCTTCCATCCAGAGATGCTACGACAGTTCTTCCAGCATTTTGTGTCTATCTTCCTAAAGGAACGTTCTTTAATTCTGAGGCTATGACCTCTGGTCCTAGACTCTCCCACTAGTGGAAACATCCTCTCCACATCCACTCTATCCAGGCCTTTCACTATTCAGTAAGTTTCAATGGGTTCCCCCTCATCCTTCTAAACTCCATCGAGTCCAGGCCCAGTGCCGTCAAACGCTCATCATATGTTAACCCACACGTTCATTGGATAATTCTCGTAAACCTCCTCTGGGCCCTCTCCAGCATCAGCACATCCTTCCTCAGGAATGAGCCCAAAATTGCTCACAATTCTTCTTCCATAATGAAGTGATAAAATAATGTGAAGCGATCGTGACACAGCAGTTAGTGCTGCTGTCACGCATAGCTCAGGGTTTATGTTTACTGACCTCAGACACTGTCCAAGAGATTGCATGCTCTTCTCGTGACCACACTGATTTCTAGTTCCCTCTTGGAAGTTAGTTGACTGTTATAAATTGCCCCTAAATGCAGGGAAGTGGCAAAAAAATCCAAAGGACCTGTTGACGGGTTTGACATAGGGAATCAGTTTCAGGGCTACAGAAAAATAAGCAGGGGGGAAATGCCACTGATAGGATTGATCTGTTTGGACCTGACATTGATCTGATGGGCCAGATGGCCTCCTAAGTAAATGATGCTCCATGATTTTCATCCTCATTTTCCTGAGCAACCTTGGATACATCCCATATGGGCTAGTTGTTACTTTTGTATATTGAGCAGAGCTAAAACCATTGGACCACTTTTTAGTCAACTTAGTTTTGCCATTACCTTCCCCTTTGTGGTGTTTTTACAATGGCGCAGTGGCACATTTGCTGCCTCAGAGCGCCAGAGATCTGGGTTCAATCCTGACTACGGGTGCCATCTGCAGGAGTTTGCACGTTTCCCCTGTGACCGTGTGGGCTTTCTCTGGGTGCTCCGGTTTCCTGCCAGAAGTTAATTGGTTTCTGCAAATTGCCCCTAGTGTGTAAGTTAGAGCTAGTGTATGGGTGATCACTGGTCGGTGTGGACATGGTGTGCTGAAGGGCCTGCTTCCACTCTGTATCTCTAAACTAAACTACATTAAGTGGAACCATCCTTTTCTTCAGCGAATACTGATACAAAATGCTCAGTAAGTATCTCAGCCAAACAGTTTGATTCCAAGAGTAGATATTGGGTTTAATCTGTAAATGCCTTAACTTTTGTTTCAACTGTACTTCAAAATTCAATTGTTTATAAAAAGGTTGCCATCATATGTGTCCCATATGTTATACTCAGATGTTTATTTGTTTTTTCAGCATTCTATGTTTTAAGTTTTGTTCTCAATTGAAATATGAGCCTGACTTTTATTATAAACCTATCGTATGGTTGCTACTTCTTCATTAAAATAGTCGACAGTGAAACAGCATGTCTGCATGTGGAAATAGAATGTTTTAGACAAGATCTGGATTAGAGACAATTGTTTCTGCACACATGTTGTGGAATAACAGTTAAAATACCCGATTAACACTTGGATGAATGTCTGTTGAAAGTGGTACAAGGATCAAGAGATACTTGGACGTTTGCTAGCTCCTAACTGCCTGTTATATCATCAATCCAAAGGTTCTTAATGTAAAACGTAAAATGGCATAGTATGGATTTTTTGCTCGGTTTGATTAGGGGAGAGGGAAATTGCATTAGTTTTTTTTTCCCCCAGGAGACTGAAAGTGTTGGGTAGCATCTCCGATAAAGGAAATACAAAGTAATTTTTCAAGGAACTTAAGTCATATTTATAAATTATGAGAAGGATATTCTCTTGATTAATTTCAAATTCACTTCACAATCTTCTTGGCATTCCGTTCACTTCCTTCTTTTTCCAAAAAAGACATCTACCATCACTGCCTTTGAAACCCAAGCATGATTCATTAGTCCTCTCTGTGAGGTGATTCTGAAAGTCCATTCAATCAACCACGTGCAAATCAACAGTTGGCCCATCCATCCACTGTGTGTCATCCCAGATGCTCTGACTGATCGGTGAGGTCCTTTCAGTCCAGCCTCACCAACCTGTCTACGCACTTGGTGAGCTTGGTGACGTACAACTTTATTTTATGATGCACCACCTTTAATCTCTTTAAATCAAATCATTCTGATCATACTGATTTCCTGAAAATATTCTACTTGGTTATCTGTTTTCCTAATACATAGTGCCGTTAATGGTCTACCTCGTTTTTCAGCATTTGATGTATAATTTTGCCTGCACCCTCTGGAGTTTAGAAGAATGAGGGGCGATCTCAGTGAAATATGCTAAGTTATGAAAGGGTTTCCCGTTAAATGATCGGTCAATGTGTCAGGTTGGGGGGAACTCTCCCCCCCGCCACGTCACCATGTAATCCCACGCTACCTGTTCCATGATTGGATAGTCGACGAGTAAACCGTCTCCCCCACCTGGTTTGCCAGGTTAGGAAGGGGCTGCATGACCAAAAACAAGATCTGTCAAAGGGCAGATGAGCTTCTAGTGAGCCAATGGCCATCCACACTTCAGTAGAAGTTGCGATCACTGTCATATATTGTATTGTAAGGCACCGCGCCCGTTGATGTTTTCAACGATGAAAATGAATGTGTCTGAAGGGTGGTCTCGACCTGAAATGTCACCTATTCCTTCTTTCCAGAGATGCTGCCTGTCCTACTGAGTTACTCCAGCTTTTTGTGTCAACCTTCGGTTTAAAGCAGCATCTGCAGTTCCTTCCTACACAATGTTTCTCCTTTGTTGGGGTGATCTGAGACAGGGTCACTGTCTCAAAATAAGAAATTGGCCATTCCGGGCACAGCTAAGGTGAATTAAAAAGAGAAAAGAGCAGAAACACTCGTAAGTTGCTTCACTGGAAATGGAAACAGAATTAAGGTTTCAGTCCGGAGATCTGTCTCACAGCATTGAGAAGATTTTTCTTCAGCCAGAGGAACAATTCTCTTCCTCTGATCTCTCGGGAGGCTCAGTCCTGAGTATGTTCAAGGCCATGATCAATATTTAGACTATTAGATATTAAAACAATTGAGGGATATGGGCTTAGTGGAGGAAAGCTGCACTTGGGTTAAAAAGTCACTCATGACCTGATAGCATGGGTGAGAAGACACAATGGGCTGAATGGCCCATTCTGTCTATTTCTCATGTTCTCAGTGCTACAAATAAATTTACAATCCTGAGTCAATATTGTCCTGAATTTTATTCTAAATTATATGCAGAATAATAAGTGATTACTGTTTCTTGAATTAAAGCAACGCTTTGCTAAAAGATTATTGAATCATTGCAAAAGCGACACATATATTGGATAAAGGACTTTCTTTGTTTCAACACAAATGTATGTTTTTGGAAAAATATATAAAACACCAACATACTGTTGATATGTTGGTATTATTAACAGCGCATACTGACCTGTGGCACAGTGGCACAGCAGGTGGAGCCTCTACGTCAAATCTTCAGTGGCGCCGGTTCAATTCTGACCTTGGGTGCTCAATTAACCATAAAACCATATAACAATTACAGCACGGAGACAGGCCCTCTCGGCCCTTCCAGTCCGTGCCGACCATTTGTTTTCCCCTAGTCCCATCTACCTGCACTCAGACCATACCCCTCCATTCCCTTCACGTCCATATACCTATCCACTTTACTTTTAAATGTTAAAATCAATCCTGCCTCCACCACCTCTGCTGGAAGCTCATTCCACACAGCCACCACCCTCTGAGTAAAGAAGATCCCCCTCACGTTACCCCTAAACTTCTGTCCCTTAATTCGCATGTCATGCCCTCTTGTTTGAATCTTCCCTACCCTCAATGGGAAAAGCTTATCCACGTCAACTCTGTCTATCCCTTTCATCATTTTAAAGACCTCAATCAAGTCACCCCTTAACCTTCTGCGCTCCAAAGAATAAAGACCTAACTTGTTCAACCTTTCTCTGTAACATAGTTGCTGGAACCCTGGCAACATTCTAGTAAATCTCCTCTGTACTCTCTCTATTTTGTTGACATCCTTCCTATAACTAGGCGACCAAAATTGTACACCATACTCCAGAATTGGTCTTACCAATGCCTTGTACAATTTTAACATTACTTCCCTACTCCTATATTCAATGCTCTGATTTATAAAGGCCAGCACACCAAAGGCTTTCTTTACCACCCTATCTACATGCGATTCCACCTTCAGGGAACTATGCACAGTTATTCCTAGATCCCTCTGTTCCACAGCATTCCTCAATTCCCTACCATTTACCATGTACGTCCTATTTTGATTTGTCCTGCCAAGATGTAGCACTTCACACTTATCAGCATTAAACTCCATCTGCCATCTTTCAGCCCACTTTTCCAAATGGCCCAAATCTCTCTGTAGACTTTGAAAATCTACTTCATTATCCACAATACCACCTATCTTAGTATCATCTGCATACTTACTTATCCAATTTTCCACCCCATCATCCAGATCATTGATGTACATGACAAACAACAGTGGACCCAACACAGATCCCTGAGGCACCCCACTGGTCACCGGCTTCCAATCTGACAAACAGCCATCCACCATTACTCTCTGACATCTCCCATTCAGCCACTGTTGAATCCATCTTGCTACTCCGCCATTAACACCCAAAGATTGAACCTTCTGAACCAACCTTCCATGGGGAACCTTGTCAAAGGCCTTACTGAAATCCATATAGACAACATCCACTGCTTTAACCTCATCAATTTCCCTAGTTACCGCTTCAAAAAATTCAAGAAGGTTTGTCAAACATGACCTTCCAGGCACAAATCCATGTTGACTGTTCCTGATCAGACCCTGTTTATCCAGATGCTTATATATATTATCTCTAAGTATCCTTTCCATTAATTTGCCCACCACTGACGTCAAACTAATAGGTCTATAATTGCTAGGTTTATTCTTTGAACCCTTTTTAAACAATGGAACAACATGCGCAGTACGCCAATCCTCCGGCACTATTCCCGTTTCTAATGACATTTGAAATATTTCTGTCATAGCTCCTGCTATTTCTACACTAACTTCCCTTAATGTCCTAGGGAATATCCTGTCAGGACCTGGAGACTTATCCACCTTTATATTTTTTCAAAAGTGTCAGTACTTCCTCCTCTTTGAATCTCATAGTTTCCATAGCTACTCTACTTTTATCCCTTACCTCACAGAGTTCAATATCCTTCTCCTTGGTGAATACCGAAGAAAAGAAATTCTGACCTTGGATTCTCCCTGTCTCTCCCCGCCGTTTCCTCCCACATTCCAAAGGTCAATTGGCCCCTATAATTACACCCTTTAGAATATGTGGGTGGTGGAGGAATCAGGGAGAAGGTGGCGAGTATGTGACAGATTAGAGAGTAGGTTTGATTGAGCCAGCATCGATTCAAGGGGCTGAATGATCTCCTTCCATGACAGAAGAAAGTATAAAAGGCAATAATGGGTCGATCGATTAGAAAAATACATCACATTAGGCGGCAAGGTGGTGCAGCGGTAGAGTTGCTGCCTTACAGCGCCAGAGACCTGGGTTCGATGCTGACTACGGGTGCTGTCTGTACGTTCTCCCTGTAACCGCAAAGTTTTTCTCTGAGACTTTCAGTTTCATCCCACACTCCAAAGACGGAAAGGTTTGTAGGTTAATTGGCTTGGTATAAGTGTAAATTGTCCCTAGGTGTGTGTAGGGTAGTGTTAATGTGCGGGGATCGCTGGTCGGTGCGGACTCAGTGGCCGAAGGGCCTGTTTCCGCGCCGTATCTCTAAACTAAACTAAATTATGTCAGGAGTTTATTTAAATCTTACAGCACAAGTGCTGGGAATGTGGTAATAAAATGTCTTAAAGCAACAAATTCAGTCAGTTCGACAGTCAACGTCACTTTGAGAGGAAGTGAAGGACTCAGGTCTGCACTTATTCCTGATCTGGGCCCATACAGAGATATGGGCAGCAGTGCTTTATGAAATGTTTGATGGAAGAGCAAATGGATATTAAAGATCTGCAGTCATCCAGAAATCAGAACATAATGACGTGGATAATAACAGATTTCAGGATGAATTCTGCTTGTTATGATATATATTTTCACCTGTGTTGTAATAATTCAATAAAACCATTGGATTTGATTGCATTTATTATTTTTTATAGGAATTAAGTATTTCATGTTATCAATTATTGCTAATAGACAAATATAATTATATTAATTATTGATAATTACATAAACGCTTGATTCCAGTGGGAGGATAAACAACTTGTCCAAGAACTGAAACATTTTGGTTTTCAGATATGAAGGGAACAATTGCCTCAAATCTTCCACAATTTAAAAATGTAAACATCTAATTTGAAATGTTTTTTATCTATCGCGTAATTCACGCATTGCTGGAGAATTACTCACCCTATTATTCATGTGAAGATTTTCAGTTTTAACAAAGTCCTCCCACACGTCCTTATCTAGGGACTAAATTGTCAAACCTATCATTCAATTGGAGACGGTTGCCAAGGGCCAATATTGTGATTATCGCTTAACTAAATTGCTCCTGGAGGAGATGGTCATTCTCAATACAGCTTCCCCGAGGAAGAAGTTGTAACTTGCCAGATATCTCACAGGTTTTTGGAAGGCAAAGCATCCATTTTACAAAGGGAGTCCCTTTGTCCCTGTAACACATTCTGGACTGAAGAAGGGTTTTGGCCCGAAATGTTACCCATCTCCTTCGTTCCATAGATGCTGCTGCACCCACTGAGTTTCTCCAGCATTTTGTGTACCCCCAACACATTCTAGTTCATTGAAACACCACTTATTTTCCTGATATTTCCAGCCTTCTACTAAAATCATTACAGCGAGAAAGATCCAATAATGATAGGAAGAAACAAAAAAATAATCTAACATTCGAACACTGCTGATGGAATCAAATCTCTTACGCTTTTCTGAGATGTTGATATAGTTTTCCTCTTTGGCAGCCCCTTCGGAACAAGGATCTTCCCGTCAGCAGCAGACTGGTTGCACCAAGATGCAGTAAAGAACGCCAAAGGATATTATTCTTCCCTGTGGCAATCAAACTGTACAACCTTCCCCTTCTGTCATGGGGTAGACTGACTCCCCCCCCCCCCCCCACCCCCCTATCGTCCCCAAATCTTTTTCCACTCATTACTTTAATTTCATGTTTCATGTATCTTGTGTTTTAGGATTGTTTGCGGACCAATTTCCCTCCTAAAAAAAATAAAGTTCTATCGTAATTCCACTCTGGTTTTGTAGGCACTGAGATGACTGATGAAGCCAACATGCCAACTGCAAATACGTGGTCACAGAGAAAACATGGGAACTCCACATGGTGAGAACCGGATGATAGGAGTGAACCAGGGTCTCTGGAGCTCAAAGGCAGCGGCTCTAAAGCTGTGGCATTGTGCCACCCACTGAGCTTGGAATGGAGTGTCTGTTTCAGGATTCCAGTGTTGGGTGAGCTATTGCCTTAACTCGATCATTGACTGAGTGTAACAGGGGGCTGAATGCTATGAACAATGAACTGGGAGAGATGCATTCATCAATGGCAAATCAGATGTGAGACTCAGCCATTTTTAGGAGAGTCATTGGTGAGGCAGAATAGGAATCCCATGAGGGATAGAGATGCGGGTGATGGGACTTTGGCTGAACTTACGATGCCCTGAGGAAATGACTGGGGGGCAATTACATTAAAGCACCAATGCATGGTGGTCCAATGCAAAGGTACATGTCCCCTGCAGCAATATTGGGTTGCACATCGCCGCATTTTGATCGTGACATGGTAATTTGTTGTAATGATAGAACTAAACAAATTTAATCATAACTCTAGTCTTAGCATGCGGTGAATAAAGAACATGAATGATTTTTATCCTCTGCAGTTCACGTGTTCTGCCATGAGAGAGATTGAAGACAGTACACTTAAATAAGACAGAAATATCCAGTTCAGGTCAGAAGTGCATATTATTATTACATTCTCAGGTTACACGTTATATAAGTAGATAGAGAGCACAGTGGGTCAACACCCATAAAAATGACTTACATAAACTGCCTGCGGGATGACTCGGGGCATTGAACCAAGTAAGGTACCTGCAATACATCCAACATTTAAAAATCATTAATTGGAAAAGCTCTCTGGGAGTTTTAAAAGATGTATCAGGAACTATTTCAGAATCTGGAAAAATGAAGTGACCTCGAGTGATAACGGGATCCATTGCCAATCTATGCGGAGTTAGGAATCATTTGAGAGCCTTTGTTCTGAACGGCTGCAAAGTCAATTATCCCGTGAAAGAAAATGGGAAATGTAATGAATTTTAGTCATCAGCAATATTAGTACCCAGCACTTTGTAACCCTATTGCACGAGTTATAGAGGGAGCAGTCGTCCTCTATTTTTTTTAAACCATGGAAAGGCAACAGATAACTTAAAAGGTCACCTAACTTGTAAAGGTAGGGAGTTATATAACTTGTAGAACAAGAAGGCCACATTAACACCTGTATGAATGGACACAGTTACAGGATTAGTGGCCAGTCGTTTACAACCAAGGTGTGCAGAAACCTCTTCTCACAGAGGAACGTGAATCTCGACAATTCTCGAGATAGACACAAAAAGCTGGAGTAACTCAGCGGGTCAGATAGCATCTCTGGAGAAAAGGAATAGGTGTCAGTCTGAAGAAGGGTCACAACCCAAAACATCACCTATTCTTTATCTCCAGCGATGCTCAAGTCTTCTCGGGTATGACACTACAAGCTTGGCACACCTGCATTTGGGTAATTTCTCCCATAACTCACTGCAGATCCTCTCAAGCTCTGTCAGGTTGGATGGGGAGCGTCGATGCACAGCTATTTTCAGGTCCCCCCAGAGATGTTCGATCGGGTTCAAGTCCGGGCTCTGGCTGGGCCACTCAAGGGCATTCACACAATCTGGTCACAAAGCCACTCCTGCGTTGTCTGGGCTGTGTGCTTGGGGTCATTGTCCTGTTGGAAGGTGAATCTCTGCCCCAGTCCGAGGTCCAGAACGCTCTGGAGCAGGTTTTCATCTTTCCCTCGATCCTGACTAGTCTCCTAGTTCCTGCCACTGAAAAACATCCCCATAGCATGATGCTGCCACCTCACTATGCTTCACCGTAGGTATAGTATTGGCCAGGTGATGAGCCATGCCTGGTTTCCTCCAGACATGACGCTTGGCCTTCAGGCCAAAGAGTTCAATCTTGGTTTCATCAGACCACAGAAACCCGTTTTGCATGGTCTGAGAGTCCTTTAGGTGCCTTTTGGCAAACTCTAAGCGGGCTGTCGTGTGCCTTTTAATGAGGAGTGTCGTCCATCTGGCCACCCTACTTTAAAGGCCTGATTGGTGGAGTGCTGCAGAAATAGTTGTCCTTCTGGAAGGATCTCCCATCTCCACAGAGGAACTCTGGAGCTCTGTCAGAGTGACCATCGGGTTCTTGGTCACCTCCTTGACCAAGGCCCTTTTCCCCCGATTGCTAGTGATTGGCCAGACGGCCAGCTTTCTGAAGCGTCTTGGTGGTTCCAAAGTTCTTCCATTTAAGAATGACGGAGGTCACTGTGCTCTTCGGAACCTGCAATGCTGCAGAAATTGTTATATACCCTTCCCCAGATCTGTGTCTCGACACAATCCTGTCTCGGAGGTCTACGGACAATTCCTTCGTCTTCAAGGCTTGGTTTTTGCTATGACATGCACTGACAACTGTGGGACCTTATACAGACAGGTGTGTGCCTTTCCAAATCTTGTCCATTTAATTTTATTTACCAGTCAAGTTGGACTCCAGTCCAAGTTCTAGAAACATCTCAAGGATAATCAATGGAAACAGGATGAACCTAAGCTCACTATTTTGAGTGTCATACCAAAGGGTCTGAATACTTACGTAAATGTATTATTTCAGTTATTTCTTTTTAATTACTTTGCAAAAATTTCTAAACAGCTGTTTTCGCTTCTTCATTCTGGGGTATTGTGTGTAGATTGATGATAAAGAAAAATGAATTTAATCCATTTTAAAATAGGGTTGTAATGTAACAAAATGTGGAAAAAGTGAGGGGGTCGGAATACTTTCTGAATGCACTGTATCTTCAGTTTAAACCTGCATCTGCAGTTCCTTCCTATACATTTAATCTACAATTCTCTATCCTGGTAAGTTGTGAATCACTGAGGATATTTAAAGAGGAAGTACATACATTTAAAAAAAAAAGCAGGGAGCTATACCTACCTAAGAAGATTTAAATTTTGAACCCAACAATAAAAATACTCCTTAATGAGTTATTTTCTTACGTTCAACAAGCCTTCCTGTTCTTCTAGGCCTCCCAAGCAAACTAAGGTTTTTCTGACTAGTTTCACTGCCCTTCTGATTAATTTGCTGATTGTATGCCTCCTTGCCACCTTTCCCTCAGCTAACAATGAACCATTCTACATGGTTCATTGTTAGCTGTGAAGGGTCTCAACCCGAGACATCACCCATTCCTTCTCTCCAGAGATGCTGCCTCTCCCGTTACTCCAGCTTATTGTGTCTATCTGCATTTCCTTTTCATTGTCTGTTTTGATCTGTCGTTTTCACACCTTGACCTTCCACATCTCTAGACTCTCTCTCCCCTGGCTCTCAATCTGAAGAAGGGTCTTGACCTGAAATGTCACCCATTCCTTCTCTCCAGAGATGCTGTCCGACCCGTTGCGTTGCTCCAGCTTTTTGTGTCCATCTAAGGTTTCTCCACCCTTGGATTTGCTCTTCCAACTACACAGGCACGACAGCTGACAATCTTCTGAAACTGCGATCGGAGTGCTACTCAGTGATGTCTGGAAACAAGCCCTGTACATTCATGCCCCTGTCCCACTTAGGAAACCCGGGTTGGAAACCTCTGGAGACTTTGCTCCCTACCCAAGGTTTCCGTGCGGTTCCCGGAGGTTCCTGAAGGTTTTTGCCCTCCGGCAACCACCTTCAACTAGCACCGCAACCGGCTTCGACTAGAAAATTACCGACTTTTAAAAAGGAAACTTTCGACCATTAGGGAGACTGACAAAAACCTCCGGTAACATCCGGGAACCTACGGGAACCGCACGGAAACTTGGGTGGGGCGCAAAGTCTCCATAGGTTTCCGTTCAGGTTTCCTAAGTGGGACAGGGGCATTATAAAACAATCAGCATTGCCTGTAACTTTCCAGTGTTTTGAATAATTTAACCAAACTCCGCAGCAGCATTTTTATTAAACTCATTATTTCAGAACTTTCACATAATTTACTCAATTTTCAAAACAAAAATTAACATATTAACTTTTATTTTTAAACATCACAGCACTGAAATGTGAAAGAAAAGTCCCATATATGTAATTAATAGTCCCAGGCCAATCACTTTGGAAATACAGCAGAAATAATGAAATTGTTTAGACAGGATTCATTCTCTTTCGAGTATTATGGAGCAAGATTCATCCGTGTTTTTTTTTGGTTGCCATCAGTAAGAAAAGGCCTAATTTGTTTTGCAGTTTTCCCAAAATGCAGGAGCGTAGCTATTTGTGCATTTGTGCATTTGTGCACTGCTGCCAATACATTATGCATACTGTATAAGGAAAAGGCAGGCAGTGTCCATGCAAACATATACAGGTTAGTCAGAGGGACTCTGACCTGACAGACACCCAGTCACTCTTCTAGGCACCATAACTCTGAAGCAGCTTGTTTTAATTCATAAAGAGACACATTTTTGTTCCTTTTCTTTTCGATGATTGCACACAAAGTTAATAATAAAGATTTGACAAGAATGGGCTGTGTGATGTTCCAAATGACCTTCAGAATTCAATTTTCTTAAGCGCCAATTTATCTTCTAATTGATTACATTGGGGAAATTCAATGAAGCCAATGTTTTTGTGGAATATGAAATGTATCCCAGTCATGTTTAAAGGTTCCACGCTGGAGATCAGCAGCGTCCATGTGTGCATGGAGTGTGAGGTTGGCCTGGGTTTCTTTTGTGCCTGGTGATGTTCCACTGAGTAACCAACGTTGATGAGCCAATTCAGCCCATTCAACGAAAATGCCCGCTCTCTTTGTGAATAGCAGTAACTGCCAGAGTGAATAATGTCAAAATACACTGACTATCGCTGGCATTATCACTGACTTTTGAATGTTGCAGATGAGGAATGATGGTCATGTTAGCCAACACATTGGCAATCTCTGTAATTCATCATGTTTCACGGATGCAATAGATGCATTCAAAGCCAGTAGAGACCATTCTGCCCATTGAGTTGATTCTAGTTTGAAGGTTTCCGCTTCATTCTTAGTTGTTCAGTTCTGTCCTTTCCATACGAAAATATAAAATACAGGCAGCATAGTGGAAATACCTTCACGACACCGACTCCGGAGCTCAGTAAAAAGTAGAATACCTACTTCAGGATTAGAAATTCATCACTGGCAAAGCTCAGACCCTGACATAATTCAATTGTTAAAAAGGTTAAATTAGGAAGATTAAATGAGAACTTACCAGTTTGAAGTTTGATCTTTATTTTATGAGGAGTTATGATGAGGGATTACGTGAAGAAGCCCGCCAGCCCGCATGAGCGTCAACCTTCAGAGCAGTGGTGTGCAATCACGGAAAACAGATGATGAACTGATTATAGGAAGATTCGAGAACTAGAACTACCACACGACCTTTATGAATAGAGGGCTGGGAGCGGAGGGCACGTAATCCCTCATCGTAACTCCTCATAAAATAAAGATCAAACTTCAAACTGGTAAGTTCTCGTTTACACTTCCTATTTTACTTCAGAGTCACGTGAGTGACTATGTGAAGACTTTAAAGCTCTGTGATTTCAGGCCGTGAACACAAGTCCATGCAACACACTGCATTAGTTGACCAGAAATGATTGAAAAGATAATGCATTCAGACATGACGTAGATTTAAAACATGCTGATGCTAATGATAATAATAATAGCAATCCCTATATCCGGGAAAGCAAATTATTGAACAGAACTTAAAATTGAGTTGGCAAACGAACCCGCCCTGGCAATCGGTTTATTATAAAAGGTTTGGAAAGCCCGCTCATTCGACCATCCTGCTGTCGCTAGGATGCGGTCCAGCGGAACCCCCATGAGCCTCGCTGCTGATGCTGTTGCAGCCCTGATGAAATGAGATTTAAAAATATCAGAGTTCACTCCTGCACAAGCCAATATATGTCTTAACCATCTGGCGATGGTCTGCACTGAAACCGTCTTGTGTGGTTTTTTGTGACTAATGAACATTGCCAGCTCAGTGCCTCTAAGGTTCTTTGTAGCCTTAAAATATTGACGAATATGTGTGACAACACACAATCTATGGTCCATAGGATATGCCAGAAATTCCAGCTTTAGACCTAACACGCCCGGTTTGCTATGTTTCATTAGCTCATTACATAAAACGTTATTTTGTTGGTTGATATAACCATTCTGTCCAGTCGTAGCTTATGCAATGACTGGACGCGTTGTGCTGAAACTAGTGCCATGAGCATAACTACCTTATACGTGAGCCAGGCCAACGATAAGGATGTAGCTGGAGCCCACTGGCGAAGCAGTGTTAACACAATGTTAACATCCCATACTTCTGTGTAGCTGGGCCTGGGAGGGTTTCTTTAAAGATACCCTCCAAGAATCTGGGTATTAGAGGGTGAGACCCGACAGAGTGGTGTCCCGATCCCAGCACCAAATATGCTGACAAGGCACTTTTGGCACAGTTAATGGCACTATAACTTAATCTTTTGTCAAAGAACAATTTTGAAAGAAACTCCAAGACGTCAGATATCCGTGCCGTATTATACGTTATATTAGAATTTTAACAAAACACTTCCCATCTCCTGATGTAGGAAATGTACTGCTTCTTGGTGCTATCTCTCCAAGCTGCAGTGATCATGTCCATGGTTCGGTCTGACAACCCGAGCCTCAGGACAGGTGTTTTTAGAGTCTGCAAATCAATAAATTGATTCTATTATGCAGAGGATGGGCTTCCCGAGTCACGGGGTGAACCAGCAAATTTCTGTGTTTTAGAAATAACCATATACGGTTCTATTTTCATTCCCAACATCAGCAGGAACCAGTCAGGCACTATCAAAATGCCTGAAGCGGAATCTTGCTGGATTTTTTGCAAGACCCGACTGATGAGGCAAATTGGAGGAAAGGCACAAAAGCACATTCCTCCCCAGTGTAGCGAGAATGCATCTATCGCCACTGCCCCTGGGTCTGGCTCCAATGCATCATATTTTGGCAATTGGTGATTGAGCCTGGATGCAAACAAATTGATATCCGGTGTTTCATACCAAGCAACAATGTCATTAAATACTTTGTGATGCAACATCCATTCAGTGTTGTCATTAAATTTGCGTGACCTGATGTCTGCCACCATGTTGAACCTACCTGGCACGTAGGCAGCTGAAATCCACCCATGTGATTAATACATGCCACTGCTGTAGTGTTATCAATTTGTAGTTGAACATGCAGATTATGCATATTCCCACAATAAGCCTTTAACTCATAGAATGCCCCGAGCAACTCCAGGTGGTTGATACCATATAACTGAGGAAATTATAACTCATGCACATCCCATCTGCCACCACAACTAGAGATGGTATAGTAGCTCTCCATCTTTGAGCACTAGCATCAGTTTGTAATATAACTGAAGGTTTATTGACCAAAAACGTTACTGGAACAATGCTGAATATTGGTCATCTACCATTGTAATTCTGATATAGCTTTGGCTGGTAATAGCATAGGACTGTTAAAATGACCTAAATGGCACTTGAGTGCTTGTTCCTTTGCACGTTGTAAATTCTGATAATGCAAAGGCCCAAAGTGTGCAGCTGGAAAACACAGCCACTATTTTGCCAATTAGAGTTGCTACCTGTCAAACAGAAGGCTGCTCCATAACAACGGGGTTGTTACAGGCTTTATTAATTCCAATCTCCTGCCCCAGGGCAGAGTCACAGACATATTAATAGAGTTAATGGTAAATCCCAAATAATCAATAACCCTTGTTGCATCAACTTGGGTTTAACTAGATGGATGAGAAAACCCAATTTCTCAAATATGAGTTTCGTGGCTGAAACAGCTAATTTAGCCAATTTCAGCATTATCCCTATGATTACAACATCATCCAGATAGCCCATGACAATGTGTTTTTGAGCTCTAAGCAGCCCAAGCGCCGGTTTGAACAATATGGTAAGTAACCTGGGGGCTGAAGTTAACCAGTTAGGCAACTCTTTAACTGCCACAGTTGCCTCATCCAGCTAAATTTCAAATATCTCCGGTGATCCCTGTGAATGGAAACCGAATAGTACGCATCTTTGAGATCGATGCATGCCATAAGGCCTCCTTTGGCAATCAGTTGTTTGGCAGTAACGAAGTTTCCCATTTTAAATGTCTATACTGCACAGATAGTTAAGTTGTGTTAAATCAAGGATGATCCGACGTCCTCCATCTTTCTTTGTCTAGAGAATATATTGGAGACGAATTGGTGATGTTCATGACTTGATTTCTCGATCACCTCTTTTGTGTGTAATTTGTAAATTTCAGCTTGTATATCCAAACCTTCTTGTTTGGCATGAACAAATGCTCGGCTTGGATCTCTGGTGAATGTTGTGTGGGTGGCAATGAATTGGTAAGAAATCCAATTTGGAACCTGTGTATACTGTGCCGTATATACGGCTCTGATGTCATCCACCGCCTTTCGTGCAAAAACAAGTGTAATCTACCGCCAACTTGTAACTGGTGCACACACCCCATGTTCTGGAAAGAACCAGACCCACCTACCTCCATGGTTACCGGTGGTCTTTTGGGTGGCCCAAGGCCCCTGATATGGCTCTATTTCGGTACTCGAGGTTTGGAGGGTCGCTGGATTGCGCATTTTCCATGAAGGCAGGCTTGGGCCTTGGCCTAAAAAAGACCTCTGCCCAGAGAAACCAGCTTTTGAGCTATCACCAGCTTCAACGAACCGCTTATTGCTGATGGAGGCGTAGAGGTGTTGTCGCCGACACGGTGAAGCTTTGCTCGTTGTTGGTGCCTTGATTGGCCCGACAGCTTTTGCTTCTTCATCCAGGTTTTTAACCTGTTTGGGTAGATCTTCCCCGAACAGAAGATTCAGCAGCTGGACATTGCTGGCCTTACATAAGCCTGCAAATTTTGGGATTTAAGACAGGTCTGATGGCATTCTTCATCAAAGCCAGGGCATCCTGCTGGACGTCCGATGCCTGGAGCCAGTAATTTTAAATTCTTTGGAGTTTCATTTCTTGGGCTTTGATGCCCCCTCCAATGTATCCCCAGATAGACCTGTTCACAGCCAGCACTTTCAGGGATGCAGAATTTACAGGTGTATGGTATTTTGCAGCCGTTTAAACCATCGCCTCTTCCTGTAATTGATGCGTGGTGAGGTAGTTGATGCTGGAAGCCAGCTCTTCTTGCAGCGGCTCCCCTGTTTGCGAGGGTATCACAAACCTTGATGCCATGGCAGGCATTCTTAAACCTCACGCCTGTCATGCATTCCAGTATGTTCCAAGGACATACTTCTGAATTCGGAGTCAATCATATACTGACCCCGTACACTCCCCTCCTCAGAGTGGGAGATATTAAGCAGCAGGAGATATTACGAGTGGGAGATATTAAGCAGCCCTGGACCAGGCACTGCCGCAGGCTCGCATGGAGACCTGCTCTGATACGTCCCTGTTTCATGGAGCATATCATGATGGAGCATCCTTTCCATACGGTGCTCCATCCGGGATAAACACCCGAAGATGCTATCCATGTTGTAGGAGGAGAATCCTCCTGGCCTGACACATCTGAGTGTACAGGCCTATCAGACTTAATTTGGCTTTTCCCCCTTTCGGGGTTGCCAAAGTCTGAAGTCGCTGACCGCACTGTCAGCGACTCGGATGGCAAAACTGACGGCCGCCGGCTACCCGCACTCCCGCGGTCCTCCGTAGCCGGTTCCACTGCGGTTCTCCGTAGTCGGTTCTCCCACGGCCCGTCTGGGTTTCGCCCTGGATTTCCCATTATCCGCAGTAATTGGGACTCTGTAAAGAGAAATTTCCCAACAAAACCCGACCTTAGAATAAGTTTAAAACTTATCTGCAGGCTTTTTGAAACTTACCGCTGGAGGAGCAACGCTCCTCCCAGCCAGTCGTGCGCCATGCGTTAGACGTATGACGCGCATGCGGGCTGGTGGGCTTCTTCACGTAGTCTCTCATGTGACTCCGAAGTAAAATGGATTTATTTCTAGCATTTAAAAATGTGTTTAATGTACCTGGAACTATAGTGCTGCTGAATTGACCAAGCGTAGGCTCGGCAATAATTTCGCTGAACACCTCCGCTTAGTCTGCCTAGACCTTCATGATCTCCCAGTTGCGAAACACTTTAACTCCCCCTCCCATTCCCACACTGACCTTTTTGTCCTGGGCATCCTCCATTGTCAGAGTGAGGCCCAGCGCAAATTGGAGGAACAGCACCTCATATTTCACTTGAGCAGCTTACAACCCAGTGGTATGAATATTGACTCCTCTAACTTCAAGTAACCCTTGCTTTCCCTCCCTCTTCATCCCTCCCCCACCCTAGTTCTCCACCAGTTTCACCTTCAGACTGAGAGTCAGGGAGAGGGAAACATAGAGATATGGAAGGATAAGGTGTGAGACTGTGAGATCAAAGGGGACAAAGCAAAAGGAAAATGCAGAATGGATCATTATTAGCTGAAGGGAAGGTAACAACGAGGCACATAACAAGTACAATTTAATCAGGAGAACAGAGAAACTTGTCAGACCAGGGGCTCGACCCAAGAATTCACCCACTCCTTCTCTCCAGAGATGCTGCCTGTCCCGCTGAGTTACTCCAGCATTTTGTGTCTATCTTCTATACATCATAACAATCCATAGTCTACAGATACAGGACTTTCACTGATTGCTCTTGACAGATCTCCTCACCTCCCCAGGATCTCGATGTTGCCACTCCTTTCCCTCCTTGCGTGCCGGAGCAAACCCGGCCAATCAGTGTGGCGATGGTGCGGCAGGACAGGACCAATCTGTGCATGTGCGGTTTTTAAGATTGTTAATAATCTTAATAATCCTTAATAACTTTTAAACTATACCGTCGATCCTGCCGCTGCCGCTGCCTATCGCCGCCATGGCCTGTCGCTGCCGTGGCCTGTTGCTGCCGCTCCCCACCGGCGTCAGACGAGGACCAGTGGGGGATCATCCTGCAGCTGGGGACGGGGCGCCTTCAGGCGGGGGCTGGTGGGGCGTCCTGTTAAACCTCGCTAACCTTTACATTAGACCACCGATCGGATCAAAACTTGGTGCAATCATAGATAGATAGATAGATAGATAGATAGATAGATAGATAGATAGATAGATAGATAGATAGATAGATAGATAGATAGATAGATAGATAGATAGATAGATAGCAAGCAGATCCTTTTCAATCTGAGCGTAGCGTTGTTCTGTGTCAGTCATGGTGCGAGTAGCATAGGCAACAGGCCTATTGCCGTCACCGTTATCTTGGAGGAATGCTGATCCTAAACTGTACTGCGAGTCATCACAAGTCAGTGTGACGGGCAGCTTAACATCAAAGTAGGTGAGTCATCTGTTGTTTAAGAGTGTCGAACACCCTCTGCTGCTGTTCATGCCAGGACCAAACAGTGTATTTGTGGGTTAGCTGCTGCAGTGGGGACTATAGTTCACTTTGAGGCCTGGGTTTGTATCCCACTTCTAACACCATGTTGAAATGATCAGACTCACACATAGAGGTTAGAACTCGTAGTCCTTATTGCAGTACAAATGGAGGGAACACAACGTGCTTTCATCCCCGTGGTCCGCATCAAATCTAAAAGAGAGAGAGAGACACACCATCTTATAGGGCTGACCCAGGGTAGGGATGAAGATCTGGACAGGACTACATAAGGAATGTGTAGCATGCATAATCAGTGTGGAGACATATCTATATTATTACTAAAACTCTCATCTTGACCACTTCCAGTTTGCTTTTTTTAACATTTAGGCGAAAACGGTACCGTTTATCGCTAGGATTTTTTTGCCACCTTACTGTTCTCCTCTCTCAAGTGCACCAAGTTTAGTTCCGATTGGTGGAATTATACAAAAGTTATGAAGGTTTAAAAAAATTCGTGAGATCAGTACACTGGTCTTCTCGCCTGGCAGTAACCATGAAGGTAAGCCCCCTTCCAGCACCACCTGTAGAGTGAATCCCCAGAGGCGGGGCTGAGTCCATGAGCTGCGCTGATTGAGTTCCCAAGAGTGGGAAAGCCACTGTGGGGAGCCAGGGAAGCAGCTATGTGGAGTCGGGAAAGTTGGTGTGTGGAGTCGGAAAAGCCGCTGTGGGGAGTCAGGGAAGCCGCTATGTGGTGTCAGGAGATGCTGTGTGGCATGGGCGGAAATTCTGGGGGACACCCCCCCCACCCCCCCAGCACCCGGCACGGCTTTGTGGAATGAGTTGCATTGGGGACCAGGCCTCCCATGTGACTGGGACCCAACGGGTCCCACTTAGTCTAGTCTATATTAAAGACATACTAATCTACACCACTTTCTTCATTATCCACAACGCAATCAATTGTTGTGTCATCTACAAATTTACTAATCTGACCATCTATATTTTCATTCATCTGAAGACGGGTCCTGACCTGAAACCTCACCCATCCCTTTTCTCAGAGATGCTGCCTGGCCCGCTGAGTTACTGCAACATGTGTTGGAAGGAACTGCAGATACTGGTTTACATTGAAACATAGAAACATAGAAAAATAGGTGCAGGAGTAGGCCATTCGGCTCTGCAAGCTAGCACTGCCATTCAATATGATCATGACTGATCATCTAAAATCAGTACCCCCGTTCCTGCTTTTACCCCATATTCCTAGATTTCATTAGCTCTCAGAGCTAAATCTAACTCTCTCTTGAAAAATCCAGTAAATCGGCCTCCACTGCCTTCTGTGCCAGAGAATTCCACAGATTCACAACTCTGGGTGAATTTTTGTTTTCCTCATCTCAGTCCTAAATGACCTACTCCTTATTCTTAAACTGTGACCCCTGGTTCTGGACTTCCCCAACATCGGAACATTTTTCCTGCATCTAGCCTGTCCAATCCCTTAAGAATGTTATATGTTTCTATAAGATCCCCTCTCATCTTCTAAATTCCAATGAATACAAGCCCAGTCGACCCAATCTTTCATCATATGTCAGACCCGCCATCCTGGGAATTAATCTGGTGAACCTACGCTGCACTCCCTCGATAGCAATAATGTCCTTCCTCAAATTAGGAGACCAAAATTGCACACAATACTCCAGGTGTGGTCTCACCAGGGCCCTGTCCAACTGCAGTAGGACCTCTGCTTCTAAACTCCAATCCTCTCGTAATGAAGACCAACATGCCATCAACTTTCTTCACTGCCTGCTGTACCTGCATGCTTATTTTCAGTGACTGATGTTCAAGCACACCCAGGTCTCATTGCACTTCCCCTTTTCCTATGTTGACCATTCAGATTATAATCTGCCTTCCTGTTCTTGCCACCAAAGTGGATAACCTTACATTTATCCACATTATACTGCTTCTGCCATGCATCTGCCCACTCACCCAACCTATCCAGCCTCGTAGCATCCTCCTCGCAGCTTTGTGCCATCTGCAAACTTGGAGATATCACAGTTAATTCCCTCGTCTAAATCGTTAATATATATTGTAAATAACTGGGGTTCCAGCACCGAGCATTGCGGCACCCCATTAGTCACTGCCTGCTATTCTGAAAAGGACTCTTTGCTTCCTGTCTGCAGGGTCTCGACCCTGAAACGCCACCCATTCCTTCTATTCAGAGATGCTGCCTGTCCTGCTAAGTTACTCCAGCATTTTGTGAGTTACTGCAGCATTTTGTGTCTATATTAGTTATATACCAGCATCTGCAGTTCCTTCCTACACATGTATTTTCTTGCAGATTGTTTATATATATATAATAAGCATTAGAAGTGCCAGCACTGATCCTAGTGGAACAGTATCGGTCACAGACCTCCATCAGAGAAACCACTCTGCTTTCTATGACCAAGCAAATTGTATATCCAATTTACCAAACTCACCTTGGACCACGTGTATGAATCTTCTGGCCCAGCCGATAAAGAGCGACCTGGCCAAATTGGTATTGGTATTGATATCGGGTTATTAATGTCATGTGAACTGAAATATAGTGAAAACTTTGTTTTGCATGTTATCCAGGCCAATCACATCATGCATGAGTACATCAAGTAGTGCAAAAGGGGAAAATATTGAGAGTAAAAATACAATGTCACAGCCACAGAGAAAGTGCAGATAAAAAAAAGTATAACGGCCATAATAATGTAGGTTGGAAGATCAGGAATTCATTCCTGGAATTTGAAAGGTCTGTTCAAGAATCTGATAACAGCAGAGAAGAAGCTGTTGTTGACTTTGGTGGTACGTGCTTTCCAGCTTTTGTATCCTCTAAGCAATGTGAGATGGGAGAAATGGAAATTATCAGGATATGAGTGTTGTAGGAAGGAACTGCAGATGCTGGTTTAAACCGGAGATAGACACAAAATGCTGGAGTGCCTCAGCGGGACAGGCAGCATCTTTGGAGAGAAGGAATGGGTGATGTTTCCCATTCACCCAAACGTCACCCATTTCTTCTCTCCAGAGATGCTGCCTGGCCCGTTGAGCTACTCCAGCATTTTGTGTCTATCTTCAGGATATGAGTGATCCTTGATTGTGATGGTGGATTCCTGAGGTTACCTGAAGGATTTTATGGTGGGGAGTCTGAGTTGCATGACAGACTGGGCTGCATTCACAACTCTGCAATTTCCTATGGTCTTGAGCAGAGCAGTTGCCACATCAATGCGGTGGATTGATGTGGCTGACTGGTGCATCTGTAGAAATTCACTGGAAAAGTTATTGTAACACAAATATAATGTCTGAGACATTACAATGTCCAATACAAGACCTCAACAGTGGAATAGGCGGAGGACGATGGCTGACCTTAGTGGAGCGTCACAACGGCTGGGAAGGCAGATGAAGGCTGCAGCAGAAAAGGGTCTCCGGTCGCCTTGGACTCCATGCCACTGGATCCTGACCCAGATCTGTCAAGGACGGTGTGGTGGCTGTCTGTGCACCAGTCTCCCCACGTTAAACAAAGTCATGCACTGGAGTCCTCCAACCCTGGAGACACCCATGGTCAGCCATGACTGAGGGGGGCCTATGAAATGTCTAAAAAAAAATCCAAATTAATATGATGTTGGAGTATGAATAAAACTAACATCCAATAGTCTAACAAATCTGCAAGTTTCAAAATCTCAAATGTGTTTGATTATTGAAGCTTGGCTGTGGTTCGTTCGGGAAAGCCAATAAATGTTGGTCTTAGACACAAGGTGCTAGAGTAACTCAGCGGGCCAGGCAGCATCTCTGGAGAGGAGGAATGGGTGACCTTTCGGGTCAAGACCCTTCTTCAGACCCTAGTTGGTCTTAGCTGGACTGTCCACATCTCATAATTAAGCAATAAACAAAGCAGTGAAGTTTTGTGGAACTCAGCATCAATTTCATGGCCGAGCGCTTTCATCCCTATGACCAAACATCAGTGCTGCTTCTGTCAGATTTCAAAACAAATTATATCAGTTAAGGCTTAATGGTAGCACTCTCGCCTGTCAGAATTATGTTGGTTTAAATTCCACTCCAGGGGTGAATAATCCAGGCCAGCACTTCAATATAGTTGTGACGGAGTGCCACACTCGTGGAGGTGTAATCTTCCAAAAGAGACTTAAATCTAACCTCTGCCAGTCTCTCAGGGAGATGCAATTAATCCATTGACACTGCACAAAAGAGGAACAGGGAGTACTTCCTCAGTAAAGCTTAATGCAGTACTGCTCAAATAAAACACAGATTATCAGATCATTAACACAGTAAGATATTGAGAACTTTGCAGTTACAAAATGATCCATTTTTCTCACCTGATAATTGGGTTTCCAATTAAAAAAAACATTAATGCTTTGTAGCACTTTGGGAGTTCTGGAGTTTTTAGGATGTACAACTAATGTGGGAGTCCTTTCCTTCCTTCACCGACTGCATGCAGTAACAGGGAGAACATGCAAACTCCACACAGACAGAGCCCTTGGTTAGGATCGATCCCAGGCCTCTGGCGCTCTGAGCAGCGGCTCTTGCAGTTGCAGTAGCAGCTCTATCAAACCTATGATGGACACAAGATGCTGGAGTAACTCAACGGGACAGGCGGCATCTCTGGAGAGAAGGAATAGGTGCCGTTTTGTGTCGAGACCCTTCTTCAGACTGAGGACTGCTCAGACTGCTCAGTTTGAAGAAAGGTCTCGACCCGAAATGTCACCCATTCCTTCTATCCAGAGATACTACCTGTCCCGCTGAGTTACTCCAGCATTTTGTGTCTATCTTAGGTGAAAACCAACATCTGCAGTTCCTTCCTACACATCTATCAAGCCTACGTGCTGCCTGTCTGTTGTATGACTGTGTCCATAACAGCTGTTTACTGCTAAAATAGGAACCAAAAGTAGGAAATAGTACTCTTTTCAACACAACAACATTCGTTTATCCAGTTCTTTTAACCAAGCAAAAATCATTCCCAGGCAACTTCGAAGAATACTTTTCGAACAAAGACCTGACACCTTACCCATATTGGGCCAAATGTTTGGTCAATGGAGCATCTTAAAGAAGAAAAGAGAAAGATTGGAAAATTTAGGGAAAGAATTCCTTAGCAACTGAAATGCCAATGATGGAACAAATACATTTTAGGATAATCAATAGGGATAAATCAGAGACTTCAGGTACCCAAAGAGACACAAAGTGCCGGAGAAACTCAACAGGTCTGGCAACATCTCTGGGGAACATGGACAGGTGACCTTTTGGGTCAAGACACTTTTTCAGATAGAGACTCAAAGAATTTGAGAGCTTAAAGGGCCGTCCCACTTTGGCGACTCTAAGCGACTGCCGGGGACTAGTTTTAATGGAAATCATGTACGACACCTGGCGGCAACCTACGACAACCTACGATAGCAAAAATTGTCGCCTGTAGTCGGCTAAGAAATGGCCTAAATGGGACAGGCCCTTAAGGAAATCAATGGAGACATTTGGATAATAATTTTAAAATTGCCTGTTGCTTGAGTGTACCACAATCTGATTGCCTACAATATAATACAGCGTCTCTGGAGAGAAGGAATGGGTGATGTTTTGGGTCAAGACCCTTCTTCAGACCCGTCTCAACCCGAAACGTCACCCATTCCTTCTCTCCAAAGATGCTGCCTGTCCCGCTGAGTTACTCCAGCATTCTGTGTCTATCTTCAGTGTAGACCAGCATCTGCAGTTCCTTCCTACACACTGACTGTATTTTCTTCATAAACATACTGACTCCAATATTTAACCTCCCAACCTGTCTCTTGCAAAGATGTGATCCCCTACTCTTAATATCTCCATCACAGCTACATTCACATCCAAGCTGCAGCTTTCCATTCTAGGACATCCGAGGAAGTCCTAGATGACCAGCTTTCCATCCTAGGACATTCAAAGTGCCCTGGTTCTTTAGTGTGTGTGTGTGTGTGTCCGGCTGTCATTGATGGATCCTTCCCCTGCAATTCTGCCTGGCCCATTGTCTTCCTCCGGCACTTTGTGCCTTTTTTAGTAAACCAGCATCTTCAGTTGCTAGTTTCTACTGGTTGTAATGGTTAAACAGGCCAACTTTAGGTTGGCTGCAGGAAGGAGGGAAGGGAAGGGAAGGGGTGAGCGGAGCCAACTAAAAATTAGAAGGTGTGGTCCCAAATACAGAGAAGCAGTTGAACATGAGGGATTGATTGAAAAGCTGAACAAAAGGGTGCAGAAACCACACAAGAACATTGCAGTTTCTTAGCACGAAGAGGAAATGTATCAATACTCCTCCTAGCAAGTGATAATGATTAAGCAAATGGGAATCAAATAAATATGGGTGCATGGCTTCTTAGCTCCAAATTTGTAGTCCTGTCAGTTTTGAAGCAAGTGCAATTTGGAAAGTGATTACAATCAAAATCGACAGCCAGCATAGTTCAAAAAGGAGGATGAAGTTTTGACATTCATATTACATTGGAAGGCTTAATGTTTGATGGCTAATGTCATCTGACAATATAAAATAAAAGATTGTGCACTTAGTTCCCATTAACTCCTCCTTCTAGGCTCATTTTGAAAGCATGTTGCCTCTCTTAGCTTTCAGGCAAGCATTTTAGATGCCACATCTTCCTGGAAAGGCGTATAAATCTGTATATATTTAAGTTCTGCGTATATATTTTCCTAATTTTATGTATATTAAATTCCACCTATTATTCAACTATAACTTGTGCAACAAAGAAGGGGGCCCATCTTTAAATCTTAAATGTTAAAAAAATATTTAACCTTATGAACATCTGCCCTAGTTGATGTTTGTAAAAGATACCAAGGAAGGAGAAGTCACAGCGGTAGTTGCTGCCTTACAGCGAAGGCAGCGCCTGAGACCCGGGTTTGACCCTGACTACGGGTGCTGTCTGTACAGAGTTTGTACGTTCTCCCCGTGACCTGCATGGGTTTGCTCCGAGATCTTTGGTTTCCTCCCACACTCCAAAGACGTACAGGTTTGTAGGTTAATTGGTTTGGTAAAGGTAAAAATGGTCCCTAATGGGTATAGGACATTGGTAATGTGCAGGGATCGCTGGACGGCACGGACCAGGTGGGCCGAACGGGCCTGTTTCCTCGCTGTATCTCTAAACCATATAACCATATAACCATATAACAATTACAGCACGGAAACAGGCACTCTCGGCCCTAACTATCTCTAAACTAGTGTTTTCTCCAGTGCTCTTGCTAGAGGCCAACAATTCTTCCTCAATCTGTACCACTATAATGATATGATTATTTATGAGCGATTTCTCAATGTAAACACATGCCATATTTCCGACATTATAATGGTGGCATCATTTTGAAGGTATTTCACTGGCTGAAAGTTACTTTGTGATGTCCTGGGATGGACTGAAGACTGTAATTAATCTTCTTTATTTCTGACAAGTGTTTCATGACCCAGAGGTTGGCTCATTGAATGGTTTTATACTGTCTGCTGAGATACAGCAGAGAAAGCCTCATGGAAGATAAGCAATCTTGCCGGCTAGCTCACCGTCGCAGAAGCGAAATAACCTTGTTTTAATAGTCATCAGCATTAATTAATTTAGTTTAGTTTAGTATATAGATACAGTGCGGAAACAGACCCTTTGGCCCACCGAGTCCACACCGACCAGAGATCCTCGCACATTAACACTATCCCGCACACACTAGAAACAATGTACATATACACCAAGCCAATTAACCTACAAACCTGTATGTCTTTGGAGTGTTGGAGGAAACCGAAGATCTCGGAGAAAACCCACGCAAGTCACGGGGAGAACGTACAAACTCCGTACACATCGAACCTGGGTCTCTGGTACTGCAAGCTCTGTAAGGTAGCAACTCTACCGCTGCGCCACCGTGCCATCCTAGATACTTACCCCAGCCTTTCCTCCCCTCCCAACATACCCAACCTTCCACCTGGCCTCCGCATTGTCACCATGCCATTGTAAATATGGAACAGTGTTTGAAATGGTGACTGATCTTATAGAGGTTTATAGTGATCTTACAGAGGTGTATAAAATCATGAGAAGAATAGATCGGGTTGATGCACAGTCTCTTGCCCAGAGTAGGTGAATTGAGGACCAGAGGACATAGGTTTAAGGTGAAAAGATTTAATAGGAATCTGATGGGTAATTTTTTCACACAAAGGGTGGTGGGGGTATGAAACAAGCTGCCAGGGGAGGTAGTTGAGGCAGGGACTATCCCAACATTTAAGAAGCAGTTAGACAGGTACATGGATAGGACCAAACGTCCAAACGAGGGATATGGACCAAACACAGGCACGTGGGACTAGTATAGCTGAGACATTTAGCTCAGGAAGACAGGAGTTCAATCCTCACTCTGTACTGTGATTGGGTGTGTGGGCACAAGGAACCTCAGATCCCTGGTATAAGGACCGAACATAGATCAGAAGAGATTAAGTAGTCTGCATCCAATCGGTTAACTGGTAGCCCCCAACAGCCATCAGTTTACAATGGCTGACGGTACAGTTACACACTCTACTGAAATTGAATCCAGACTTAAAGAATATAAAATGAAAAACAAATATTAGTTCTGGCATACAATGGAAGGCCTGGAAAAACAAAGGGAAGTCTTTAAGATAGTAAAGAAATTATGGGGTAATTTGCAGTGAATTGCAATCCTTTCTCAAGAACCCATTGCTTTCATAGAAACCTGGGATGTGCTGGCTGGTCCATAGACCAGCAAGTTCACTATCTCCCATCTTGATGGATACCTGGTGCAATGATAACTGAGTTGTTGGCTGATGAAAACCAACTAATTGGTTTCTAATCGACTCAGAAATAACAATTGGCCAAGTTGTGCTCCTGGTTAAGTGACTGATCCGAAGGAAGCCATCAGCTACTGCGGAAGGTGGCAATATGTTCCATATATTGTACCAGGACGCAAGGGACTGAGCTATAGGGAGAGGTTGAGTAGGCTGGGACTCTAATCCTTGGAATGCAGGGGGATGAGGGGGGATCTTATAGAGGCATATACAATCATGAGAGGAATAGATCAGGTAGATTCTTAGAGTCTCTTGCCCAGAGTGGGTGAATCAAGGACCAGAGGACATCGGCTTGTGGCAGGGAAAAGATTAAATAAGAATCTAAGGAGTAACATTTTCATAAAAAAGGTGGGGGGTGTATGGAGCGAGCTGCCAGAGGAGGTAGCTGAGGCAGGGACTATCACTATGTTTAAGAAACAGTTGGACAGGTACATGGATAAGACAGGTTTGGAGGGATATGGGGCAAATGCAGGCAGGCAGGAGCAGTGTAGTGTTGGCCAGTGTGAGCAAGTTGGGCTGAAGGACCTGTTTCCATGCTGTTTGACTCTATGACTCTCTATGACTCCATACTGCATCGGGGACATTGGAAATACACTGAGTGGCAGACCTGTGTGTTCCTGTGCTCCTCAACCCACCATCAAGTCCACAAGCATTCAGCTAGTGGCTGAGTTGAGGAGCTGGAGTTACTGACAATTTAGCCTCTCAGCTCGGTGCCAGCCATGGCTGGTTAATCCAGCAGTCCCCAGATTCAGAATGTGAGTCCCCAATACAGACCATGACCCATATAATGAACTCCTGCCCAGACAGATCCAATTCTACTCACAACCGTTCACACTGATCCACCTAAATTCATAGCATAGAGTAATAACATTCACTGTGATCATCAGTAACCCCGTTCCTGCCTTCTCGCCATATCCCCTGACTCTATCATTGTCTCTCTTGAAAACATCCAGAAAATTGACCTCCATGAGGCAGAGAATTCATAGAACATATAGTGTGTGCCTGCACCGAATGGCTGAGTATCCCGTACCTGACCTCTGATTGTAGCCAATGAACTGGCCTCAACTACCCTCTGTGGCTAGCATGAAAAAGTCTTTCTCATCTCGGTCTTAAAGGACTTATCCTTAAATGCTGGAGTGCATCTAGCCTGTCCAACCCCAGTTTCTATAGATCTCCTAAATTCCAGAGATAAACCGAGACAGTCTTTCTTCATAAGAAGTGACATCCCAGGAATCAGTCTGGTAAACTGCATTCGCAATAATGTCCTTCCTCTTTGGACACCAAAACCACCAAGACCCTGTACAACTGAAGTAGAACCATCATCCTTTTGCTATGCTAAACATACCATTCGCTTTTTCACTGCCTGCTGCACCTGCATGCCTACTTTCAATGACTGGTGTACCATGACACCCAGGTCTCGCTGCCTTTTCTCGGCCACCATTTAAATAATAGTCTGCTTTCTCCCCAAAGTGGATAACCTCACATTTATCCACATTATACTGCATCTGCCAAACATTTGCCCATCACCCATATCCAAGTCAGCAGTCTCTAGCATCTACACTGCCCCCCACTTAGTGTCATCTGCAAACTTGGAGATATTGCCTTCAAACATCCAGATCATTAATATATATTGAAAATCCCAGCACTGGCTAGTTACTGCCTGCCATTGTGAAAAGGACCCGTTTACTCCTAGCTTCCTGTTTGCAGCCAGGTTCTCTATGCACATCACTGACCGTATGCAGTTTGTATTCACACAGAATTCCACAGATACACAACTCTCTGGGTGAAAACGTTTTTCCTCGTCTCCGTTTTAAATGGCCAACCTCTTATTCTTAAACTGTGGCCCCTGGTTTCTGGACTCCACTAACATCGGGAACATGTTTCCTGCCTCTAGCATGTCCAATCTTAATAATCTTATATTTCAATAAGAACCCCTCTCATCCTAATTTCCAGTGTATACAAGCCTAGTCGTTCCATTTATTCAAGATATGACAGTCCCGGCATCCCAGGAATTAATCTTGTGAACCTATGCTGCGCTCCCTCAATAGCAAGAATGTCCTTCCTCAAATTTGGAGACCTAAACTGTGCACACAATACTCCAGGTGTGGTTTCACTAGGACCCTGTACAACTGCTGAAGGACCTCTTTGCTCCTACATTCTACTCCTCTTGTTATGAAGGCCAACATGCTATTAGCTTTCTTCACTGCCTGCTGTACCTGCATGCTTACTTTCAGTGACTGATGAACAAGGACACCCAGATCTTATTGTACTTCCCCTTTTACTAACATGACACCATTCAGATAATAATCTGCCTTCCTGTTCTTGCTTCCAAAGTGGATAACCTCACATTTGTCCACATTAAACAGCATCTGCCATGCATCTGCCCACTCACCCAACCTGTCCAAGTCACCCTGCATCCTCATAGAATCCTCCTCACAGTTCACACTGCCACCCAGCTTTGTGTCATTTGCAAATTTCAAATGGATACTTTAGATGGTATGAAAATGCTGGAGTAACTCAGCGGAACAGGCAGCTTCTCCGCATAGATGGATTGGGTGACGTTTCGGGTTGAGACCCTTCAGTCTGAAGAAGGGTCTCATCTCGAAAAGTCACCCATTCCTTCTCTCCAGAAATGCTGCCTGTCCCACTGAGTTACTCCAGCATTTTCATACCATCTATTTGAACAACCCCTTCAATCTTCTTTTAAGAGGACAGCTATATTACTTTTTTTCTTTATTGAAATGTATATCTATGTTTCTCATTAATGAATGCACTTTTACATTTTTTTGTTTCAAATAATTAACAATTTTGACCGCTGCGTTGGTTAAAGTTGGAGTCTTAGTTGCTGGTCCGTGCACTGCTGCTCATTAGAGGACTGTGGCAGCACCACTTGCTCTGTTTACAGATTTGGCGCAGCTGTAGAGACTTATGGGCCTGTCCCACTTAGGCGATTTTTCAACGGAATGCCCGCGACTGTGAAGTTGCCGGCAGTCACCTGAAAAACCGGCAACTGGAATGGCGACTATCAGAGTGGAACACACACACCCAAACACATCGCTTCCTTCACCAGCCCATTATGCAGGCATGGGACAGGGTAAGCGGGGGGAGCAATGTCTAAAAAAATTCCCATGGTGCAAAGCCAAGGTGAAACAGACACACACCACGATGAACAAGAAGGTTGGCGCTGTAACGAGACGGCTAAAGCACAGGTTTGTGGTAAGTCCTTTAAAAGAGGGGGGAGGGGGGGGGAGGGGGGGAGAGGGGGGGGGGGGAGAAGGTAGAAGGGGGGGCGAGAAGGAGTGTAGACAACTTTTAAGAAGCCAGAGATACACGGCTGTGAAGCTCGGCAGACATTTAACATTACCGGTCGGTTATCCTTGGTTCTGAAAACTACTGCTTACCTTTTTTTTTCTCCCCAATGAGCCAATGAAATTCACCGGTCAGCACCAGCTATAACCTATGAGATACTCCGAGAACCTTCAACCTCCTGGCAACCCACTAGGACCTCCTGAAGACCCACCTACGGCTTGGGAATTTAGTCGCCGCTAATTCTTCAACATGTTGAAAAATTCACGGCGACAATAATGAGGCCGCGACTAGTTCCCAGAATGCGGGAACTCTTCACGGCCATGAAGGCGACTCCCCGGCAACCACCCGCCAACATGTGGCGACCATGTGGTGACTGCATAATCTACTGCAGTCGCCTAAATAGCCGCCTAAGTGGGACAGGCCCATTAGACAGTCCTTTCAGGTGAGGCAGAGGTTCACTTGCACCTCCTCCTACCTTATCTACTGTACCTGCTGGTCCGCATGTGGATTCCTATATATCGGTGAGACCAGGCGCAGGCTCGGCAATCGTTTCACTGAACACCTTTGCTCAGATAGCGTAAACTTACATGATCTCATAGAGACATAGAAACATGGAAAATAGGTGCAGGAGTAGGCCATTTGGCCCTTCGAGCCATTCCTGTTTTCTCCCCATACTGTCTCCTTCACTGTCATTCTTTAACAACTTCTCTTTTGAGAAGCAAGAAGAGGGAAGAAATAAATGTCACGTAATTCTTCACTCCTTACAATGCTGTGTACGGCAGTGATCGCAACTTCTACTGAAGTGTGGATGGCCGTTGGCTCACTAGAAGCTCATCTACCCTTTGACAGGTCTTGTTTCTGGTCCTGCTGGGGGTTCATAGCCCCCTCCTCACCTGGCAAACCAGGTGGGGGAGACGGTTTAGTCGCCGACTATCCAACCATGGAACAGGATTACATGGTAACGTGGCGGGGGGAGCTCTCCCCCCCCCCCCCCCCCCCCGATCTGACAGTCAGGTTGATAACAAATGCAGTCTAGGGAAACAGCACTTCAAATGCCACCTGGGTAGTCAACAACCCAATGGGTTGAGCATTGAATTTTCTATTTCAGGTAACCGGCAGCCCCGAGCAATTTGGTTACCAGAAGCACAACTCAAATTGTACATTGTCTAACTTTGGCCATCAGGACTGTGATCTCACCAAGGCGTAATTACTGTTGTGTTTTCTTTAATGTAAATACTGATTCTGTTCTGTTCTGTTCTGTTCTGTTCTGTTGTTTTGCACAATCACGCAGGCATTGCCACTTTCATTTCACTGTACATCTTGTATATGTATGTGACAAATAGATTTGACTTGACTTGACTTGAGAAGAAAGAAGCTGGTTATGTTTTCTTCTGAAACATGCTGACTTCTCTCATGGGCAAATGTAGAATCAACTTGTCAGAGCAGGGTTGTAGAGATGGTAAAGTAATACGTATGTGATACTGGTGTGGAACAGTGAAATGGCTGATTTTGCCTCTAGCATTTTGTGAATTCGGTGGGATTTCTACATTTATTTCTATTTTTCAGATTTGTCTATGTATTAAAGCTTAGTTTACCATTTCATACAGAAAAAAACAAAATTTCCTCTGTTCTTTACTTGAGAACGAAACTGGATTATGTACTCAAGCCTCTAAAAGCCACACTTCAGACAGCTTAAGCCATTTTCTGGAGACTGTAGGAAAGCAGCATTGCTTGTGTTGAAGTTTAACATGGTGTCACTGAAGCAGTTTGCCCAAAGGGAGATGTTGATAAGTAACAAAGCAAGGTCTTGCTCAATGGAGAATTGGCATAGATACAGTAACAGACAAAGGCTGTTTTAGCATCAAATGCAATTTTACCGTAGGGGGACAGGGTGAGAAAATGATTTTGACATACAACTAAGTGAGAAAAAATAATTTCCAGAGGAAACAGCTGAAGCTAAATAAATATATGTATTTGATATCTGTTGAAACAAATCTTTGAACAAATTGAGCAGGAAACAAACTGCAGGTCCAGCAGTATCTGTGAAAAAAATTAATTGTCAATGTTTTAAGATTTGGATAGCTCCTCTAATGCAGATAAAAAATAAACCCATAAATTATGCTGTGAGTTTTGCTCCTCAGTAAATATTGAAAACTGTATTTGATATTTCATGTTACCCAAGAAGGCCACAGGAAATCCCCCAGCTAATCTCAAATTGGGGTCTGCCTTTTCACGATCGACTTGTGCATACTGGGAACTGAACTGAAACGGGTCCCAACTCTCTCCATTTGGGAAAAAGACTGAAGAAAGTGAAGGTAGGGAGGTTGTTAGAAAATGGAGGAGAATTCGAGCAAAGAATAAAGAAGGGATATGGGGATAGAGGAGGATATCGTTGCAGAGAAATAGTGAGAAAAAACACATAGCTATGTGGTTTCTGATTCGCCTCAGGAAGCAAACAAGAGTGTGATCATTTCCTCTGTGGGCTGCATAAAGTTTCAAACATTGACATGATGAATTGGAAACAAATTAAAATCAAACACAAAAATGTATGAGCCGTGAACTAGCCGTCAAACAAATATTTGCAATAAAATGTTGTTCTTGTTGTTCTCTGTGTAAACTTCATTCCAAGATGTCGATACATTCTCATTTCTTTTTGTTGCCCAGCTAGTCAAGCACACAGTCTGAGTTGAAATCTTTGATGCAAACTGTTAAAAGAAAATCCCCCAGAGGAGACTAATTTGATTGAATTTCCCATGCTCTCAGCAAGGAGACTTTGAGTGTGACAGGCCTGTCAACCTAGGCGTTGTATTCTAATTGCTCTTGATGTATTTTGTGCTAATCACCATTGCAAAAAAACTGTGATTGCAAAAGATTATGGCAGCTTTTACAAATAGCAATCAACTGATTCCATGCCCTGCTACGACAGAGGTTCCCCCCCCCCACATCCCCTTCCGCCAGCTTCCTACCTCCAGAGAACATGCCACAGATTCTAACAATCCCTCCACTTTTCCACATTCTAAATAAAGATTCCACTTGGCAACTTCATGTGGATTAAACAGGAGCTAATTTACATGGCCTTGCAAGAGTTGATATTTTGTCTGACGCTAAGGATGTGGAAATACAGTAAATAAAGTAAACATGCAGGTACAGCAGGCAGTGAAGAAAGTTAATGGAATGTTTGCCTTCATAACAAGAGGATTTCAGTATAGAAGTAAAGAGGTCCTTCTTGCAGTTGTACAGGGCCCTGGTGAGACCACATCTGGAGTATTGTGTGCAGTTTTGGTCTCCTAATTTGAGGAAGGACATCCTTGCTATTGAGGCAATGCAGCACAGGTTCCCCGGGATGGCAGGACTGTCATATGAGGAAAGATTGGAAAGACTGGGCTGGTTTTCACTGGAATTTAGGATGAGAGGATATCTTATAGAAACGTATAAATTTATAAAAGGACTGGACAAGCTAAATGCAGGAAAAATGTTCCCGATGTTTGGCGAGTTCAGAACCAGGGGCCACAGTCTAAAAATAAAGGGGAGGCCATTTAAAACAGAGATGAGAAACAACTTTTTCACCCAGAGAGTTGTGAATTTGTGGAATTCTCTGCCACAGAAGGCAGTAGTGGCCAATTCAAGTGGCATATAAAAGAGAGTTGGATAGAGCTCTAGGGGCTAGCGGAATCAAGCGATATGGGGAGAAGGCAGGCACGGGTATTTGATTGTAGATGATCAGCCATGATCACAATGAATGGCGGTGCAGGCTCGAAGGGCCAAATGGCTTCACCCTGCACCTATTTTCTATGTTTGTCTATGTTGTCTTTGCATGATATGTAAAGGAACTGGAGCATTGTAAATCTTCTGAACAAACGTTCTCAATTGACGTCAGTAACTTAGTGATGCTAGTTACCGGCACCACCCTCACTTTAATCCAGATATACCTTACAGTGAATACATGCTTCATATTCAGAGGCTGTCCGGCTCAGTACAAAACTAAGCTACTATGCCAGGAAGATACAAAACTTTACCCTGGGTCTGCTTTTGGTTGTCTGATTTTGGTGGGAAACCTATTAGCTGGTGTCTGCCCTACAGGCTATGGGAGAAGATGGGAATGTAAAAAGTCAGCTGGTATCCTCACGTCTGATTGCAATCCAGTCATCTCCACTGCAAAGTCATGGAAGCAGAAACAGCATAATTTTGCTGGTGAACCTGGGCAGACGAGGCTACCTATTGCCTTTGTGTGGGAAGGAATTGCAGATGCTGGTTTAAACCGAAGGTAGACAAAAAAGGCCGGAGTAACTCAGCGGGTCAGGCAGCATCCCTGGAGAGAAGGAATGGGTGACGTTTCGGATCGAGACCCTTCTTCAGACTGATGCTGCCTGTCCTGCTGAGTTACACTGGCTTTTTGTGTCTATACTCGTATTGCCATTGCCTGAATAGACATCTGATTTTCAGAGCTATGCATTGACGACGCCAAATTGGAGAGCTTCAACTTCCCAGGAGTAAATATCACGAATAACTTGTCCTGGACCACCCAATATAAACAAAGAAACACAGTAAATTAGGTGCAGGAGCAGGCCATTCAGCCCTTCGAGCAAGCACTGCCATTCAATATGATCATGGCTGATCATCTAAAACCAGAACCCCGTTCCTGCTTTTTGACGCAATGGCAAAGAAAGCACACCAACGCCTCTACTTCCTTCGAATGCTTAGGAAGTTTGGCATCTCTCCAACGACTCTCACCAACTCCTATAGATGCGGCGTAGAAAGCATTTTATTGGGATGCATCGAGGCATAGTTTGGGAACAGGTCCATCCAAGACCGCAAAATATTGCAGAGAATTGTGGATAAAGCCAAGACCATCACACAGACCAACCTCCCTTCCATTGACTCCATTTACAACTCACACTGACTCAGCAAGGCACGCAGTATAATCAAGGACACGTCACACCCTAGCCACTCCCTCTTCTCCCCTCTCCCATTGAGCATCCATATCTCTATACTTATAGAACGCTAATCTTCGATGTATATTTATTTGTTTGTGTGTTTGTGTGTAATCACATCTTCGCGAAAAAATGAAGCGGTAAAGGTAAAATGTTTACATATTCCGGTAGAGATTTTTCCCGTGGATTCCAAATCACCTTATCTGAAAATTTCAGGCTTTATTTCCTGAGTTATTACTGAAAATGTACAAAAATCTGACAAAACTTTAATTTAAAAACAACTGCCCTTCGCTGATGATGTCACAATGGATCTGCGTGCCTGCTATCTTCCACGCGCTGTGAGTGACGTCACCCCCAACCTCTCCCTCCTCCCCCGACCTCTCTCTCCTTCCCCGTTATTCAAAAGATGCAACGCTCTCACCCCCACTACCTCTCTCTCCTCCCCTCCTCTCCCCCCCTCCTCTCCCCCCCTCCTCCCCCTCCACCTCTCCCCAAACCCACCTCTCCCCCCCCCCCCCCCCCCTACCTCTCCCTCCTCCCACCCGTTATTCAAATGATGCTTGGTGGTCGCTTTCTCTCGGGGATCGCTCTCTCTCGGCTCCTCGGTCAGCTTTGTTCTCCCCCCTCCAACCCCCCCCCCCCTCACAGTGGTCCCCCCCAAGCCGGGTCCCCATTGTCACTTATTTCCCCTCCCCCCCCACGCTCTCCACAGGTCAACCACAGGTCGCTTGGCTTCACCTCCGACGAGGCCCCATTGCTGCCGACGCCACACTTCACTTGTCCGTCTCGTCCATCAGTCCGTGCCATCGACATGAATTCGACATGAATTGAGGCTCCTTCAGTCTGCTGGTTTGACGGAACCTCAGAACAGTGAACTTTTTTCATCATTGGAACTTAACTCTGAAAAGTAGCAGCCAGAGCATGGTATAGTGGAGAACTTCAGGACCTCTCAACAGGCTTCCCAACATTACCAAGCACGCTAGTCTCCAAGTCTGCAAGTTTTAGTTTCCATCCTTACCGTCAGCTTTCACTCCAGCGCAGGACCAAGAAGGGGCTGCTCTCTCAGAGAGCACATCCTTTAAGTGAGTTGCTTAACTCAGTTGCTGTTGAAATAATATAGCACATTGTACTATTTCAAAAAAACTGTAGGAGAGTGTTCCTTAGTGGTCTGGAGATCATCTAAACCCATAACAGTCTGAAGAAAGTAGACACCAAATGCTGGAGTAACTCAGTGGGACAGGCAGCATCTCTGGGGAGAAGGAATGGGTGATGTTTCGGGTCGAGCCCCTTCTTCAGTCTGAAGAAGGGCCTCGACCCAAAACCCCACCTATTCATTTTACTGAGTTACTCCAGCTTTTTGTGTCAATCTTCACTAAAATAGACATCTGGTCATTTTCCTTCACAAAAATCAGCCACCGTGTTTGTTATATTACACTTCAAGAAGTGCTGCCTCAGTTGTAAGGCACCCTGGGCATCAAAAGGTCATGAAACGCAATACATAAATCCAAGATGTTTTTATTCTTTTTTTCAAACGTCTCTATACATATTCAACATTGTGTTGCTTTCACTTAAAGAAAAGAAAAATCAAATGAAATCTTCCCATTGCATACTCAACTGCTCTTTGAAATGCAATGAGCTGGAGCTGGGAGTTTCTGGGTGTTCCGTACACTTCCTTTGATCAGGTGACTGTGCGACTGTCTCCTGCAGCAAGAGACTTCGGCTTCAGGGGGAATGAGGTCTCATTCACCATGGGACTTCACTTTGCTGTGCGCCTGATTCATTAATGGGCTGGGTTAGTGGCAAACATGAGCACTATCTAATTTCATGAATAAATTGTTGATTTCTATGTAGGAAGCTGGACCATGCATTAATATGCAGTCGGCAATATTCTATCAATGTTTGAAGATAAAATGAGCTAGCGTTTTCTTTCCATAGATTACAAAGCAATTCTTGTGTTACCATGAACCTTATTGTCAAAGCCTCACAAACACACTTACACAGATGAACAAATACACACACACAGACATATACACACAGAGACACAC
This sequence comes from Okamejei kenojei, assembly GCA_035221665.1. NCBI lineage: Eukaryota > Metazoa > Chordata > Chondrichthyes > Rajiformes > Rajidae > Okamejei > Okamejei kenojei. Next base: position 66,766,047 of record CM069141.1, on the reverse strand, counting down.
ACACAGACACACACACAGACACACACACAGACACACACACACACACACACGCACACCGACACACACACACGCACACAGAAACACGCACACATTCACAGGCACATACACTCACACACAGACACACACATACACACACATTCACCCCCAGAAACACACACACGCACGCACACACATGCACACACGCATGCACACACACATGCACACACTTACGCACACACTCACGGGCACACACGCACACTCACACACAGACACACATACATTAACACACATACATTAACACACATACACACACACAGACACACACAAATACTCACACTCACACACAGACACTCACACACAAATGCTCACAGACATGCATGCGGATATGCACACATGTACACATGTTCACACAGACAAACGCACATTATTACACACAAACGACATTGTTCTATATCTCTCTACATCATCGTCTATGTCCCTCATTCCACTTTCCCGTGACTTTCAGTCTGAAGAAGGGTCTCGACACGAAAAGTCACCCATTTCTTCTGCAGTTCCTTCCTACACATGACTCTATGACCTGTTGGGTTACAAGTCAATGCTAGTGGGATTAGGTTAGGTAAGAGGTGCTCTTGTCGATGGGCTGAAAGGCCTCCTTCTGTGCCATGAAACCCTCCACAAAGTAATCTCCAGGCTTAGGATGATGAAAAATTACTTTCACCAAGGGTCATACAAGTTTGGAATCCTCTTTCTCAATGCATCCAGGACTGAATTTGTCAGGTATTTATTCCCCGTGGGAATCTCGGAAACTTGGCTGGTCCTGGAGAGTGGATCAGGTAGAGTTAACCATTACACTCAATGACCAACTCTGCCCAAGGGGCCGAATGGCTCTCAATACAAAGTTGCCGATTAAGGGATTGGACAGGCTAAAATGTTTCCCAAAGCTGCACCATAGGTCACAGCGTAAGAATAAGGGGTAGCCTTATATATATATATGAATAACCTTTTCAGCGAGAGTTGTGAATCAGTGGAATTCTCTGCCACAGAAGGCAGTTGAGGCCAATTCACTGGATGTACTCAACTCTCTTGAGTTAGATAGAGCTCTTAGGGCTAACTGAATCAAGGGATATGGGGAGAAAGCAGGAACGGGGTACTGATTTTGGATGATCAGCCATGATCATATTGAATGGTGGTGCATTAACTCGAAGGGCCGAATGGTTTACTCCTGCACCTATTTTCGATGTTTTCTATGTTTCTGATGCTGCCAGTTCTGCTGAGTTACTCCAGCTATTTGTGTCTATCTTTAAAACAGCATCTGCAGTTTCTTCCTGCACACTAATAGAAATTAGTTTTTAATGCCTCTAATTTCTGGATTGTGGACATGGTGAAAAAGCCAGGCTCAGTTCTGTGCTGATTCATTTTCAATGAAGTTGCATTGGACGGGTGATGTCCAAATCACCTCTACACTCCGAGTTATCTCATCTGGTGACCAGTTGATGAACTGACACTGGGACCAGTACAATGGTCTACAATTTCCTTGAGCTGGAATTGTCCGTATCTTGCTGACAGAGGAAGGCAACTTAAGAGAGGAGTCAAGGTGATGTTTTATTCTAAAAAGGATCAATAAGTTCAAACACCACTCTGGGGACTTGACTATACAATTGAGGAAGTAGTGGAGGCAAGGCCAGAGAATGTAGTTGAGACAGGTACAATAACAAGAGTTAAAATACATGTGGACAGGTACATGATAGGAAAGGTTTAGAGGGATATGGGCCAACTGAGGCAAATGGGAGTAGCTTAGAGTAACATCATGGATGTTGGGCTGAAGGGCCTATTTTTGTGTTGTATGACTCTATTACCCTATGGCTATCACCAAGGTGACACTCCACTGTAGTATTGAGGCTTGGTCCATGCAGGGCTCCTCCGAGACTCTCCAGGGCGGCAGCCAAGCACACTGGGCTGGCAGTTGTGGTGGAGGTACACAGTGCATCGTTCCTTTAACTCCTGGGATGGCCGCAATGTAGGCGGCTATCCATGCCTGCTCATACTGCTCCAGTGGGCTGAAGGTAAAGCAGATGAAATCTCTTCCTGAGCAGAGAGCTCGTGCGAGCTCCCCTTCCAGCCTTGAACATGGCCCACCTCCACGGGACTTGCTTGGTACGGGTGTCAGGGGTTATGGGGAGAAGGCAGGAGAATGGGATTAGAAAGGAGAGATAGATCAGCCATGATTGAATGGCGGAGAAGTTTAATGGACTGATTCTGCACCTATCACTTACAACTTTTTGACCTTATGTCACACCTCCAGATTCAGGGACAGATGCTCCCCAGCTGATATAAGGCAACTGAACCATCCTAACACAGCCAGAGAGCAGTCCTGAACCAATATCTACCTCACGGGTGAACCTCGGACTATCTTTGATTGGACTTTACTGGCATCCTTGCACTAAACGTCATTCCCTTAATATTGTATCGATACACTGTAAATGGCTCGATTGTAAACACGTATCGTCTTTCCGCTGACGGGTTAGTACGCAACAAAAGCCTTTCACTGTACCTTGGTACACATGACAATAAATTAAACTAAGTACACTAAACTGAACGGCTAATCTGTTGGATGTGGCAGAGATCAGTCTGGCATGGTTAAAAGACAAAGAAGCTGACAGTGACCCTGGCCATAATTTTACTTCGGAGTCACGTGAGTGACTACGTGAAGAGCCCGCCAGCCCGCATTGTGCCACGACTGGCTGGTAGGCCCGCTGCTCCTCCAGCGGTAAGTTTAAAGACCTTCCATGTAATTTTTCGAACTTAGTCTGCGGTCGCTTTTCGCTTATTGCTTCCAGCAATACAGAACGAATACCTATGGACAAGGCGAGGGTGAAGAGACGGGCCGCGGGGAGAACCGCTACGGAAGACCGCGGGAGTGCGGTTAGCAGTCGGCCGTCCTGTTTCACCATCACAGTCGCTGGCAGCGCAGCCAGCGACATCGGACTTGGTGCCCATGGAAAGCACCTTGGCTACCCCGAGAATCGGGAAGGGCAAACAGAAGTCCAACAGTCCAATAGACTCGGACGAGTCCAGCCGGGAGGGTTTGCCTCCTCCAGCAGGGAAGACCAAGAAGCTGACAGTGGACCCTGGCCATAATTCTATGGGTAAAGCTGGCACATGTGTGTGAGGCTGTATTTGAGGTCACAGAAGTCAATTAGAACATGGAAGCATCGTGATGACCGGCCGTTTTATGGGGCACAATATTGGGGGGAAGACTTAGGTAAAACTTGATTGTTCTATTAGTAAATAATCACCACTGTATTTCAGATGGGCAAGGATGAAAATCAGGCTACAATAAATGTTGCATGTCACCCTATTCCCGATGTTGTTTAGCTGAGTTCTGCACAGGCAAAATACATGATAGCATAACTCAAAAACCTGTCAAAAAGTCGGTCGTCAAATTATATAAGCAGCTCTTTAGTGCCCAGAAGTAGGCCCAGAAATAGGCACAAAACAGCCCTGCCCTCGGCTAAACCAAATGTCAACTTTGCAATGCTGTTGCTTTTTGGAGATGTGCATAGGGATTTATGGGCCTTACACCTTTCATATGTGACATTCAACCAAGGCACCACTCAATTGTGGAAGAAGTAATAGAGGAATACAGTAATATAGTAACATAGGTGGCAAAGAGGAGGATTCAACTCTTCTGAACTCTTGGGGTGATGCTCACTCTTCAGCCCACTAGACCTAAGCTGGTTGGGCATCTCGATATTTTTAGTTGGGATTTTACTGGATTTGACATCTCCCTATGTACTTCAATGAGCAACTTCAAAAGTAATTCATCAGCATAAAGCCATCTTGGCCGCCATCCCAAGGGTTTGAAAGACTGTTTGGCAGCAGAGATGTTGTTTCTTCCATTCAAAAGCAGAAAAAGGGAGAAATATCAGAGGAAAATTGCTGTTATTTCGATTCTCAAATGTCTTCATCTTATCAACAAGATATCCAGTTTCTCCTGGTCCATTAACTCCGAGAGGAGATACAACTCTATTTGAGAACATAGCCTGAAATATATACTTTGTGATTGTACCAAGAGCTTAAATTATTCCTATCAAATTCCTCAATCTGCTACAGCTGCTTCAGCGAGAGCGCTCATCCATGTATTAATGCTACAGCTAAGGGAGAGGACAAAGTAATTTGATTTGAATGTGTCAAGTTCTTACACAACATCGCATACTATAATTTCCAGGCTCATTTTTGTTGGTTTCAAAAACAAGGTAATTACTTGATTCCCTTATATGAATTCATATTGTTTTTAGTGTGCATTCCTGATGACAGCTGATAGATTAATTGTGGCTTTTGCATCACAACATATCATTATCTTAGTCACTTTTAGAAACAGATGCTCAGAGTAATGCTTCACATCTGGTGTCTACTCAAGACAGCTAAGAGAGAATGATGGCAGATCCCTAATGAGCAGGCTGATAAATGTACTCTCAGAATGTGGTATCATTAGGTCTTTGGATAGTAACCTGGAGCAGGATACCTTTCTGAAGCTCCCTCCTCTAAACGGGACTTGATTGCATAAAGTGGAGACATTGGGGGAGTAAGATCAGTCACTCTTTAGTTTTCTCTTCTATGTAGGTGGCACGATGACAGAGCGTAGAGTTGCTGCCTTACAGCGCCAGAGACCCAGGTTCAATCCTGACCAGGGGTGCTGTCTGTACAGAGTTTGTTCGTGCTCCCCGTGTCCTTGCGGGTTTTCTCCGGATACTCCGGTTTCGTACAGAACTATAATGCATGTCTGCTAAAGATATGAACATTCTAGCTTATTACAATTTGCAAGTTTGTAAGATCAAAACTGAGTAATGAAAAAAATGCTTTCATGTGAGGTCACACATGACCAGTCATATACGACCTCTAACCCTAAACAAACATTGACAGCATAACATAAATATTTCACTTGATAAACTTTGAAAAAAACCATGAATCATATTTACAGTACCAAACAATATACCTGTAATGCTTTCAGAATGTTCATATTTTTGGTCACACACATGACTAAGACTGGGCCAGAAAAGGCATAGGTGACGTTTTGGGTCGAGACCCTTCTTCAGAAGAAGAAACCCTGAAGAAGGGTCTGAAGAAGGTTCTTAACCTGAAACGTCACATGTTCCTTTTCTACAGAGATGCTCACTGACCCGTTGAGTTACGCCAGCTTTTTGTGTCTATCTTCAGTTTAAACCAGTTCCTTCCTACACAAGGCTTTCTCACCAAGTGAGTTCAGTTCAGACCCCAAACTACTGCTATGGGACATTGAGTTGGACAACAGAGTTGGTGTGATGTTGGTATCCGTCACAGGCCAATTAGAGTAAAAACTCCGATAAGCTGGTGAATTTGTTGGTTCTAGTGGTAATTTTACTGTACCCGCTCCCACAAGTCTAGGTGAGTGTTCTTTATCCTCAGTTACAGATCGGCTGAGGAGAGGTGACCTGAGGACAAGAGATCCAATCGAGCTGCCTGACAGATAGCAGCTCAGTGGGAATACACCATTCATCCACTGATCCTCCTCCTGCTCAGCTTGGTTGACCCAAAGCCCAGTTCAAGCTGGATGCCTGGCACAAGGACATCCATTCCAGTCATTCTAAGGCCGCATTTGGAATATTGTGAGCAATTTTTGGCACCATATTTTTGGAAGGGTGTGCTGGCTCTGGAGAGGGTCCAGAGGAGGTTTACGAGAATGATCACAGGAATGAGTAGGTTAACATATGATGAGTGTTTGTCGGCACTGGCCCTGTACTTGCTAGAGTTTAGAAGAATGAGGAGGGACCTCATTGAAACATACAGAATAGTGAAAGGATTGGATAGAGTGGATGTGGAGAGGATGTTTCCACTAGTGGGAGAGTCTAGGATCAGAGACCATAGCCTCAGAATGAAAGGACATTATTTTAGGAAGGAGATGAGGAAGTTCTTTAGTCAGAGGGTGATGAATCAGTGGAATTCTTTGCCACAGATGGCTGTGGAGATCAAGTCATTAGATATTTTTAAGGCAGAGATAGATAGATTCTTATTAAAGAAGGACTGCAGATGCTGGAAAATCGAGGGTACACAAAAAGCTGGAGAAACTCAGCAGGTGCAGCAGCATCTAAGGAGCGAAGATAGGCTCCCTTGTCATTTCTTCCCTTCCCTCCCGCTCCACCCCTTCCCCGGCACTTTCCCTTGCAACCGCAAGAGATGCTACACTTGTCCCTTTACCTCCCCCCTCCACTCCTTTCAGGGACCCAAGCAGTCCTTCCAGGTCCGACAGAGGTTCACCTGCACCTCCTCCAACCTCATCTACTGCATCCGCTGCTCTATATCTGTGAGACCAAGTGGAGGCTTGGCTATCGTTTCGCCGAACACCTCCGCTCGGTCCGCAATAACCAACCCGACCTCCCGGTGGCTCAGCACTTCAACTCCCCCTCCCATTCCGTATCCGACCTCTCTGTCCTGGGCCTCCTCCATGGCCAGAGTGAGCAACACCGCAAATTGGAGGAACAGCACCTCATATTCCGCTTGGGAGTCTGCATCCTTTGGGTTTGAACATTGAATTTTCTCAATTATGTTAACCCTTGCTGTCTCCTCCCCTTCCCACCTCTCCCTCAGCCCTCGGGCTCCTCCTCCTCCTTTTTCCTTTCTTCTCCCCGACCCCCCCACCTCCCATCAGTCTGAAGAAGGGTTTTCGGGCCGAAACTTTGCCTATCTCCTTCGCTCCTTAGATGCTGCTGCACCCGCTGAGTTTCTCCAGCTTTTTGTGTACCCTAGATAGATTCTTGATTAGTACAGGTGTCAGAGGTTATGGGGAGAAGACAGGAGAATGAGGTTATGATGGGGTTGAATGGTGGAGTAGATGATGGGCCGAATGGCCTAATTCTGCTCCTATAACATGACCTTATGATCTTATGAACTTCATTTTAATGGTTTTAATTATGTTAATATTCCAAGATGTTCTTTTTTTCATTGTTTTGATATTTGGCAATAATTTTCAGTTATTTTTCTTTGAACCTATTTGAACAGGTTTTAAACATCGCTGTCAGTATCATTTAAACACAGTTCAAAGCCAATTGTGTAGGAGTAACTTCAAATAGTCCTTCAAATAATAATTTCACTTCAATTCACTAACTTCACTAACTTCCCTAGCTTAAAATAGCCCTTGCTTTCCCTCTCTCTCCATCCCCTCCCCCTTCCCAGTTCTCCCACTAGTCTTACTGTCTCCGACTACATTCTATCTCTGTCCTACCCACTCCCCTGACATCAGTGTGAAGAAGGGTGTCGACCCGAAACGTCACGCATTCCTTCTCTCCAGAGATGCTGCCTGTCCCGCTGAGTTACTCCAGCGTTCAAAGACCATTGGTAGACACAAAAAGCTGGAGTAACTCAGCGGGTCTGACAGCATCCCTGGAGAGAAGGAATAGGTGACGTTTCGAGTCGAGCATTGACCATTAACAGCAGGTAGTAGGTTCAGCTGTTGCTGTATGTATCTCTAAACTAAACTAAACCAGGAGGACTTAAGCAATACATTGGAACACCTGATGCAGACCTTCCATTAATTTGCATGAGCATTCCAATAGTTTACTTGAGCATTTGTTTAACTGGAACTATGTTAATACAACTAGTAATATGCAGTATGTTCATTGTTCATTATTGGAAGAATGGTGTACCAATGTGACTTGAAATGATCGGTACAATAGGTGGAAATAACACTGCTATATTTAGACTAACACTATCATGAAGAATCTTGAACCCAGCTTCAGTTTAGTTATGGCTTTATTGAAACAGACCTGGAAGGTAAAATAAAGATATCACGGTGGCAGAGATAGTAAACATGATGGCATACAGTGCTGGAGAAGTTTAGGTTTGATCCTGGCATTGGGTGCTGACTGTGTGGAGTTCGCACATTCTCTCTGTGACAGGTGGGGTTCCTCTGGGTGCTGCGATTTCCTCCCACAACCCCAAGTCGTAAGGCGTGAGAGCGTAAGTGCCCACTGTAACTTACCATTGTTGTGTTGATGAGTGGTGGTAGAATCTGAGGGGGGAGCTGGCTGATGGCAATGTGGGAAGAAAAAGGTGTGGGACTGGTGTGAAAATGGATGGTTAATGATTGATGTTGCCCTAATGGCTTGAAGGCGTTTTGCCATGCTGTATGAACCATGACTAGAGAAAGAGAGAATCTAATTTAATTCCTTGAATCACAATATAATTTAGTCAACTCTCAATGCAGGAACTTATTGGCTGGTACTTGTGTCTCTCATTATAATCCTTCATGTTCACACATGCTTCACGCAAAATACTCCTAACACGGGTATTTTGAGGCATTGCGTTAAACTATGATCAGTCTATGATCTGAGCAATTCGACACCCACTTCGAGGTTGTGAAACATACAAATTGTGATGCTGATAAACGCACCAGGAGCAGAGACCAACATCAAAGTTTAAAGCAAAAATTAAAAATTAAAATGTTTGCGTAGATGTGACTGTTAAAACCTCCTCCTCCAAGTGACTCACCCAGTCAGTCACATCGATCCCCGTTGTGAAACAGGCTTACAGATCGGTAGTTACCAAGTTAGACCTCTGATTCATGCTGCTTGAAATGAGCTTGAGCCCGGACTAGCTGCTGTAATTGGACTGGTCGTAATGATGGGAAGGGAAATTTAAACTCGGCTCAGTTACTACAGCTGATCACTGCTCTGTCACTGCTGAGAGGAGAGTCTAGGTAGCAGCCATGATACTGTGGTGGTACTCCCAGCTCAGGACCACAGAACCAAAACTCTGCCACATCAGACGTTTAAACACAGACTCTGCAGTACAGTGGGTCTACTGGCCTATCAGACGTCGCTTCTTCAAGGAAATGATAAAATATAAAAGGATCCCACTATTTAGTTTAGTTTAGTTTAGTTTAGAGGTACAGTGCGCAAACAGGCCCTTCGGCCCACCGAGTCCATGCCGACCAGCTATCCTTGAACACTATCCTAAACAAACTACGGACAATTTACATTTATTGTACACCAAGCCAATTAACCTACAAACCTGTACGTCTTCGGAGTGTGGGAGGAAACCAGAGGTCCCGGAGAAAACCCACGCGGTCACAGGTAGAACGTACAAACTCCATACAGACAGCACCCGCAGGCAGATCGAACCCTGTCTCTGGCGCTGGAAGCCCTGTAAGGCAGCAACTGTGCCACCGTGTCCCTTTGGAATTGGGATAGGAATAGAAAAAAGTCATGCAAGTGATTTGGCTGAAAAGTAACTATTGATGCTCTCTGGGTGTGAAAGAGTCAATGTATGTTCTTTCCAAACAATGGATTAAAACTTCAAAGTGGATCAGGATTTAAATTTTAAAAAACTGCTACAACTTCCAGATCTGTATTCAGTGGATGAAGTAAGAATGTTTTATGCAGAAAAATATATCCAATTGTTCAGCAACAATAGAGTGGGCCTGTGGTAATAGCAATGGGAAACAGCTAATGGCTCAGGCATCACATTGTATTGAAGCATAGTGCTTAAAATGGGATTTTAAAATAAGCCTAGTGAAAACACTGTATTCAGTTTGCTCGATATAATTATGTTATAAATATGATTATAACCTACCTGACATCACATTTCCTTTCAAAGAAATAAAGAGCAATTCTGAAGAGAGCTTTGCTTCAGAAGCTCATGATTAATTAATTATCAAACAGAGTTGGGTTATGATTAATTGCTGGGCCTTTGTGGTTGTTTGCTTTACTATTTGACTAATAGATTATCCCCTTTTGTTAATAGCTTACAAATAACCAATACCATTAATAATTATGAGAACATTGCAACTAATGCCCTCTCCGTGATTAATTATTGATTAATTGATTGACTGACTGCAACACTTTTCCCTTTCAGGCACAGACTGACCATCTTATAGGCGAAGTTCCCAGAATTTAAGTAAAAGATAGCCTCTTAAATGTCATATGAGGCAAAGCTCACAAACATGTACACAATAGACACATAATTTACATGATACCAATATGTGTAAGGAGGAACTGCAGATGCTGGTTTAAACCGAAGATGGACATAAAAAGCTGGAGTAACTAAGCGGGTCGGGCAGCATATCTAGAGAAAAGAAATAGGTGACGTTTCGGTTCGAGGCCCTTCTTCAGGCCTCATGTGGGAAGAAGGGTCTCGACACGAAGCCTCACCTGTTCCTTCTCTCCAGAGATGCTGCCTGACTTAAGGGTCTGTCCCACTTATGCGACCTTTACAGGCGACTGCCGGCACCCATCATAGGTCACCGAAATTTTCAACATGTTGAAAATTCAGTGGCGACCAGAAAGACGCAACGACTCTTTGGAGACCTCTCATGACCATACAGGCTGTATGGTCATACGGCGACCAGAGGTCGAGAGGTCTATGGTCGTGAGAGGTCTATGGTCGTGAGAGGTCTCCAAATAGTCGTAGCGTCTGGTCGCCGTTGAATTTTCAACATGTTGAAAATTTTGGTGACCTATGACGGGTACCGGAAGTTGCTCCAGCTTTTTGTGTCTGTCTACATGTTACCAATAGTTGGTCCACAAATTAATTAAAAGTAAATTAGCAGCAGCACTTGCCTTTCTAAACAGATATGACTTTATCGTTGCATTATTTGGGCCAGTGCTAGTTACATCTGCAGTGAAAGAGGAGGAGAGAATACCATCGGAAAAATGAATCCAGCTGGTTCAAAACTTGGGGTGAATCCCAAATCCACATTCTGAAATCTACATTTTTTTTTTGTTTTAGTTAGTTTAAAGTCTGTTTTGGGGGGAATCTTTTGACTTTTCTATGTGGGGGAGGGGGCAGGGTAAGGGGGAAACTATTTCCCAGTCGCTTCCTGGCGGGGACACGACTATTTCTCCGAGTCGCGTCCTCGCCACCCTCCTCGCGGTCTACCACCTGGATCGGAGCGGCCTTTCCTGCCGGGGACCGGGAACCAGACCAGAGTGACAACAGCGGCGGCGCTGGACTCACCGCGGAGTGGGCGATGCCTACCTGGATCGCCGTTTGGAGCTCCGGAGCATTGGGCCGCTGCTCCAATATCGTGGAGCTGCGGTTTGGGAGAGCTTCCAACGCGGGCAGCGCTGACCATCATCGCGGATTCCTGGGGCCCGTTGCCGAGGGCCGCCAGCGTTCCTTCTCCGCCCAGCACGGCCTGCGGACTTTGGGAGCCGCGGACTCCGGTAGGAGGGGGCCGACTCGGAGGTCCAGGCCACTGAGGAGGTCCCTCAGCCCCGCCGTCGGACTTACATCACCCCGGCGAGCGGGCCTGAACATCGGGCCGCCCGTAGCGGCGACTGCGGAGGGCTCGGGGCGGCCCCGACCACGGGTGAACAGTGGGGAACATTAGAGGAAGAGACTGACTTAGGTGCCTTCCCTCACAGTGGGAAACTTTGATTCTGCTGTGTGGGGATGTTTTACGTTGAACTCTATCGTGTGTTGTGTTCTTTATTTTATTGTATGGCTGTATGGTAATCACATTTCACTGTGCCATCTGGCACATGTGACAAATAAATGAATCTTGTATCTTGTTGTTCAAGAGGCAACATAGTTGAGTTTAATTGTCACATGTGCCCACATTTGTGCAATTAAACTGTTACATGCAGCAGCAGCAGAACAGGCCGCTAAATGCAATACCCATAGATAATATATAATAAACAGGAGCTCAATAAATGAGTGATCATAATGCAAATATAACCCCTAAGTCCTTTACAAACCAAAGATAGACCATAGTAGTTGATAGATGACAGTGTTGTGTAGTGTTCACGCGCCTGATGGTTGTTGGTAGAAGCTTGAACTTGGATCCCACCATTTTCAGAGTCCTGTTCCTTCTTTCTGATGGTCGAAGGGAAATGAGAGCGTGGCCAAGATAATGTGGGCCTTTGCTGCCTAATTGAGTTTCAGTCTGAAGAAGAGTCTCAACCCGAAACGTTACCTGTTATTCCAGCTTTTTGCATCTATCTTACTGAGGCAGTGCCTACTATGGACCCCTCCAATGGTGGAGAGGTCAATACCTGTGATGGACCAGGCAGTGTCTGCCATTCTCTGTATCCTCCTTCATTCCTCTTTGTTTGAGTTTCCGAACTAGGCCGTGATGCAGCCAGTCAATACGCTCTCTACCATATTCCCTGTAGAAGTTCAAGAGAGCATTGGTCAACAAACCATATCTTCTCAGTCTTATAAGGAAGTAGAGGCATTAGTGGGCTTCCTTTATGATCACTTCAGTGTGCTGGATCCAGGACAGATCTTCAGAGATAAGCACGACCATAACTTGAGGTAGTTGACTCTTTCCACCTGCCAACACATTGAAGATGATAGGTTTGAGTATCCTTGGATCTCCCCTTCTAAAGTTAACAATTAGCTCCTTAGTCTTGGTGACATTGAGATCGAGATTGCAGTTCTGGCACCATTCATTCAGATTTTCTATTTCCCTCCTATTCTCTGACACATTATTACCTTGATACATCAAATCAATGGTGATGTCGTCAGCAAATTTAAAGATAGCGTTGGAACTGTCTGGTTAGCGTGTAGGAAGGAACTGCAGATGCTGGTTTCAACTGAAGATAGACACAAAAAGCTGGAGTACTTCAGTGGGTCAGAGAGCATCTCTAGAGAAAAGGAATAGGTGACATTTTGGGTCGAGAATGCCTCTCGACTGCCTTCGGACTGCCTCTGTAAAGTGCCCAGTTTGAAGAAGGTCTCAACCCGAAATGTCACCTATTCCTTTTCTCCAGAGATGCTGACTGATCCATTGAGTTTCTCCAGGGTTACACAGTCATTAGTATAGAGTGAGTAGAACCAGGGACTGAGCACATAGGCCTAAGGTGCTCTTGTCCTCTTAATACAGGCAGCTTGAAGTGATGGGAAGGACCCGGCCACATGTATTGATGACCTAATTAATCACACAGTGAGTTACATTCCAATTCCAAACTCTGCCTCTACTGTCTTCAGCTAATCTCACCTGTTGCTGTTTTACACACTTTGTACCAGCGTCCAAAGGCTAATGTTGACCATGTCTCACTTTCTCTCCATTCCTACCAACTTCCCCAGAGAAATGCTGCAGAACTGCTTTGGGCAGCACACTGGCATATCTGGGTGACACAGTGGTGCAACTGGTAGAGCACCGGAGACCTGGGTTCGATCCTGACCTTGGGTGTTGTTTTAATGGAGTCTGCACGTTCCTCCTGTGACTGTTTGGGTTCCGTCGAGGTGCTCTGGTTTCCTCCCACATCCCAAAGACGTGCAGGTCAGTTGGGGAATTGGCCTCTGTAAAGCACCAGCGGGGTGTAGGGAGAAGATGAGGTGGTGGAATAGCACGGAACTAGTGTGAAAGGGTGATCGATGGTCAGCGTGGACTATCAGGGTGTGCTGAGGGGCCTGTTTCCATGCCGTATCTCTCAACTAAAATAAACAGCTGATCAGGGAGCAGCCGTCTTCTGGTACCTGCCTCAAATGATTCATTCAGCATATGTGAGCCCTGGCAGACTGTCCAGTTTAAGATTCATCCATCAAACGTGCTGTAAACAGTGAAGGATTTGGAACCTCAAGCAGTTTCGCTAGTCCTCGCCCCGAGATACTCAGGCCAAGAGCAACATTGCTCCGACTCATTTAGTTAACTGAACACAGAACCTATATCTCACAGTCTGCACGCAAGACAAAACTAAACCGACTGAGCTGCTGTTCGCCAGGGATGCTGACTGCCCCGCTGACTTACTCCAGCACATTGTGTCTTTTTTTGTAAACCAACATCTACAGTTTCCTTCTCTCCAGAGATGCTGCCTGGCCCGCCGAGTTACTCCAGCATTTTGTGTCTATCTTTGTTTCCACTGAGCTGTTGGTTAAGTTGAGGAAATTATACGTCCCACTTCTGCTATCACTCTGCTATGAAGGATTCTCCCAGGCAAGTTCAGTATAGTTTAGAGATGCAGCACGGAAAAATAACCTTCGCCGACCAGCGGTCACACTGTATACGAGCGCTATCCTACACACTAGGGACTATTTACAATTTCAGCAAAGCCAATAAACCTACAAACCTGCACGTCTTTGGAGTGTGGGAGTGTTAATCCTGGCCAGATTGGAGGGGCTAGGACTTTGAAATGGGGTAAAAGCTTCAGGCTGTGACAAGCTGTGGAGTGCTGCCAGTGTGTCTAGAGCCTTGATACAATTTGCAAGAAAAGAATAAGAACATCTGCAGACCCTGTCAATTAGGTGCAAAAATGCATAGAACGGATTGGATGGCTGCAAACCAGACATACACCTTGTAAATAAATGTAAATAATGTTGCAGAGTTCTACTTTGCCGAGTGTTGATTGGACGAGGCATTGAGCCTTGTCTGGGTTTCTTGCAGATCAGGGTAAATGTTTCTAAGTTGGCTTCCTTGAGAAGCCCTGTTTGAATACAATGTATTAAGCTGCTGTATTATTGGGTTAGGGAAATTGGATCTGTTATGTATGGGGTTAATCGATATCTGTAATTGGATCATTAAGAGACCACCCCCATGTGGTTCGGCCCCTCGAGGTCCCGGGACATATAAAAGTCCGCTACCACGAGGTCCTGCGTCGATCGTCTGGGAGAGCGCTTGGGACTGCGTGACCTTCTGGAGTGTCTCTGTTTGAGCGAGGCCCAGAGAGCTTGATCAGGCAGATACGAGGATCGTATAGGATAGGTGGGATAGGTACAGGAGTTGAACTGTGACACGCTTATGTTAACATAAAGATTAGTTGTTTCAAGTGCTTGATTCAGTGTTTTTACTGAAACTAGACTTGGGGGGAAGCTTAGAAACAAGCAATTTACAGGCGGAAACAGGTGTACTCGGGGAAAAGCCACGCAGCTACAGGGAGAGCTTACCAACTCCGAGCAGAGAGCACCCGTAGTCAGGATCGAACCCGGGTCTCTGGCGCTCTAAGGCAGCAAATCTACCGCTGCACCACCATCTGCAAGAACACTTCCCCTCTCCCTCTGCTCATTCTGCCTAGTATATATGCAGCCAGCTCACAGAACATAGAGCCCTGTTCAACAAGTGTAGACAACCTAAAATAAAAAGGCTCCGTCGGTGGAGAATAGGGTTAACCATCAGGCCTCCAACATTGTGTCAGAAGGAACTGCTAGTTTAAACCAAAGATAGACACAAAAAGCTGGGGCAACTCAGCGGGATAGATAACATCTCTGGTGAAAGGGATTGGGTGACGTTTCGGGTCGAGACCCTTCTTCAGACTTCCTCCAACATTTCTCTCGATGAGCCATCATCTGATCAGAAATATTAATCCAATATTTCTTCCTGTGCAATCAAAGCTTGATCCCCCCCACCCCCCCATGAATCTTCATTCATTGGTTCTGAGAAGACTCAGTGTCTCCCTCTTGTGGTCCGCCATGGATCAGCACATTGACGTTTCATGCAGACAGGCCCAGAAGGAACAGCTTGCAAAAGCAAAGCAGCAATACAGTATACCTGGTGCAAGCATTGAGCAGCCGAGCGACTGTTATCTGGGGGTGGTAACAGTGGAGATGGGACACCTTCTGCACAGCATTCTACAAAGCACCCACTCCTTAAGAGAGGAGGAGAATAAAGTGTATTGTTGAAAATGCAGTTAAGGTTCAGATTAAGATATGATTAACACAGTGATGTTCACTCAACTGAGTGAACAAAATGTAAATATTTGCAGATGTCAAATAAAAAAATGTGCCATTGTGTTTTGACAAAAACCTACAGCTATTATTTTATTTTAGTTTCTGTTAGTTGAAACAATTCTAAGTGCACATTTCAAAACAAACACTTGGGGAGAGAACCAAACTCTGCAATTATCCCGTGTCGCAGGGCTAATCACAGCCAGTTGCAACTCACTTCCTCCTTTCTCTGCTCAGCTAAACTCAACCTGAAACCAGCAAGACACCAGCTATAGCTTAGAGTCGTGGATTGGGAGAAACCATGCGATTTTGAGTGAATTACTCACATGTGATGCCTGGTTTCCCTTTTCCAATCTGGAGTGGGGCATCTTTCAGAGCTATTGACCAAAATAAAAGAACTAGGCTATAGAAGAGCAGTAAGAACAGTGCCAAAGTTAACTACACGATCTCCTGTGTCAAATGCAGATTTGGTGACTTCTGTTTGTTTTGCACAGTGGAAATCTGAGCTTGTGCTTGCCTGTCACGTTAATTCTCCATCACTCTCCCACTCTGACCTTGCTTGACCACAGCTTCCTAAACCATTCCAATGAGGCCCTACATATGTTTGGGAAACATCACCTCATCTTCCATCTCGCAACTTGCAGCTCTTGTGACTCGATGTGGAATTCAACTATTTCGGATAACCCACAAGGAAAAACATTTTCACCCGTAGAATTGTGAATCTGTGGAATTCTCAGCCACAGAGGGCAGTGGAGGCCGATTCACTGGATGTTTTCAAGAAAGAGTTAATTTAGTTCTTAGGGCTATCGGAATCAAAGGATATGGGGAAAAGCAGGAACAGGGTACTGATTTTGGATGATCAGCCGTGATTAAATTGAATGGCGGTGCTGGCTCGAAGGTCACTTAAGGTCACTTTAAGGAGGTTTCAAGTCGAGACCCTTTATGTGAACAGTTCGGATTACGCAAGGTTCACAGAATGGCCTACTCCTGCACCTAATTCCTACGTTTCTATTTCCTCTTTGTGTCAGCACTGGCTGGCTTTCATATAACGTCATCTGCCTGAAATATAACTTAATTTTTCTTTCTCCGTTGATTTTTTTGTATATTTCTAGCATTGTCGTTTACAAGTCCTCCCCGGCTTACGAGCGCTTGACCAACGTATGTACGTCCCGTACATTTTGGAGACCGGTGGGATGGATTAGCCAGCTGCTGTGGGGCCGCAGGCATCTTCTACCATTGGGAACTCAGGACCTGGCTGCATCTCTGACATGTGAAGACGGGCACAAGATGCTGAAAGTAACCCAGCGGGACGGGCAGCATCCATGGCGAGAAAGAATGGGCGACGTTTCGAGTCGAGACCCTTTAAGTGAACAGTTCGGTTTATGCAAGGTTCACGGAAACAGAACCCTGCCAAAACCTGGGAAATGTCTGTGTCTTGGACATCCAACAAATATTCTGTTCTATGTCTCCCTGTCCCAGCATTTCTTTTGCTCTCTCCCATCCTCATTCATCTCACATTTCCTTAGGGACAGCTATAATTAACTTGACATTGATCCCCTTCTGCTACAAGGTTACCGACCTGCAAGCTTACCTCCGTTTCCCTCTCAGTAGGTACTGCCCGACCTGCTGCATATCTCCAGCATGTTGATTTTATTTCAGTTCAGGCTTCCACAGCTTTTAATTTGCCTTCTGAATTTAACTCAAATGCTTGTTATAAAGCAGGCCCACTCAATCCCAGAGCTTCCTCCTGGTCAAAAGTCAGTGACACCATGATTCTGGTTCCTGGCATTGTGTTAATTTGCATGTACAAATCTTCCACGTGATGAATGATGATTCTTTATTGTCACTTGTACTTAGCTAGGTGCAGGGAAATTCTTTGTTTTTGTAAACAAAGTACACAAAAGAGTCGCCCCCACATCGGATCCCCCTTTCTTCTCAGTACCCCTCCTCCCCCCACACCGGATCCCCCTTTGTTCTCAGTGCCCCCTTGTCCCCCCACACCGGATCCCCCTTTGTTCTCAGTACCTCCTCGCACCCCCCACACTGGATCCCCCTTTGTTCACAGTACTCCCTCCCCCCCCCAACACTGGATCCCCCTTTGTTCACAGTACTCCCTCCACCCCCCCCCACACCAGATCCCCCTTTGTTCTCAGTGCCCCTCACCCCCACCCCCCTTTTGTTCTCAGTGCCCCCTCGACCCCCCACACCGGATCCCCCTATGTTCTCAGTGCCCCGTCACCCCCGACACCGGATCCCCTTTTGTTCTCAGTGCCCCTCCCCCAAACCGGATCCCTCTTTGTTCTCAGTGCCCCCTCGCCCCCCCCACACCGGATCACCCTTTGTTCTCGGCGACGAGCCCCATCCTCGAGGCTCCAACCCAGCCTCGTCTGCGGGGGCTCTGATTTGTCCTCTGCCCGACCTCGTCCCGACTCAGCTCGGGACCCCTACACGACCTCCTTGACCACCCACTCCGTGCCGGCATCTCCCTAGGCCGCGGCGCCTGTGGGGGCGAGTCCTTCTGCATCATCGGTCCGTGGCAGGCCAGTCGGGCCTGTTCTCTGTGAGCCATAAGGTCATAAGGAATAGCATAGAATTAGGCCATTCGGCCCATCATGTCCACTCTGCCATTTAACCGTGGCTGATCAATCTCTCCCTCCTAACCCCATTCTCCTGCCTTCTCCCCATAACCTCTGACACCTGTGCTAATCAAGAATCTATCTATCTCTGCCTTAAAAATATCCACTGACGGCCTCCATAGCCTTCTGTGCCAAAGAATTCCACAGATTCACCACCCTCTGACTAAAGAAATTCCTCCTCATCTCTTTCCTCAAGGATCATCCTTTTATTCTGACCCTATGACCTCTGGTCGCATGGATGTGAGGATGAGCGATATTGGACAATGCCAGGAACCATCCAGTTGGGGCCAACTTTACGGTTTCAGTCAATGCCTCACGGACAAAATGATTTGCACATGAATGAATTCTGAGTAACAACTCACCAACCAAACCAAAGCCTAATGCTTGTTGATCACCAGTTATATTGACAACTATTAAAAACAGTAGTTATGAGTTACAATAATTCCTTGTAAAAGTTACAATACCAGAGGTATTATAATTGTTTTTACAAAGTTAATGTTAATGTTGCTGATCATAGTTTTAGTTTAAGAAGGAACTGCAGATGCTGGAAAATTAAAGGTAGACAAAAATGCTGGAGAAACTCAGCGGGTGAGGCAGCATCTATGGAGCTATGGACTTCCTTTGCTCCATAGATGCTGCCTCACCCGCTGAGTTTCTCCAGCATTTATGTCTACCATAGTTTTAGTTTAGTTTAGTTTAGAGATACAGTGCGAAACAGGCCCTTCAGCCCACCGGGTCTGCAACGACCCACGATCCCTGCATATTAACAATATCCTACACACGCTCGGGACAATTTTTACATTTACCATGCCAATTAACCTACAAACCTGTACGTCTTTGGAGAGTGGGAGGAAACCGAAGATCTCGGAGAAAACCCACACGGTCACAGGGAGAACGTACAAACTCCAAACAGACTGCACCCATAGTCGCGATTGAACCCGGGTCTAGTTGTTGTAGAAAACAACATGTGTTTGAAAAGCCGTAGATGATGAGGTTCACACCATTCCCAATAAGGAGTGGATGGCTACAAGGAGCAAAATATTGATGGAAATTGTCAACCGGGAAATTGAAATGCACAGACTATAGACCAAAGTTTTTCTCTGCTAACCCGATGAAACAATTGTCTATTCAAACTTCAATTACAAGGTTTAATTTCACGTTCAAAACCTTTAGTAGAAGGAACTGTTATTACTTATGTCCAATTATATATTTTTTTAATTGCTCTGAGTTGGGCTGCAGATCACTGCACTAACCTCAATTAAATGACCCGTCCCATTATAATATAATGCTCCTCATGATTTTGAAGTAAAAAGGTATTAGCTTTACCATTGTCGCTTCTAAACCAGTCACCAGTTTGATGAAATAGAGCGCATTTTAAAATGTACAATGCCGTGATATTATTCTTCAAAAAAGCAATAATTTATTGTATCAGTACATAACTCTCAACATTGTTGGTGTTCTTATGGTACTTCACTTCTCATGCTGAGCCAGATAAAGAGATTTGAAGGTAGAGTTAGCCGAAGATGGTTTTAGGAAGTGCATTAAAGTCAAAGGAAAAGCAACTGCAAAGGCCCAAGGAAGGGGATTTCAGATTCTTGAGCAACTTGGTCGTGGGTTTTATAGAGAAACTCTCGTCAAGAGTCACGTCACAAGTGTGTTTAATTGACATAGGTACCGACAACTCAACAATGCAATTCGTACATGCAGCAGCCAAACAGGCTGATAAACACAATGCACATAGATCACATGTAATAAACAAAACAACTATTAATTTATAACCCCAATATTAGTGCAGACAAGCCTGAAGTCCTTAGTGCAACTAAAGATAGTCCATAATTTATTGGTGCTAATTTCAAGATCTTGATGGTTCTTGTGAAGAAGCTCTTCTTGAACGTGGTTGCCACGGTTTTCTGACTCCTATACCTTCATCCCAATGGCAGGAGTGAACATGCTTTGAAAGTACTCCTGCCATTATTTCATTGCAAGTTGAACCTGTGAAAACAAGCAAATTAAGTGAGGGGGATGGGTGAATTCTTGGTTTGTTTCCTCAAACATAACCACACTGCATGACATCCTACTTGAACTAATGTGGCACTGCCAGAACTAACCAGAAGTCCACGTTCTGTACCATATGTTCTGCTGTAAAGACACAACAATAAAGGCAGAACACCATCCAATCCAAGACGTCTAAATCAGGCTTATTTAGTCCCTCTGCAGAAAAACTGCCCGATGTGAGTTATTGCCAACTTTTTAATTTATGTTTCACTTTTTGTCAACACAGTGTTCTTGTCTTGAGTTTGGAGCCAGTTTAGACACAGTTGTGACATATCTTAGGGCACCACTTGAACCTCTTGAGCTGAAGGCAGCTTTCTGATAACTCTATTTCTTTGCTATTCTCTCCAAACCATTTGGAGCCTTTGTTATTGCTTCCCCATTCCAATGGGTGCCCTAAGTTCACATTTTCATACTCCTGCTACTATTGCCTCACATCATTAGATTGTTAGCTGATCTGGTCTATTAGGAGCTCAAGGGTCACCAATCTGGTGAGCTCTAAGTGACCTAGCAAGTCGCTCAGTTCAAGGGCAAAGACAGATAGAAAATAAGTAAAGGCTTTGGCAGTGCACGCACATCTTGAACAGAAACAAACTTCAAAGAAAATTGATGTCAGCACTTAGTACAGGGACCTTGCTATGGAGAACACCCAAATACATACTCTCTAGAGCTAGCCAGCGAGTGGTGTTTGAAGGGAGGTTGACTAATATCCAGAAACATTATTATGTTAATTATTCCTGTCCAGGCACAAGTTTTAGTAACAAACTACGCTGGGAACCTTATTAATGAAGTTGGCTTTGGTTATCCATTGGACCCCAAGAATATTTTCAAACAGCTCAAAGCTGAGTTACTCCAGCATTTTGTGTCTATTTTTGCTATAAACCAACATCCGCAGTTCCTTTTTATTACATTCCATTTCTAAAGTTTTTGCAGAGGGGTCATGTTAAGTTCTGTGTAACTGGACATGAATATCCTGGTTATTGTTGGATACTGGATTTCCAACAATAACCAGGATATTGAGGGAAACAGACTGCGGTGTGAACAGGCTACAATGCATTTGGCTAACTCTTACCTGTGGTTACTTTCTGGCATTTACTTGTGGTTTAAAGATGAACAAGGCTTTTGAGGTTCATCGAAGCATGATTTTCAACAGTATTCACTTTATTGGTCATAGGAGGCAAAAATGAAGGAATATCCAAAATGCGACCTGTAAAATGAAATTGAGTATCACCATTTTTCAATGTACCTAAATCGACACTTGAATAAAATTCTTACGATTTGAACCGGTAAATATGAAAAATTCTGCAAACAGTGTTTATAGTCTGAACATTAGGTGTGACCATCGGTGATGTTAAAGCAACCAGTGGTCAATTACTTTGGGAAGAGATGAATGAGGAAGAATGTAAGATCAAAAGGGAGATCATTTAGTTTAGTTTAGAGATATAACATGGAAACAGGTCCTTCAACCCAGTATCCACGCAGACTATTGATCACTGATTCGCACTAAGATCAAAAGATTATAAGAACCCCATTCTCCTGCCTTCTCCCCATAACGTCTGATACCAGAACTAATCAAAAGTCTATCTATCTCTGCCTTAAAGATAGCCACAGATGTTGCCTCCACAGCCTTCTGTGGCAACAAATTTCACAGATTCACCACGCTAGTTCCGTTATCCCATTTTCTCATCCACTCCCTACACACTAGGGACAATTTCAAAGAGTCCAATTAAACATCAACGTCTTTAGGATGTGGGAGGAAACCGGCACACTTTGATGAAAGTAACATGGGTAAATTTGCAGATGCTGGGTGGCAGTGTGAACTGTGAGGAGGATGCTATGAGAATGCAGGGTGACTTGGACAGGCTGGGGCAGTGGGCAGATGCATTGCAGATGCAGTTTAATGTGGATAAGTGTGAGGTTATTCACTTTGGGGGCAAAAACAGGAAGGCAGATTACTATCTAAATGGTGTCAAGTTGGGAAAAAGGGAAGTACAATGGGGTCTGGGTGTCCTTGTTCATCAGTCACTGAAAGCAAGCATGCAGGTACAGCAGGCAGTGAAGAAAGCGAATGGCATGTTGGCCTTTATAACAAGAGGAATTGAGTATAGGAGCAAAGAGGTCCTCCTGCAGTTGTACAGGGTCCTAGTGAGAACACACCTGGAGTATTGTGTGCAGTTTTGATCTCCAAATTTCAGGAAGGACATTCTTGCTATTGAGGGAGTGCAGTTTTGGGTTCACAAGGTTAATTCCCGGGATGGCAGGACTGTTATATGTTGAGAGAATGGAGCGGCTGGGCTTGTATACTCCAGAATTTAGAAGGATGAGAGGTGATCTTATTGAAACATATAAAATTATTAAGGGTTTGGACACACCAGAGGCAGGACACATGTTCCTGATGTTGGGGGAGTCCAGAACCAGGAGCTACAGTTTAAGAATAAGGTGTAAGCCATTTAGAACGGAGATGAGGAATACCTTTTCACATAGAGAGTTGTGAGTCTGTGGAATTCACTGCCTCAGAGAGAGGTGGAGGCTGGTTCTCTGGATGCTTTCAAGAGAGAGTTAGATAGGGTTCTTAAAGATAGCGGAGTCAAGGGATATGGGGAGCAGGCAGGAACGGGATATTGATTGTGGATGATAAGCCATGATCATGTTGCATGGGGTGCTGGCTCAAAGGGCCGAATGGCCTACTCATGCACCTATTGTCTGGTGTCTATTAAAACCCACATGGTCGCAAGAAGTATGTGCAAACTCCACACAGATAGCACCCGAGGTCAGACTTGAACCCGGGTCTCTGGCGCTTTGACTCAGTAGCTCGGACAATGTGCCACCCATAGATGTCGAGACATTTTCACTAGTTTGAGAATCTTAAATGAGGGGATATACAGAGTTTCTTGGTGAGGGTCAGCAATTTAACACTGGGATGCGTAGAAATCTCTTCTTGCAGAAGGCGGATAATCTCTGGGATTCTTTGCTCCAGAATGTTATGAAGGGTCTGAAGACCCCTGAATTTGAGTCTGAACAAGGGTCCCGACCCGGAACATCACCCATTCCTTCTCTCCAGAGATGCTGCTTGTCCCGCTGAGTCACTCCAGCATTTTGTGTCTATCTTCTATACATGACCACATGCCCGTGCAGATACAGGAATTTCCCGGATTGCTCTTGACAGAGCATCTTATTTCATACTAGACTAAGTGGGACCTGTTGGGTCCCTGTCACATGGGAATCCTGCTCCCCCAACGCAACCCGTTCCCCCAATGCAATATTCCACCACTCACACATAGCCCCCAACTGTGCAGGCGCAGCACATTTCCCCTCATCCCCAGCACTGTCTCCCTTTGTTGTGAAGGCTAGATCATTAAAATATTTAAATAGATGTCGGATAAGTGTTTGAAAGTTAGCAAACTGAGGGCTATGGGGAATTGGCAAAGAGGAAGAGTTGAGACCTAATGCAGATTACCTATGATCACATTAAATGGCAGAGCAGGCCTGATGGTCCCAGTGGCCTAGTACTGCTCTTATTTTGCTCTTTCATGATTCGGGGGTTCAGTTTTGTGCATATTTGTCATAGAAACATAGAAAATAGGTGCAGGAGGAGGCCATTTGGCCCTTCGAGCCAGCACAGCCATTCAATAGCAACATGGATGATTGTCCGCTATCAATAACCCGTGCCTGCCTTCTCCCCATATCCCTTGACTCCACTAGCCCCGAGAGCTCTATCCAACTCTCTCTTAAATCCATCCAGTGATTTGGCCTCCACTGCCCTCTGTGGCAGGGAATTCCATAAATTCACAACTCTCTGGGTAAAAAAGTTTTTTCTCAGCTCAGTCTTAAATGAGCTCCCCTTTATTCTAAGACTGTCCCCCCCTGGTTCAGGACTCACCCAACATTTGGAACATTTTTCCTGCATCTAGCTTGTCCAGTCCCTTTATAATTTTATATGTTTCTATAAGATCCCCATCATCCTTCTAAACTCCAGTGAATACAAGCCTAGTCCTTTCAATCTTTCCTCATGTAACAGTTCTGCCATCCCAGGGATCAACCTCGTGAACCTACGCTGCACTGCTCAATCACAAGGATGTCCTTCCTCAAATTAGGAGACCAAACTGTACACAATACTCCAGATGTGGTCTCACCAGAGCCCTATACAACTGCAGAAGAACCTCTTTACTCCTGTACTGAAATCCTCTTGTTATGAAGGCCAACATTCCATTAGCTTTCTTCACTGCCTGCTGTACCTGCACGCCAACTTTCAGTGACCGGTGTATAAGGACATCCAGGTCTCGCTGTACCTCCCCCTTACCTAATCTAATCCAATTGAGATAATAATCTGCCCCCTTGTTTTTGCCGCCAAAGTGGATAACCTCACATTTATCTATATCTTACTGCATCTGCCACGCATCTGCCCACTCACTCAACCTGTCCAGGTCACCCTGCAACCTCCTAACATCCTCTTCACAGTTCACACTGCCACCCAGCTTTGTGTCATCCGTAAACTTGCTAGTGTTGCTCCTAATTCCCTCTTCCAAATCATTTATATATATGATAAACAATTGCGGCCCCAACACCGAGGCTTGCCGGCCATTCTGAAAAGGACCCGTTCACTCCTACTCTTTGCTTCCGGTCTGCCAAACAATTTTCTATCCATGTCAACACCCTACCCCCAATACCATGTGCTCTAATTTTAGTCACCAGTATCCCGTGCGGGACCTTATCAAAGGCTTTCTGAAAGTCTAGATACAATACATCCACTGGCTCCCCTTCATCCATTTTACTTGTCACATCCTCAAAAAATTCCAGAAGATTAGTCAAGCATGATTTCCCTTTCATAAATCCATGTTGACTTGGACTAATCCTTTTAATGCTATCCAAATGGTCCATTATTACCTCTTTAATAATTGACTCCACCATCTTTCCCACCACCGAAATCAGGCTAACTGGTCTGTAATTCCCCATTTTCTCTCTCGCTCCTTTCTTGAAAAATGGGATAACATTAGCTATCCTCCAATCCACAGGAAGTGATCCTGAATCTATTGAACATTGGAAAATGATCACCAATGCGTCCACTGTTTCTAGAGCCACCTCCCTTAGGACCCTGTGATGCAGACCATCAGGCCCAGGGGATTTATCATCCTTCAGTCCCATTAGCCTACCCAAAACTATTTCTCGCCTAATGAAAATTTCTTTCAGTTCTTCTACCTCCTTAGATCCTCTGTCCTCCAGTACATCTGGGAGATTGTTTGTGTTCTCCTTAGTGAAGACAGATCCGAAGTACCTATTCAACTCTTCTGCCATTTCCTTGTTGCCCATAATTATTTCACCCGTGTCTGCCTTCAAGGGACCCACATTTGACTTTGCTACTCTTTTTCCCTTAACATATCTAAAGAAGCTTTTATTGTCCTTTATATTCCTGGCCAGCTTTCCTTCGTACTTCATCTTTTCAGCCCATATTGCCCGTTTTGTTTCCTTCTGTTGTCCTATGAAAGTTTCCAAATCCTCAGGCTTACGGCTACTCTTTGCTGTGTTATACATTTTTTTTTTTTAGTTTTATTCTATCCCTAACTTCTCTTCTTAGCCACGGTTGCCTCCTACTCCCCTTAGAATCTTTCTTCCTTTTTGGAATGAAATGATCCTGCGTCTTCCGAATTATGCCCAGAAATTCCTGCCATTGCTGTTCCATCGTCATTCCTGCTAGGATCCCTTTCCAGTCTACTTTGGCCAGCTCCCCTCTCATGCCTTCATAGTCCCCTTTGTTCAACTGCATCACTGGCACTTCCGATTTAACCTTCTCCTTCTCAAATTTCAGGTTAAAACTAATCATATTATGATCACTACCTCCAAGCGGTTCCTTTACCTCAAGTTCTCTTATCATATCTGGTTCATTGGACAACACTAAATCCAGAATTGCCTTTTCTCTGGTCGGCTCCATTACAAGCTGCTCTAAGAGTCCATCTCGGAGGCATTCTGCAAACTCTCTTTCTTGGGATCCTGAAAAAAACCTGATTTTCCCAGTCTACCTTCATATAGAAATCCCCCATCACCACAGTGGCATTACCTTTGTTACATGCCAGTTTTAACTCATGGTGCAACTTACACCCCACATCCGGGCTACTATTTGGGGGTCTGTAAATAACACCAATTAGTGTCTTCTTGCCTTTACAATTCCTCAACTCAATCCACAGTGACTCTACCTCGTCAGTCCGTATGTCTTCCCTCGCAAGGGACTGAATTCCATCCCTCACCAGCAGCTACCCCCACCCCACTCCTCTGCCCACCTGCCTGTCCTTTCTATAGGATGTATAACCCTGAATATTAAGTTCCCAGGCCCGATCCTCCTGCAGCCACGTCTCAGTGATCCCCACAATGTCATATCTACCAACCTGTAAATGAGCCTCAAGCTCACCTACTTTACTTCTTATACTTTGCGCATTCATGAACAATACTTTTAATTCCTTACGCATCTCACCTTTCACATCGATCCCTATTACACTTGGCCATACTCTCCTATCCCTTTGTGAACTTCCTTTCCCGTTAATTCCGGGGTCATTAACCATCCCTTTACTCTCTTTCCCTTTAACTCCGTCCTCGACTATTCCATTTGACACCCCACCCCCCCTTATCCAGTTTAAAAACACCTGTGTCCCTCCTTGAACTTTGT
Source organism: Okamejei kenojei (assembly GCA_035221665.1). Lineage (NCBI taxonomy): Eukaryota > Metazoa > Chordata > Chondrichthyes > Rajiformes > Rajidae > Okamejei > Okamejei kenojei. The sequence goes on along the minus strand of CM069141.1, from coordinate 66,739,086 downwards.
GACTTCATCCAACAACAGTGAGAAATTTAGGGAAAATAGAGAGAGGAAATGATGGGTGAGGATGCAGAAAGAATTTCTTCCCACCTTTGAAAGCGGATGTGTCCCCAGTGTAATGTCTCTTCTGAAAGATGTGTCCCATAACAGTATAGGGCTCCCCCAGCTCTGTGCTGGCAAAGCACCTGAATATTTGAGCTTCAGTCAATGAAATGCAAAAGGATATTGTGTTGGAAGGAACTGTAGATGCTGGTTTAAACCGAAGATAGACACACAAAACTGGAGTAACTCAACGGGTCAGACAGCATCTCTGGAGAAAAGGAATAGGTGATGTTTCGGGTCGAGACCCTTTAGGATAGGCAACCAAAGCCTGGTTAAGGAGCGAGATTATATGGACTATTTTAAATGAAGGGAGAAAGAGGCAGGCTGATAGAGGGGAACTCCAAAATTTATGGCCATCCTTATCTACAATGGACTCGACTGCCCACGGTGACCTGCGTTCACGGAAGGCCTCCAGAGTCCTCATCGACACCCCGTGTTTCCTCTCCTGGGACAGGCGAGCCCGGACATAGGCCCGGAAGACGGGCAGGCAGCCGGCTCTGGTGTGACCATGGACCGCCCGCTGCCTGGACCTGTGGATGGTCTTCCTGGCCAGGCCCAGGAGCAAACCGACAGGGAGGACCCGTCCTCCTGACCAACCCACCCCACTCTCTGCCTTATGCCCAAATATCAAAATTGTGGGACTAAAATGCAACCAGAACTTGAGGAGCAGCCACTTCAGATACTCACACAGGGGCTCGCACTCCATATAAACGTGGAACACGGTCTCTTCCTCGCTGCAGAAGTGACAGGCTGGTGTCGGACGTGTCCTCGGGTGCTGTGTCTGTGTGTGTGTGGAGCTTGCACATTCTCCCTCTTCCACTTCCACGTGTGACTTAGTAAGTGAATTGACTACTGTGAATTGTCCCCTACTCTTGGTGGGAGAATCTACGGCGAGTTAATGGGAAAGGGAGGCGAATACACCAGGCTTTAATGGACGGTTGGCATGTACCCAGCTGCCTGTGGTGCCTATTTCCATGAATGGAATACGCTTGGATTTTTAACAGATAAGAATGTGTCAAATATTTCTCATAAGATATTGAATAACAAGTTGTCCAGAAACAATTACTGACCGCTAGTTATCGAGGAACAATCATCACTGGTTGAATATTTCCTGGGTAATTGTTCAAAACACAGGTGGGGTGAAAGATGAAGAAGAAGAAAGAACAAAGACTGGCGTTTGAATTCAGTTGTGGCAGCAAAACATTGCCTAAGGAAACGCTATTTATATAATTACTCTATAAATAGTGAACGCAACATTTTTTTCAACAATGTCATAAGCACACTTGGCCACCTCTCTACACCCTGTGGTAACATGGAGAATGCACCAATGATGATTTACTGAAGTACATCTAGTACATCTTTGCTTAGTTGTGAAATTGCCTGTTAGGATTCTGTGGAATGTGATACAGTTCATTATAAAGTGATTCGAGAAGAGGCTCCTTCTCCATTCACATTGTATCATGTTTTAATTTGTAACATTCATTAAATGATTCTTCCTCTCCTCTAACAAGATTTTGATCAGTCTTAAATGTTAGTTAGGGTATATGTGTGCGTGTGTGCGTGTGTGTGCGTGATGGTGTGCGTGTGTGTATGTGTGTGTGCGTGTGTATGGTGTGTGTGTGTGTGTGTATGTGTGTGTGAGTGTGAGGGTGTGGGGGGAGCACATCAAGGAGTGAGAGCATATCAAGGAAACACAAGGGAAAAAAAGCAAGGCAAAAGAAATGGATGAAAAGATTTTGAAAATGTATAAGGGAAAACTGCACAGCAGATCAAAGGGAGAGGATGCTACAGGAAGGCAGGGAATCAAAAGGCAGTGGCTAACAAAGGGAAAATGGCATAGGTAGTTATTGCAGGATTGGCGGTGTGGAGAGAGCAAGGGAGAATTCGTAGCAATAAGAAACATAGGAAACAAGATGAGCAACAAAAACAACGGGGAAAAAATATACGATGGGATGGGGAGGACAGGGAAAAAACGACGCAACCAGGAACAGAATAAGGCGGAGGGGACTGGAGAAGACTATTCATTGGCCTTGAGAGGTAGATGGTGAGCCATGTTCTTGAACTGCTGTAGTCCAATTGTTGATGAGGAAATTGCAGCATTTGGCCAATGCTGATGAAGAGCAGAGAATATATTTTCAAGTCAATGCCTAGATCTTGAGAAATGAATAATTTTTTTTAAAAAAAGTGCTAATAAATCCTGATGGGATTTTGCCACCAGCTCTCCACTATTCCTATATTCAAAAAAGTATCCTCTTCTAATCTTTCAATTTCTAATCATGCATTCAATGTCCAGACGTTTTTTAAATGCTATGTTTATGGGTCTTGACTGACCCATTCATTCCCCTGCTCCATTAATCATTGTCACTGTCCTGTGATTCAATGGTACAAACCCGATGGGTGTTACACGTGGAAGAACAGGATAATGATCATCAGCTGAATATTCACTCCGTAAATTTATCACTCTGAATCCTTTCCACCACAACGTTCAATCTTCACTCCAAACAAATTTTTAGCAAACTTCCCGACCACTGAGGCATATGAGACAGCAGATGCTGGAATCTTGGGCAAATACTAAAGCGCTGGAGGAATTCAGCAACCAAAGGCAGCATCTGTGGAGGGAAATGGATAGTCAACGCTTGGGGTCGGGGCCCTTTTTCACACTCCTAGACACCGAGTAAGGGTCTGGACCCGAAACATCATCTACTCATTTACCTACATGGATGCTGCCAGACCAGCTGAGATAATCCCAACACAATCTTAGCAGAATTGAACTAAGGGATGCTGGGGTTTACCGATCTACATGGCCAGGTAGTGCATATCACCTAAACATCAAGCATCTCCAATGTACCGACAACCTCTTAAGAAGCTATGCAGAGTTAAAAGCCCCATTAACTGCTTCTGTTCTGTAGGCTGAAACATTTTGTATGCAAGGCATACTTTTTATGCTTTGGTTACACTAACAATGACAGGACAGTCCCTAAGAGATTGTTGCATAGAAACGAATAATGCACTGCAAATTATTCATAAGTGGGTAAAATTATGTAGGAATCAAGTTGTGAACAAACCAGGGCTGGGATGCATTGCCTGAACTCGAGTGTGTAAGTTTATATTTTGCAATATTCAATGAGGTTTTAAGCCTGTGAAAGGTTTGTTTCTGTGTCCCTGAGCTGCAGCTGCAATTGGCGCATATGTTCCTTTAAATATTTAAACACCTAATTTGTGGAATATTTTTATGCATTACATTTTTTTTTGCTTTTAAATTATTTCTGTTGTTACACTTTATGAGACATTCTGGAACAATAAAATAAAGAGCTAAGAGCCACAGACTGCTGGGAGAAAAAAAACTAGTGAGAGGATTGGTTCTAGATGGAAGGATAGTTAAAGCATCAGGACTTATGATCTATTGTTTGCCGCTCAGCATCTGTGGGGTTTAGTTGCAAAAGAATTTAAAAAAGTCTTAGCAAGGAATTCCTCTGGTCATTATTTAAGTGAACCCACCTAAAATAAATGTAGAATCAACCACCAGCACAAGGTTTTTACCTTTGGGTCAATGGGTAAATGTGTGGGGGTGGGAGGGGGGGGGGAGAGAATGGACAGGCAATGTTTTGGGTTGGGACTCTTCTTGAAACTGATGGAATAGTGGGAAGTGGTTGATCAGTGCCAGTTCGGAGAGGTGAATGGGCATCATTGTAGCATTAGCAGAGAGTTGGAGAGACAATAGAAGGGGAGGTTGTGATGATGGTGGGGTGGAATCACATATGACAGGTTGATGAATTCATTCATCTTTTTCTCATTGTAAACTGATCATTATAATACTGCTGAAGGTTTTAACCTGCCAGTGCTTTATTATCAGTTATACTGTGCCTGCCAAGCCTGGGCCATTATTTATTCCGTCTGCAAGCAGCCCATTATGTTGGTGGATGCAGGCTCGCTGCGATTCAAACGTGTCCAGGGGAGGATTCCACCCCATGTGCATGCAGACTCATGCAGCATTCTGACCTCAGTTAAATCTGAAATTATTGCAGTTCACTTCTCAATAAACCATCAGTAACAGTCTCATAAATAACTTGGAGAAGGTCACCATGACCCACTGATGGGGCGGTGCGATTGCTGAGCGGAACTCTGTTTCTGCTGCTCTCACGAGCCAGGTTCCGATCCAGCCCAGCTGGGAGGGATGTTGGCTGATTGGGAATGGCGGCTTGGCCTGCCTCGGAAGACCTGTGGGCTAAATCGGCAGCCACACTCAAGTGGGTCACCGTGAAAGTTGTGCTGAGGAATGGATACTTTGCCTGCTTACTCCAAAGATGTACAGGTTTGTAGGTTAATTGGCTTGGTATATATACTTTTTTAAAAATGTTCCTCGTGTAGTATTGTGTGCGGAGATCACTGGTCGGTCCGGACTCGGTGGGTCAAAGGGTTCATTTCCGCGCTAAAGTAGACAATGGTAAGTGGTTTTCTGAGGCTGGGTTTACTCTGCAGAGTTGTGGAATGGAATAATTTGTTGACACATGTGATGAGGCAGAATGAAATTCTTTGCTTGCATACCCAAGGTGTGCAATAGTCGACACATAAAGGGCGCTGACAAGATGTGATACATGGTTGTGAGTGTTCCATGCTGACTTGAAGAGAACATTCAACAATTCCAAAGCAGACAACTATGACATTGCCCCAGGCTTTTTTTTCCCTTTGCTTCCATAAGCACAAACATTCTTCCAAAAAATATTAAATTGTGAAAGCTATCCAGCGTCAAGTGGTGTGGACTGCCAGCCAATGTGCATTCTGTCAACTGTTGCTTACACAACGACTAATTAAAAGCTCCAGGATCCGATTAAAGTAGTGGAAACACAAAAAAAGCCATTACCAGGGAATGATTGCCAGAATGGATTCTAATCTTCGAATGCACGTTGACAGTTATAGCCTGCATGAGTTTAGCTCTCAGTCTGCACTTTCATGGAACACCTTAATTAGATTACTGTTTTGTAATCATTACTAGAAGTGTAGTATCCTGCAATAAATAAACATAAATAGTACATAAGAGAGATAATGAGAGATAAATACTCATGCATAATACTTACTAGAATCACTTTAAATTCAAGGTACCAGTTAGCAGGGCAGTGACATCACCACAATATATCCACTTTGCTTGGATGTTATTTTAATTAGCAGAATAAAAAACCCAAGAAAAGAATAATCCCTTGTTTAAACTATCAATAAAGAATTATTCTTTTCTGGAAGTTTCTCAACTGCTAATTAAGAAAATCCAAGTTAAATAACAAGATTGAGTTGGTGAGTAGTTCAGAAAAGGTTTTATTTGCAAATGAATCTACAAGGATGCAATTTCCCTGTTGAGGGAATGTTGGTAGACACAAAAAGAACAGCAGATGCTGGTTTATATTCAAGGTGGACACAAAAATGCTGGAGTAACTCAGTGGGACAGGCAGCATCTCTGGAGAGAAGGAATGGGAAACATCGCCCATTTCTTCTCTCCAGAGATGCTGCCTGTCCTGCTGAGTTACGCCAGCATTTTGTGTCTACCTTCGATTTAAACCAGCATCTGAAGTTCTTTCCTACACAGGGAATGTTGGTGATACTTTGCCGAACACAAGCCTTCCACGTTTACAGCATAGCTACTATCATTTGTACATCACCTTCAGTGGAAGACAAGTCCTACAGACATGTTTCCCCGTTGTGAAATTCAAAACACAAAAATATTGTCAAAGTAAGAGACATTAGTTTGAAACTCAAAACCTGGCAACGCCATTAAAAGTGGCATCCTGTAATATGAACAAGGAACTGGTTTACAGAAGAAGACACAGAGTGCTGGAGTAACTCAGTGGGTCAGGGAACATCCCTGGAGAAGATGGTTAGGTGGTGTTTCGGGAGAGGACCCTTCTTCAGACTCAGATTCTGAAGAAGGGTCAAAACCTGCAACGTCACCTATCCATGTTCTCCTGTGATGCTGCCTGACCCACTGAGTTATTCCCGCCCTTTGTGTCTTCTTCTGCCATCCTGTACAGATACAGTCCCATTCCGGCTACTTCAGTGGAATGAATTTCAGAGTTCTAGTACAACACACTGCCATATTTAGCTCTAAAGACTAGGGTAACTTGTAGGGAACTGTCCCAGCAATAAAGCTTACGATAACAACAAATTTGCCAGTGTTTTGTTTCAATTATCGTGCCAAACTGACACGAACCTCTGGCACCCATGTACTGTATGTCTAGTTATATCGAAGATAGACATAAAATGCTGGAGTAACTCAATGGGACAAGTAGAATCTCTGGAGAGAAGGAATGGGTGACGTTTGGGCTTGAGACCCTTCTTCATTCCTACACATTATGTCTAGTTACATTCAGATACCAATGTGGTTCTCAGTGATACTTTGCTCCTCTATAGAGAGAGGAATAGGATCTTCACAGACATAGTAAACAGAAGCAATTAAAAACTTCAGCTCTTACTCCCCCGATTTGTGACAAGGACTGAGTCCCCATTGCCCTCACCTTCCACCCCATCAGCCGTCGCATACAGCATATAATCCTCCAACATTTTCACCATCCCCAACGGGATCCCACTACTGGCCACATCTTCCCATCTCCACCCCTTTCTGCTTTCCGCAGAGGCCGTTCCCTCCGAAACTCCCTAGTCAACTTGTCCCTTCCCACCCAAACCATTCTCTTCCCAGATACTTTCCCCTACAACCGCAGGAGATGCAACACCTGTCCCTTTACCTCCCCATTTGACTCCACCCAAGGATCCAAACAGTCTTTTCAGGTGAGGCAGAGGTTCACATGCACCTCCTCCAACCTCATCTACTCTATCCGCTGTTCCACGTGTCAACTTCTGTACATCGGCGAGACCAAGCGTAGGCTTGGCGATCGTTTCGTAGAACACCTCCGCTCAGTCCGCCTAAACCTACCTGATCTCCCGTTGGCTCAGCACTTCAACCCCCCCTCCCATTCCCAATCTGACCTTTCTGTCCTGGGCCTCCTCCATTGTTAGAGTGAGGCCCAGCGCACTTAGAGCGGCTCCTGATCCAATCGACTCCCAGGCTGCTGCAGGGCCTCATCAGCCCACTCCATCGATGCCTCGATGTAGACTCATCGACCCCGCCACCACCATCCCTCGCCTCAACCGGCCACTCCTGCAGCCAACCTGGTAGCATCCAGAGATGTTTTTGAGGGAGTGGTAGGTCTGATCCCAATCCGCTCACTGGCACCTTTGCTTCTCTCTGTCCACCACCACAACCGTATAAAACAACACAAACATGACGTTAATAGTTTGTTTCCAATATTTGAACTTCTACCTTAATCCCCTGGCAACATCTAGATCTTTACATTGCTTTGTGCAGCATGAATAAGAAATTAATTAAAATCCACATTTTCATCTCATTATTTGCTGTCTGTAAGTATTCTCAAAACAGACTGCTTGCTGATGCTTTCGATAAGTTCTCTGATCCCACAAGAATTTCACTGGTTGCTCCAGACTGGAAGCCAAGACTGCCAGACAAACTGATGCCTGCAACTCTTCATGAGTCCTTTCCTTTGGTCTACACACATTTTACCAATTCCTGCAGGGCTCATCACACCATTGACTGCATGCACATCACTCCATACAACTCCCTGGGCTTCCAGCTGGCACACCATGAATGGTGCAGGCCAATACACAATACCAGGAGGCAGCCCTGTTGCATGATATGTCTCCGTATCTCTAATTACTGTCAATGCTAAATGAACTGATGAGGGGTGCAATACACATATATGTGTATGTGTCTGCCTATGTGTGAGTATGTGTGTTGTGTGTATATATACATACGCACACTAAACTTTTTTTCTCATTTATTACATTGCTTGCAGTGCACCATGTTTACATATTGTGTTGTGCTGCTGCAAGTAAGAATGTCATTGTTCTATCTGGGGACATATGACAATAAAACACTCTTGACTCTTGATTCTCTTGCAACAGGGGGATTAGATTCAATGAGAACTGAAAGGGAAGTGTTCCGTCAGTGTAGAAACAATGAAATGCGGACTGGTTTACAATTGAAGCAAGATAAACTCAATGGGAGGACAGATGCAGATGTGGATTGCTGAAGGGACCAGGGATGGGTCTTGGATTGAGTTCGGACACCGTGGCAATGTCATCAGTACAGCTTAACTCCTTGCCTAACATTCCTCCAAGATAGGAAGCCACTAACTCCCGGGTCACCCCGCTGAATTGATCCTTTAGAAAGGCCGGTTGGATTTATGACAGATAATTGTATACAATTAGTTACACTTGCTCTACAGCACTGCAGCAGATTGCCGACCCTGCCTCTCTATGGGTGGTCCCCAGTCCGTCAGTTTATAAATAAGTAATTTCAAATAAGTTCCTGGGGGAAATTTTTTTCCTCTTTCTCTTGAACAGGCTGTGCTCATCATTATTCCAGTTCTCAAGGTACTCTGTGTTCTAATTTACAATGGCCAGAGGTACTGCACTCTTTTAATCCCAGATCTTCAGATGAGTAATGCCAATTATATACATTTATGCACAACACACAGGATGTTTCACATAAATACTGTATGAGAGCCTCTCCAATTCAATGGAGGATGTGGCAAGAATAATACTGTCAAGACTTAATTTGGAGTGAGGGTCACAGCAAAAACGCACTGAAATCTTTCGAAGTTTTAATAATGGCCCATTACGTTTTCTACCCGCCATATCGGTACTGTGTTTGCAATGCTGGTGAATGTTGATATAATTTACTCTGCAGCAATTCACCCTACTTCATAACTCAGTCCAGCAAAGTTTCAATTTTCGCCAGGTCTTAAAATCATCAAATAAAGATTGTTTTGGGTTCTCTATCACTCAGGAGGTAGATCATACATTCTCAGAGCTTCAGCAGTAACCAAAATAGAAATATTGCCATCCAAAATACTGTCATCCAACAATAATCTTATATATGTAGGGCATACATACATATATATGTATATATATAATTTTCATAATTTTTATAATTTTCACAATTAAGGCCATCTAACTAACCTCAGCGTAAAGATGATGGACATAAATCACTCAGACCCAAGTTTAGCATTACACATTTGGCCCCAAGATACTGTAAGGCTGCATTACTGCCGTGCACATTACTGAGAGCTATTCAGTCTACTTGTACGTTGTTCAATAAGTGCATTGTCAACCAAGGGAGTGATATCCAGGTCATGACCTGGAGGGGATGTTTATGAATTTCAAATATCCGAACCGCAGCAGCCCAGAACCCAGATGCACGGTGGCGCAGCGTTAGAGTTACTGCCTTACAGCGCCAGATACCCAGGTTCGATCCTGACTACGGGTGCTTGTCTGTACGGGGTCTGTACGTTCTCCCCGTGACCTGTGTGGGTTTTCACCGAGATCTTCGGTTTCTTCCCACATTCCAAAGACATACTGGTTTGTAGGCTAATTGGCTTGGTATGAAATTAAAATAGTCCCTAGTGTGTGCAGGGATCGCTGGTCAGTGCGGACACAGTGGACCGAAGGGCGCTGTATCTCTAAACTAAACTAAACTAGATTTCAGCTTCATTTGTGCCACAATGTCAAACTTGTTGATATGTTGCGTTGGTATTTGTATGGCTGCATTTTAAAACTATTTTGGAAAAAATCTCAACATCTCATTGAGTGAATAAACTCTTACCTGGAACTGCAGCCTCAGCATTTTGAATAACATACACAAATTAGTGTGTGCTTATTTACATTAATTGGCATTGTTAATGGGCCTTGATTTTTTATGTAGCAGCATGGTTCGTCTTTGTCTATCCACTTTACCATATTGAAACTTCCCAGTATAGTTCACAGAAACACTCTCAGTAAATAACCAGTGCCAAAATCAAAGAGACTTGCGGATAGAATGAGCAACAATTCAGTTCAAAAGGCAAACTCTGATAAGCATCTTTTAGAAGAGGACTCCTTCAGAGAGAGAATTCCACGGCATTGACTGTAAACAGCTGGCAACACAGCTGCCAACTTCAGGGGTAACAAACAGGAAGTAGACACGGACCCAGAGAGGAATGCAGACAAAATACTGGCTAGACATCAAGTTCACATTCTGACTTCCCAAGGTGGCACTCACTCAGTCCTGAGCTAAAATTCCTTCTTAAATGTTATTATTGCCTGTAAATTTATCATATGTGATCGGACTTTGCTGGCTTTACCTTGCACGAAATGTTATTCCTCTATCAGGTATCTATACACTTGTAAATAGTTTGATTGTAATCATGTTTTGTCTTTCTGCTGCCTGGTTAGTACGCAACAAAAAGCTTTTCACTGTACCTCAGTACATGAGACAATAAATTAAACTGAACTGAAACTGAAACTGAACTGATGTGACAGAGAAGGAAGCCATTTTGGCCCATCAAGCCTATTCTGCTTCAGAGATCAACTCAAGTCCTCCTACTACTTTTTGCTGCAACCCCCTATCTTTCCTTTATGCCTATCAAGGTTCAACCACTCAACCACTGCGTGTACAGTGTACAGTGTACAGTGACCACAATGTGTTGGGATGTGAAAGGCAACTGGTTAATTGGCCCCAAATGCAATGTAGAATCTGCGAGGTGTTGACAGCAATATCGGCATGCATGGGGGAGAGTGGGAAAAACATTGGGATTGCTATAAAATTGGTTTAAATAGGTGTTGATGTTTTGATGAGGTTTGTGCTAACTCCATGGCTTCTAAACAAAGGAGAGTCCAGAACCAGGGGCCACAGTTTAAGAATAAGGGGTAGGCCATTTAGAACGGAGATGAGGAAAAACTTTTTCACACAGAGAGTTGGAATCTGTGGAATTCTCTGCCTCAAGCAGTGGAGGCCAATTCTCTGGAGACTTTCAAGAGAGAGTTAGATATAATTCTTAAAGATAGAGGAGTGAAGGGATATGGGGAGAAGGTAGGAACGGGGTACTGATTGTGGATGATCAGCCATGATCACAGTGAATGGCAGTGCTGGCTCGAAGGGCCGATTGGCCTAAAGGGTCTGTCCCACTTACGTGTCCTTGGCCGCAAATTACGCGACCTCGTCGTCGCGTTGAGGCGCACGGGCATCGTGTGGCCGCCCGGGGCCGGTCCTACTGAGAAACGCGGAGGGGCTTGTGGTTGTGCGCGATATCGCACAGCGCTCCGACCTTCGTGGGACCGTCGTGCCTCAACGCGACGAAGAGGTCGCGTAATTAACATGCCAAGTACACATAAGTGGGACAGGGGCTAAATCCTGCACCTATTGTTTATTGTCTATTGTCTATTGAGTTGCCAGCAGATATTGGAGCATTTTAGCTCTTGGAGCAGAGCAGGGCTCAAGAGGTGAGAAATCGTGTGCCAAGCAGGACAAGTTGTTTGGAGAAGGAGGAGATGGGAGGAAGCCATGCAAAGCCCGTGTTCACTCTGAGTTAAATGTTGGCGGAGATAAGCGGTTGCGATGATGCTTCAGTCGGGGTGCATCCAGCTGCATCCGTCCACCTGCTCTCAAATTCTACAAACGCAGAGTATTGCAAGGATCACATTGTAAGTGGCTGAGATGGACAATGTAATCCCTGGAAGGTGACAGTGCCAATGAACTTCTGTACACTTGACTCCTTTGCAGATTGGAGCTGTTGTGCACAGATTACCGACGCTATCCTAGGAGAAGTAACTACATTTCATTCCCTCTTTAGTTTTAGATTATTAGTTTAGAAATACAGTACGGAAACAAACCCTTCGGCCAACCGAGTCTGCACCGACCAGCGATCCCCACACATTAACACTGCTCTACACACACTGGGGACAATTTTTCTTATCTGTAAAATTTTACATATCTTGTTTATAACTCACCTTTACCTTTCCCGTGACTCTCAGTCTGAAGAAGGATCTCGATCCGAAACGTCACCCATTCTGTCTTTCCAGAGATGCTGCCGGCCCGCTGAGTTACTCCAGCATTTTGTGTCCATCACCAGACTGCAGACATTGGCCCAGACATCCAGCGCTGATGAATGATTGCTGAGGTCTGGGATGGAATGTGACTGCGATCATTCCCAGGTCAAATCACGTCACTCTAGGAATTAGCCAGAGGGCTTCCAGTGTTCATTCACACTGGCACAGGGGGTCTGATCTTAGCATCAGCCACACATGGGATGGCATCACTGTGTCTGAGGCACCCCACCTTCAGTTGGTGCCCAACCCAAGTGACTATTTGTGTGCTGGCCACAGAAGCAGATCTCATAATTATAATCATAATTGTAATTTATTAACCAAGTATCTTTTGCAACGTATGCCATACAGTCATAACAAAAAAGCAACAAGACACACAACTACATTAAAATTTGACATAAACATCCACCACAGAGGCTCCTCCACGTTCCTCACTGTGATGGAAGGCAATAAAGTGTAATCTTCTTTCCTCCTTTCCTTCCGCGGTCGGGGGAATCGAACCATCTGCAGCTGGCGATCGAGTTCCCCCGTCGGAGCAGTCTAATCTCCCGCATTGGGGCGGTCGAACTCCTGCGGCTTGGACTTCCCGAAATCGGTCTCTCACCAGAGACTGCGGGCTCTATGAGGTTAAAGTTCGCAGCTCCCGCAGGTTGGAGCACCAAAGGCCGACCCCTGGCAAAGGGATCGCCCGCTCCGAGATGGTAAGTCCGCAGGCTCCGCAGTTTTGGAGCTCTGGAAGTCCCAAACAAGAGGCCGCCAACTCCACGCTGTTAGGCCGCAAGGCCGACAGAGATACGACACCGATAAAGTTGCATCTCCGTCGAGGAAAGAGACAAGAAAAGTTCCCCCCCCACCACATACAACAAACTAAAAACACAAAAGGAAAAGACGAAGACAGACCGTTGGCGAGGCAGCCATCCTGCGACGTCCCTGCAAACCCATATTACAATCCCTTCACATGCCTAACTCTCGATGCCTACAGCAACATTTAACTTTGATAAGCGTTATTCCCTTATCATGTATCGGTACCCTGTAAATGGCTCGATTGTCATCATCTATTGTCTTTCCTCTGACTGGATAGCACAATAGCACACAGCAAAAGCTTTTCACTGTACCTCGGTACACGTGACAATAAACTAACCTGAACTTTTCGCACAAAAGGTGGTGGATGTATGGAACAAGCTGCCAGAGGACGAAGTTGAGGCTACCTATATTTAATTAGACAGTATTGATTAAATTAAAATGAAATACAAATCAATTAATTAATTATATCAGTTAAATCTCCATTAAAGTGAATTTTACATTCAATTATTTTCTCTAATTACTTGTATTTTTTCCAACTGCTACAAATGTTGCTGGTGAGTAGAGACATTTGAAATCAATGATAATAACTTGGGAGCATCAGCTGTTAGAAAGGCCCCAGGTCAAATATCTCTATACCATCTTCTCTAGCTGGGGGGCAGTGTTAGGTGTGAGGAGGATGCTAGGAGGCTGCAAGGTGACTTGGATAGGCTGGGTGAGTGGGCAAATGCATGGCAGATGCAGAATAATGTGGATAAATGTGAGGTCCACTTTGGTGGCAAAAACAGGAAAGTAGACTATTATCTGAATGGTGGCAGATTAGGAAAAGGGGAGATGCAACGAGACTTGGTGTCATGGTACATCAGTCATTGAAAGTAGGCATGCAGGTGCAGCAGGCAGTGAAGAAAGCGAATGGTATGTTAGCATTCATAGCAAAAGGATTTGAGTATAGGAGCAGGGAGGTTCTACTGCAGATGTACAGGGTCTTGGTGAGACCACATCTGGACTATTGCGTACAATTTTGGTCTCCAAATCTGAGGAAAGACATTCTTGCCATAGAGGGGGTACAGAGAAGGTTCACCAGACTGATTCCTGGGATGTCAGGACTTTCATATGAGGAAAGACTTGATAGACTTGGCTTGTACTCGCTAGAATTTAGAAGATTTAGGAGGGATCTTATAGAAACTTACAAAATTCTTAAGTGGTTTGACAGGCTAGATGCAGGGAGATTGTTCCCGATGTTGTTGAGGTCCAGAACAAGGGGTCACAGTTTAAGGATAAGGGGGAATTCCTTTAGGACCGAGATGAGGAAAACATTTTTCACACAGAGAGTGGTGAGTCTCTGGAATTCTCTGCCACGGAAGGTAGTTGAGGCCAGTTCATTGGCTATATTTAAGAATGGGTTAGATGTGGCCCTTGTGGCTAAAGGGATCAGGGGGTATGGAGAGAAGGCAGGTACAGGATACTGAGTTGAATGATCAGCCATGATCATATTGAATGGCGGTGCAGGCTCGAAGGGCCGAATGGCCTACTCCTGCACCTATTTTCTATGTTTCTATGTTTCTATCTCTCGTTTCCATTTCCCCTCAGTCTGAAGAAGAGCCTCGACCTGAAATGTCACCTATTCCTTTTCTCCAGAGATGCTGTCTGACCCGTTGAGTTACTCCAGCTTTTTATGTCTTCCAGATCAAATCCCTGGATGCCCCCTCTGCGCCACAGCTCGTCACTTTGGTGTGTGCAGTCACAGAAGGTTGATGTGCCCATTGGGTTGGGTCTCCTGGGTTGGAGCACAGGCGTCCTCCAACCCAGGAGACACCCATGGTCGGCCATGACCGAGGGGGGCCTAAGAGTCACATGTGACTCGTCACAGTGAAATTCTTTGCTTGCAAACTCATATTTAAATTCTGGAAAAAGACTGCAGTCCGTCTAGTGAAGATGCGGATTACAGAAATGACGGACACACGACATCTAGAGATAATTAGGTTGGTCTTGAATGATAAACCGGAACAATTTTTAAAAATGTGATCTCCTTTTATTGAATTTCTTGAGCAACATGATAGTTGATCACAAATTCAAAATTGATCATCGGGCAGGGTGAGTGGACACATGGGTGGGTCGATGGATACATCTCCTCTCTCTTCTTGTTTCTTTCTTTTTTTCTCTCTTTTCTCTTTCTTCTCTTTTTAATTTAATGTTTTGCCGATCGCAAGAACGACAACTCAGTTTTTCCAACGTATTTTATTCACAAAATAACTTCTCAGTTCACAGGCTCTCACAACGCGTCTGGCCACAACGGTGGTCAGCACTGAACTGCCGCGCAAAAGCAAAACCGCGCGAAAAAAAGCAGCCCATCCCAAGTCACGCGAACGCGGCTTCCGAACGCCGGGTTCGATACCTGCACCGCTACATGCCCCCCCCCCCAGAATCCGCCGTACAGAAACGCACGGGTAACCGGACAGTTCGACCGGAACGTGCAGTCCGAGGTCACGGGGCGAGCGTAACAATAGGGGCTGGCAAAACAGAACCGGAGGGATGCGACGAACGTGAACAAGGGACGGGTGTAACAGAGGGGACCGGTGAAACATAACCGTGGGTAACAGGTGCAGAGGGCGGATTGGAATTGGTGTGGTTGTGGTGTGGTGTCCAGCAATTAGGGGGGGGGGGGGGAGGGGGAGGAACAGGCGTGGGGGGAATGCCGTGAGGGAGGGGAGAAGATCAAATGGGGGGGGCTGCCGAGAGGAAGGGGGGGGGAGAACGAAAGTGGACCCGGCACCCTTTATGTGATGACAAGCAATTTTTTTTTTTAATTTTAAATATTTATTTTAGACTACGTTCCCGCAGAATCGGCTGGCACGTGGCAGGGTTCACCGGGCTTCAAATTACCATTGTTTGGGCCAGATCAACCTCAGGTGTGGTTCGCCCACGTTGAGGCGCAGCTTCACTTGCACCGTATCATCGCAGATATCATGTATTTCCATGTGGTGGGATCTTTGCCACAAGACTGTGACTCGAGGCTGTTGCCTTACATCAGGGACCCGCTGACGATCGGCAAGTATGAAGGGCTGAAGGCCCTCCTGCTCCGCACTTTTGGTCTCAGTCGCAGAGACAGGACGGCGAAGATTCTACATGTGGACAGCGTTGGCGATCTGCAGCCATCCACCGCTCATGTCTGCTCTTCGAGCAGGCGTTCCTGGAGCAGATGCCTGACGAAGTCCGATTGATGCTCGCCGGAGCTGATTTCAGTGACCTCGCGGAGAGAGCTGACGAATTGTAGGCACACAAACGGCGGGACCCTGTCACGGCGTGGGAGCAACCGAGACGACAATGGGAGGTAGAAGAAGCCCAGCCTAGCGCCGAAGATCAATTGCCGCTTCCAGTGGTCTACAGCCGACGTCGTTGGTGTTACTACCATCAGCGCTATGGCCCCGAAGCCCGATGATGCTGGAGCCCCTGTTCGTTTCAGGGAAATGCCTTGGCTGATCGTCCGTGGAACCGAACACGATCAGCCCAAACCAACGCTTCTACGTTCGTGATCGCCATTCCGGCCACTGTTTCCTGGTGGACTCCAGTGCCATTGCCAGCATCCTGCCGCCAAGCGCTAGAGATACTTCCGTCGGTAAGGTAGGACCTGTCCTCTCAGCCGTTAACGGGAGCGCCATTCGCACTTATGGTACGCGGACCCTGGATTTAAATTACGACTCCTGCCCGTATAGATGGAAGTTCACCGTTGCTGACGTTGCCCAACCAATCCCGTGGGCCGATTTCTTGCGCGCGTTCTCCTTGTTAGTCGATGTGCAAAGCGGACGCATGGTCCCTGTGTCGGACCCGTGCCCTGCCAAGCCGCGTAATCCATCCACGCCCCTACAGCAACTCGACGAGGTAGCTGGGATCCAGCAACCTTTCGCAGCCCTGCTCGCCGATTTCCCAGGGTTGCTCACGCCCCAGTTCGACAGGGCCGAGCAACGTCATGGCATGGTCCATCACATTCCCACCGAGGGCCCACCGGTACACGCCCGCGCGCGCCACCTCCCACCCGATAAACTGCGCATCGCACGAGACGCGTTCCAGGTTATGGAGGACATGGGGATTGTCCAGCGGTCGGATTGCCCTTGGACTTCCCCGCTGCACGTGGTTCCCAAAGCATCCGGGGGTTGGAGACCTTGCAGTGATTACAGGCGTCTGAACGCCGTAACCACGGCAGATCGGTACCCAGTCCCGAACATCCAGGATTCCTCGGCTCATCTGGAGGGCACAACCTTTTTCTCGAAGGTCGACCTTATTCGCTGGTATAATCAAATTCCGGTCCATCCCGACGATGTCCCTAAGACGGCCACCATCATCCCTTTTGGCCTTTTCGAATGGCTAAGAATGCCTATTGGCCTGAAGAACGCTGCTAGGCGTTCCAAAGGCTAAAGGATCAGGTCGGTCGGGGTTTGCCGTTCATATTCATCTACCTCGATGCTATTCTGGTGGCCCGCAGCTCGCAGGCAGAGCACGCTAAGCACCTCCGCCTGCTCTTCGAACGGCTGCGCGAACACGGGTTGGTGATGAACCCTGCAAAGTGCCAGTTTGGATTGCGTTCCATTTCCATTTTGGGTCACAGCATCACCTGCCACGGCGCACAGCCGCTGCCCAAGAAGGTTGACGCTATCCCAAGGCCACTATCAGTCAAGGGCCTACAGGAATTTACCGGAATGGTCAATTTCCACCACCGATTTGTCCCATCAGCAGCCGCCATCATGCGGCCATTGTTCTAGTGTCTGGCGGGTAAGCCTAAGGACCTGACCTGGTCCACGGAGGCTGAGATGGCTTTCGAGGGGGCCAAGACAGCATTGGCCAACGCCACTATACTAGTTCACCCTAGGGCGTCAGCCCTAATGGTCCTCACCATGGACGCATCTGACGTCGCAGTGGGCGCTGCCCTCGAACAACGAGTAGGTAGCCGCTGGGTGGCGCTGGAGTTTTTCAGCAGGCAGCTGCGAGCCCCCGAGGTTAAGTACAGCGCTTTCAATCGGGAACTCCTCGCGCTCTACCTAGCGATCCGCCATTTCCGTTATTTCCCATGGGGGCACGCGTACTCCACATTCACGGACCACAAGCCACTCACGTTCGCTTTGATCAAGGTGTCCGATCCCTGGTCCGCCAGGCAGCAGAGGCACCTCCACACATATCCGAATTCACATCTGATATTCGGCATGTGGCGGGGAAGCTGAACGCTGTGGCTGATGCACTGTCCCGTCCGGCAGCCCCCGAGGTTTCCGCTTTAAGCCTAGGTGTGGATTACGAGGCGCTGGCCACTGCCCAACAGGTAGATGCCGGTATGGAGGTTTACCGCAATGCTGAATCAGGACTTAAGCTTGCTAAGGTGCCCTGCTGTGACGCCGGCGTGCGGATCCTTTGTGATGTCTACACGGGTAAAACCCGCCCCATTGTCCCGGTTGCTTGGAGGCGTCGGATTTTCGACACCATCCACAGCCTAGCGCACCCGTCCATTCGCGCCACCTCTGCCCTGGTCGCGGCCAAGTTCATCTGGCATGGGTTACGGAAGCAGGTCGCAGCATGAGCCCGCTCTTGCATCCCCTGCCAGACTTCCAAGGTGCAGAGACATGTGCGCCCGCCCGTGCAGGATTTTGCTGTCCCGGACGGCAGGTTCCTACACATCCATGTCGACCTGGTAGGTCCCTTGCCGTGTTCGCGCGGGGCTACTCGCTTACTGACTATCGTGGACAGGTTTACCAGGTGGGCGGAGGTGATACCATTAACTGATTCCTCCGCTGAGTCTTGTGCATGGGCCATCGTCTCACATTGGAACGCTCGATTCGGGGTTCCCTCAGATATCACTACTGATCGAGGGGCCCAGTTCACGTCCTCCCTCTGGTGTGGTATGGCGTAGCTGTATGGTGCGAAGCTGCACCAGGCCACCGCGTATCACCCAGAGTCCAACGGTTGGTTGAGCGTTTCCACAGGCACCTCAAGTCGGCGTTGAAACGCTCGGCTCGCCAGCCCCGATTGGGTCGACCAGTTGCCTCCCAACAGGTTCTTCTCTCCCAGACCTGTTCTAGGACTATGGCTCATGTGAATATGTCCAGGAAGGTGATTGATACACCATACAATTAGGCTATAACAACTTTCTAATAATACTTACCAATTTCTAGCCAATGTTGGCTTAATTCTAGGGTTGCCCCTGAACCATTTGCATTGGAATAACCCCTGCCAATGAATGGGTAACGTCCATCTGTTGAAAGTGTAGTTCATCACAAGATGAGATTCCACATGAGGTCCTGAAAATTAGCCAAGACAATCCCCTATCCTCAGGGTGGCACAGTGGTGTAGCGGTGTAAAGTTGCTGCATGTACGCAGTTTGTACGTTCTCCCCGTGACTTGTGTGGGTTTTCTCTGAGAACTCTGGTTTGTTCCCACACTACAATGATGTACAGGTCTGTAGGTTAATTGGCTTGGTATAAATGTAAATCGTCCCTAGTGTGTGTAGGGTTGTGCTAATGTGCGGGGATCGCCGGTCGGTGCGGATTCGTTGGGCCAAAGGGCCTGTTTCCGCACTGTATCTCTACAAAGCTAAAACTAAAATAGATGATTTAAATGGTGTTCAAACAATGATTAATGATGCTTTAATTACCAGTTTGAATGTTGCTGATCTTTGTTTAAATATCGAGGAGTCGAGTTGAGGGACTACGTGAATAGAAGCCCGTACAGCCGTTGGTGCGTCAATCTTCAAAGCAGCGGAATGAATTCACAGCTAACAATGACCGAAGTATAACGGTTAAGATGATAAAACTAGAACTACCAGATGAGATCTATGAGGGTGGGAGCGGAGGGCACGTAGTCCCTCAACTCGAGACAGTCCTCTCCCCAGGTATGGCCTCCTTAAAATCTGCAAAAACCAGTAGATTTTATTCTTGGGCAATAAGCATGTAAGGCTCCCTAGCCATTTTGTAATACAACGGGAAACCATGCTCGTGTAGGCCAATCTGGCACTAAAAATACCCTGAAGCGGAAAGTCCTCCTTGATCTTTTGCAAACATCTGCTGATGAGACTCAGAATGAAGGGAAATACATACACAAACATTCCTCCCCCAATGCAGCGAAAATGCATCCACTGCCACTGCCCCAGTATCTAGTTACCATGAAACATATCTAGGTAACTGATGATTTAATCGAGATGCAAACAAGTCAATATCTGGCAATGCATACTGATCAATCATTTTGGTTAAATACATCCTGATTTTTAACATCCATTCAATGTTGCCATTAAACTGACGTGACCTCTTCCTGGCAAATAAAGTGCTGGAAAGCCAGATATTTTGGTCAATACACCAGCTCCAAATCTGGTTAGCAGTCTATCACAAGACTGTGACTTAACTCCACCCATGTGGTTTACATATGCCACTGCTGTGGTGTTGTCAATCTGACCTGCACATGCAGATCCCTCCTTGTAGAACAATAAGCTTTGAGCCCATACCAGGTGCCCAACAACTCTAAATAATTAATCCCTCTTAATTGAGGAAGCGATGTCTCATCCACATTCCATCTGCCTCCACATCTAGAAGACATATCTGTTGCACCCCAACCCAGTGCACTTACATCAGTCTGTAATATCAGTGACGGTGATTCCACCAAACCTTCCTTAAATTTTTTGAAACATGTACTATCCCACCATTGTATGTCAGCAATCGCCCCAGCTGACAACTGCATAGGCCTATCAAAAATGGCCCCTTTGTATTCTCAGTGCCTGTTCCTTTGATGGTTGTAATTGTTGATAATGCAGAGGACCATACTGCACAGCTGGAAAAGCTGCAACAACTTCCCAATAAAACTGGCTACTTGTCTAATCGAAGGCCATTGTTCTCCAACGAGATTAACACAGTCCTCAATTAACTGATTCAATTTATCCCTGGGCAAAGTTACCAACATGTGATTGGAATTAATGGTAAATCCCAGATAATCAATAATTTGGACTGGTGATAATTTAGATTTATCTGGGTGAATAACAAATCCCATTTGTTCAAAAGTGATTTTAACAACTGAAACTGATGATTGAGTTTCAGCATGAGTCTTTCCAACAATCAGAATATCATCTAATAGGCCATTACCACATGCCCCTGAGCTCTAAGTAATGCTAACACAGGTTTTACCAAAAAAAAAATTTTTAGTAAATAACCTAGGAGCTGAAGTTAATCCATTCGGCAATGTCCTGAATTGCCACAGCTCAGTCATCCAATAAATTTCAAATATCTTCTATCATCACCATGAACAGACACTGCGTAATACGCATTCTTTAAATCAATGGTTGCCATATAATACCCTTTGGACACTAGATGTTTGCCCGTGGTAAAGGTCTCCATTTTGAAATGCCTATAACAAACAAATTTGTTCGATAAATCCAGAATAATTCTACATCCCCAGTCTTTTTAGATCTGGGAAATATACTTGACAGAAATTGTTGACTTTGATAGACAGAAGGCTCAATTACCCCTTCTTATGTAACGACTGAATCTCTGCTTGAATAAGCACATTTTCCTCATCTGAAAAATAAGTTTACGACTAGGAAAATGTTGATTAGGTAGACTGTCCTTATAGTAAAATCCAATTTTTCACCCCTTCAATACACTAAGTATGAACAAATCTGATGTCAAACTGCTGCCATTGTTGAGAACAATTTTAACCTTCCCCAATTCAAACAGGAACATCAGTTAATTCATCGTCTGTCAATGTTATATTCCTTACCAGCATCTTTCCTTGCGGCCTTGTTGTCCTCGACTTCTTGTAGAGAACTTTTTTTGCCTTGCTTCCAGCTGGCTTAATGAGGGCCATGGTTATAACAACCTCATAATAGTCTTTGACCCTTTTTGCAAGGTTACCACCAAACTAACAGATTTCGTGGTGGTCACTGGTCGGTTTGCACAACTCGCCAAATTCGGGTTAGCACTGGCCTAATAGCGGCCCTCCCGATATTATTAATTTCAAAATGCATTACAAAGGAGTACCCCCCAGTTCATCCTGGTGTGCTTCAACCATATCATTTGTATCAATAACTTTCACCACAGCTGTAATACCTGCTGACAACAGTTTAATCACTTTTTTAAAACTTCATCTCCTGGGCCCTAGCAGGCAAACCCATCTATGCAAATTTGGTGATTAACCACCGGTACCTTCAGGAGATCACAATTAACAGGAGCTTTATAGTTCTTTGCGACTTCATCCATAGCTAGCTCCTGTAACTGGTGGAGAGCATATACTGAATGGCTTCGGCCAATTCTACATCAATCGCCTTTCCTGCCTCTACACTCAGCAAACTACCAGCAATGTTCGGAATTACCTCCAACCGAACACCTTTACTGCTCTCCCCCAGCATAGAAACAGTGTCAGCAAACTGCCCTGATTAGAACATCCTCCTCACAGGCAGGATAGTTCTGCAGCCCTGAAACAGGTGCTGCTAGCACAAGCTCTCCATCAGCCTGGCTTGGGCACCATCCTCCTCACGGAGCTGGTCCCTGTCGAGCATTCTTTTGAAATGGAATCTCGACGTGGGAGAGCCGTGAGCAAACGGACTCTCCTATGGAGGGTATAACCTCCAGGCGGATCTACGGGCCACAGAGACTTGCAGTGGCCTTCCACCCTACTGACAAGCCTCCACTGCCCCCTGGCAGTGGGTGCGCAACCACTGGCTGTGTAGCCAGCACCGGACCAGGTGTACCAGACGGGCCTCCATCCTCAACACTCTCCTGGTCACTCTCCTTTCTACCCCCGGAGCGCCTCGCCGACACCTTCTTCACTTTCTGCAACATATCTACTCCCAAACCGTCACAGAAATTGAACATGCGGTTAAAATAAAAAATAAAAAAACCTTACCTCTTTAAACTTGTTTAACGAAGAACTTCAAATGCTGGAGAATCGAGGGTGAAGCCTGAAGAAGGGTCTCGACCCGCAACGTCGCCCATCTCCTTCGCTCCTTAGATGCTGCTGCACCCGCTAAATTCTCCAGCTCTTCATTATAACCCGCAGTTTAAACTTACCGCCCGGAGGAGCGCTGCTGCTCCAACCGGCCGACTGCACCAGCGTCTGACGTCATGACGCACCAACGGGCTGTACGGGCTTCTATTCACGTAGTCACTCACGTGACTCCGAAGTAAAATGATGCTTTAATTACCAGTGGATGTTGCTGATAACATCAGTTATAAATATCGAGGAGGAACATATGAGAGAAGTAATTGCTCATTTATGAAATATGGTGGTTTCTGAGCTATGCAGTTCATGGATTGTCTTCTGAAGAACACAAAAGGTCCAGGTGGAAAATGAATGAGGGTAAATTCACTTTGAGGCCATTGCTATCGCGCTATCAAGCTGCAGTTTTGGCAAATATAGATCCAATGTTATGACCCATCCTTACACATAGTTTACGGAGTACAATAATTCACAATTTGTACAATAATAACCAGCAATTTCATCACTAATGTGTCAGTTTACTGATATGGCCATCATTTGGCCCTACAAGAGTTAAAATGGTGCAGGAAATGTCCAAATTCAAGTAATCAAACACAACCTTGGACCTGATATGGTCTCTCTTTTAGAGACGGGTCACTGGCAACATGAGATGTTGGAAATTTAGAGGCAAATCTGCTTTAATGTGTTTAAATTCTTCGTTTTATTTCGTTTAGTGGTACAGCACGGAAACAGGCCCTTCAGCCCATCGTGACTGCACCGACCAGCGATGCCCGCACATTAACATTATCCAACACACTCTATGGATGATTTACAATTTTACCAAAGCCAATTAACCTAACACACCTGCACGTCTTTGGAGTGTGGGAGGAAACTGGAGCACACGGAGAAAACTCCATACAGGCAGTAACCATGGACAGGATCAAACCTGGGTCTCTGGTGCTGTAAGGCAGCAACTCTACCACTCTGCCACTGTGCCGCCCTGCTCTGTTTAAAAAAAATCTCAAATCAATGTACTATGTCATCAACTTTAGTTGGCTGTTCGAAAAGATTGAGAAAGCGAGATCAGACTACAGAATTCAACCATAAACAATGCAATTGTTCACTTCTTGATTGAAAGATCCTTTTTGAATTGGGTTGTTGGTTATTAAACTGGCAATTATTTCCGGCCCATTTAAGTAAGTTGTAGCTTTCAAATCATAACAGCAGCTTGAAAAAGTCAGATAAATGGCACATAAAACACATTACTATATATAACAATATATTAACTTAAGGGAATATGAAATTGGTGGAGAGATTGCGAGCACAGGCATTTTCTGAGGAAATGTGTGGCATAATTTTTATTGCAAATATCAGATTAGTTTATATATCTTCAAAGTAATATTGTACAACAGTCAAAAGTCTGAAACATGACCTGATATTAAAATCTTGTTCTGTTTTTCATGGGTGTGTGATAGATTCAATAGAGGTATTCGGGGAATTGAATGGCTGATGTGATTAAAATAAAGTTTTGCTCTTTGCAGTTCTGAGCATGCAAGCAACAGGTTTTCTAGGTAAATGGGGCCGAGCTAAATAATTCTAGGAGTGCACACTACTTAGATTCACCTTTGAAAGGTCTGTATATTTACCGCCAATTTACTACCTTGCACTAAACGTTCTTCCCTTATCATGTATCTACACACTGTAAATGGCTGGATTGTAATCATGTATAGCATTGCTGATGACTGGATAGCACACATCGAAAAGCTTTTCACTGTGCCTCAGTACACGTGACAATAAACTAAACTGAACCTGATGCTGAAACTGAAACTATAACTTTTAAGGTTTCCTATATTTTTGCCTTCCTCTATCTGCTATACTGCCTTCAGTTTAAAGCCATGTTCACCTTAAACAATGACCTATAGCACCTTACAATACCTCGGGATGAAGTGGGAATTGTCCACATGAGGGTGCAGCTGGGGCAGGTGCTTCATAACTCTCCAGTCCATGACCTGGAATGGGTCTTGGTCTCCATTCATTGGACAGGGGAATTGTGATTTTCAAATTCCAGTAAAACAATATTGAAATGTGAAATGCTTAGGGCGGCGCAGTGGCGTAGTGGTAGACGCACTGCCTTACAGCGCCAGAGACCTGGGTGTTTGTCTGTATGTTGGGTGCTTGTCCGTACGTTCTCCCCGTGACGCGCTGCCCTAGCAGCAGCGGCTCGCCTGTAGTCCGTCTATTTTTTCTTTTTTGTTGTTGTTTTCTTTGTCCTGTTTTAGTTAATTGTAGTTTATTGGGTTGTGTATGTGTGTGGGGGGGTGGGGGTGGGGGGGGGGGGGGGGGGGTGGGTGGATGGGTTGGAGAAACATGTTTTTGGTCTCTTCCTTCCGGAGGGATGCGACCTTTTCTTGTTTTATCTCCTGTCCATCTCCATCTGCGCTGAGGCCAAATGGCGGAGCTGGCGGCCTCCAACTGGGACCGACCTCGGAGCTCCGGAAGCAGAGCCAGCCAAGACTTACCAACGTGAGGCTGGCCGACTTCAGGGCTGTGGTGGCGTTGCCGGGGGCGGCGGCCCGCCTTTGGTGCTGTGGCGGCGTTCCAGCGGTGGTGACCCGACTTCGGAGCCTCGGAGGCCCGGCCGCGGGCCCAGCGGACGACATCGCCGGGAGCGCGCAGGTCACGGGTTGGTGACCTGTATTTCCGGAGCCCTGCAACAACAGCTTCGTCCGCTGGACTGGAGGGCGGCAGCTTCGGCAGCTTCGACCGCCCCGGGCCGAGGAGTTTGAACCGGCCCGTTCACGGGGCTCGGATTCAGCCACGGGACTGACTTACTTACCATCACCTGGTGGGGTCACAACATCGGAAGCCTGGATCGCCTCAGCGCAGAGGGAGAACAAGGAAGGAAGAGACAAAGACTTTTGCCTTCCATCGCAGTGAGGAGGTGCCTGGTGGACTCACTGTGGTGGTTGTTAAATTTGTTTTTATTGTGTGTTTTTGTTGTTTTATTCTATGTTATGACTGCAAGGCATGAGATTTCATTCAGACTGAAAGGTCTGAATGACAATAAAGGATACTTGATACTTGATACCTGCGTGGGTTTTCTCCGAGATCTTCGGTTTCTTCCCACACTCCAAAGACCAGGTTTGTAGGTTCATTGGCTTGGTATAAATGTAAACATTATCCTTAGTGTGCGTTGGGTAGTGTTAGTGTGCGGGGATCGCTGGTCGGTGTGGATTCGGTGGGCCAAAGGGCCTGTTTCCGCGCTGTATCATTAAGACCATGATATTTATTGCTTCTACTCATCAGTATCAGCACAGTGGTGCAATGCTAGAGTTGCTGCCTTACAGCACTTACAGCACAGTGCCAGGGACCTGGGATTGATCCTGACTCTGGGTGATGTCTGTATGGAGTTTGTATGTTCTCTCTGTGACTGCGTGGATTTTTTCCGGGTGCTCCATCCACACCTTACTTTGCCTCGGCAAGGCTGCCAGCATAATCAAGGACCAGTCTCACCCCTGTTACCCCCTATTCTCTTCTCTCCCATCAGGTAGGAGGTCCAGATGTTTGAAAACACATACCTCCAAATTCAGGAACTGTTTCCTTGCAGCTGTTATCAGGCAACGGAACAGTCCACTCATCAGCTAGAGTGCGGTCCTGACCTCCCATCCACCCCATTGGACTCATGTCCAATAATTGGACTGAAGTTAAAAATACAGTGCGGAATATAGTTCTCAACATTATAGCACATGGGTTCCTGAGATAAGGTCCAATGGTCTTCTAATTTGAGGAAGGACATTTTTGCAATTGAGGGAGTGCAGCGTAGGCTCACCAGGTTAATTCCCAGGATGACGGAACTGACATATGATGAAAGAATGGGTCGACTCGGCTGATATTCACTGGAATTTAGAAGGATGTGAGGGGATTTATAGAATTAGAAACATATAAAATTCTTAAAGGCAATAATGCTCCCGATATTAGGGGAGTCTAGAACCAGGGTTCACAGTTAAAGGGGTTGGTCATTTGGGACTGAGATGAGGAAAAATATTTCATCCAGAGAGTTGTGAATCTGTGGAATTCACTGCCACAGAAGGCAGCAGAAACCAATTCATTGGATATTTTCAAGGGAGAGTTAGATTTAGCTCTTAGGGCTAAAGGAATCAAGGGATATGGGGAAAAAGCAGGAGTGGGGTACTGATATTGAATGATCAGCCATGACATGAGAATTAAGGGACAGAAGTTTAGGGGTAACATGAGGGGGAACTTCTTTACTCAGAGGGTGGTGGCTGTGTGGAATGAGCTTCCAGCAGAAGTGGTGGAGGCAGGATCGATTTTAACATTTAAAATTAAAGTGGATAGGTATATGGACGGGAAGGGAATGGAGAGGTATGGTCTGAGTGCAGGTAGATGGGACTAGAGGAAAATAAATGGTCGGCACGGACTGGAAGGGCCAGAGGGCCTGTTTCTGTGCTGTATATGGTTATATGGTTATATGGTTATTATATTGAATGGTGCTGGCTCGAAGTGCCGAATGGCCTACTCCTGACCCTATTTTCTATGTTTCTTTGTTTCTGTCTGCGATGAACTGAAGGAGAATCAGACCACACCCTAGCTTCAGCAGGGATCATTCAAACGTCTGATACAAACGGTAAAGCTTCTTCAGAGTCTGGTGGTAAGCACTTTCAAGTTCTTGTATCTTCTGGCCAATGCAAGTGGGAGAAGAATGGGAAGGGGTGGGAAAGATCTTTGATTATGTTGACTAATTTCCCGTGGCAGCGTAAAGTGTGGATGGGGAGTCTGGTCTGTGTGAAGCCAATCGCCTTCATGCTTGTGTGTGTGTGTGTGTGTGTGTGTGTGTGTGTGTGTGTGTGTGTGTGTGTGTGTGTGTGTGTGTGTGTGTGTGTGTGTGTGTGTGTGTGTGTGTGTGTGTGTGTGTGTGTGTGTGTGCGTGTGCGCGCGCGCGTGTGCGTATGCGTGTGTGCCTGTGTATGTTTAGTTTAGTGTAGAGATACAGCGTGGAAACTGGTCCTTCAGCTCACCGAGCCCGCACCGACCAGCGATCCCCGCAATTGAACCCTACTTTACACACACTAGGGACATTTTTTTTTTAACATTTATACATTTATATCAAGCTAATTAACATACAAATCTGTACGTCTTTGGAGTGTGGGAGGAAACCGATCTTGGAGAAAACCCAAGCGGGTCATGGGGAAACGTGCAAACACCGTAGAGGCAGCACCTGTAGTCAGGATTGAACCCGGGTCTCTGGCACTACGCGGCAGTAGCTCTACTGCTGTGCCACCATGTGTTGTGTATGCCTGTGTGTATAGGAATATGTGTGTATGTGCGTGTGCACGCACGTGCGCGCGTGTGTGTGTGGCAAAACAATATAAGCACACTGGCCTTGGTGCAAATTCACGAAGCTGAAAGATTTAAGGTTTTTTGAGCTAATCAGTGTATTTGTGTATGATTCCTTTTGCAGATTTGGATGGAACATGATCACATAATGAATGAGGTTACTGTAGTTCTGTGATTAATAGCTTGAATATCCTAACAAATAATTCTCAAAATGCCCTTGCACGTGCGAGTAGCCATCTATGTTAGTATTTTTATACTGTTTTGACTTTGTTTCCTAGGTTACATTCAACCCTGACATTTTTGTTCAGCAAAGCTACATGGAAATTAATTAAGTATTTTTATGCATTGTCCAAAGTGGTTGGCACATTTTTCAGAGGATTTAAATATGAGAAAAAAAATGTAGAGAGAAAAAAGATAAATATAATAATTTCCTCTCCTCAAACATAATTCCAGATTTGGCATTATTTCCATGGTGTTGTCAAACAGTCTTTGGCAGAAACATACACTTGAAATGATACACCACATCAGAAATGACTTAAGCAAGGTCAAGTAACAATTTCTGTTTCATACCAAGACTTAGAACTTTTAAAGTTGTCGAGTGGATTCAAGATTCAAGATTCAAGAGAGTTTATTGTCATGTGTCCCTGATAGGACAATTACATTCTTGCTTTGCTTCAGCACAACAGAACATAGTAGGCATGACTACAGAACAGATCAGTGTGTCCATATACCATTATATAAATATATACACACATGAATAAATAAAACAAATAAAGTGCACATAAACAGATAATGGGCTATTAATGTTCAGAGTTTTGTCCAAGCTGAGTTTAATAGCCTGATGGCTGTGGGGAAGTAGCTATTTGTGAACCTGGCCGTTACAGTCTTCAGGCTCCTGTACCTTCTACCTGAAGGTAGCGGGGAGATGAGTGTGTGGCCAGGATGATGTGGGTCTTTGATGATACTGCCAGCCTTTTTGAGGCAGCAACTGTGGTAAATCCCCTCGATGGAAGGAAGGTCAGTGCTGATGATGGACTGGGCGGTGTTTACTACTTTTTGTAGTCTTTTCTGCTCCAGGGCGCTCAAGTTGCTGAACCAAGCCACGATGCAACCGGTCAGCATGCTGTCTACAATGCAGCTGTAGAAGGTAGAGAGAGTTCTCCTTGACAAACCGACTCTCCGTAATCTTCTCAGGAAGTAGAGGCACTGATGTGCTTTCTTAATAATTGCATGATTGTATTGTATTCATGTTAAATTCATGGCTTGATTATATTCATGGTAAATATTAATTGACTAGATAGTATGCAAACAGTTTTTCATTGTATCTAGGTTCACGTGACAATATTAATAACTGTATCAATGCCAATACCCATATCAATCAAATTATTCCAGCTGGGTTTTCACATTCATCAAATGTTATCAGCTATGATAATCTTAAAAGACCTTTCCAAGTCCCTACTAAGACAAGACACCAGAGACTCATGAAATAACAAGCTGGCAAAAACAACTGGAATATGGCAGAAGGCATCTGTACTGAGCCATATGTCGGGATTATGTTGAAGTGTTGCATCTTTTCTTGCAGCAGACAAGGTATTTGTTGTTGAAGGTAGACACAAAAAGCTGGAGTAACTCAGCTCAACTGGAGAGAAGGAATGGGTGACGTTTCGGGTTGAGACCGTTCTTCAGGCTGGTTAGGGATCAGGGAAACGAGAGATTTAGATGGTGACGTGGGGAGATAAAGAACAATGAATGAAAGATATGCAAAAATGTAACGATGTTAAAGGAAACAGGCCACTGCTCGCTGATTGTTGGGTGAAAATGAGAAGTTAGTGCGACTTGGTTGGGGGAGTGATGGAGAGAGAGAGAATGCCGAGGTTACTTGAAGTTAGAGAAATCAAAATTCATACCACTGGGTTGTAAGCCGGCCGAGCGAAATACGAGGTGCTGTTCCGCCAATTTGCTTTTAGCCTCACTCTGATAATGGAGGAGAACTAGGACAGAAAGGTCTGTGGCGAATGGGAACAAGATTTAAAGTGTCCAGCCGCCGTTACCGGTTTAGCAGCTGTTGTCGATGAGCTGCCAAACATTTCCATCTTTGGATGGGTCTGGGTTTGGTCTTGGGGGCGGGTACACCTTTGGAGTGAGGAGCTCCCAGATTGGTGTAGGTGGGTAGGTGGCAAATGTGGGAAGATCCGGTGGAATGGGTAGATCCCAGTTTTCCAAAGAATAAAGCAACCTCTCAATCAGCATTCTGACACTGGGACAGAGGGCCATTGGGCTGGGATATGACTGATTCTGGGCCAGCGTGTCCCTTCTTCCAAGATTGCAGGCAAGCCCAGTTCATCCAAGTGTATTCACAGTCAACATATTCCTACAAGGAATGTCTGCATTCCTATATCACCTACAAACATAATGGGATTGGCTTAGGGGTGTGGGTGGGTAGAGTTAGGGTAGTCTTCTGTAAGATGTTGGAGTGCACAAATCTGCCATGCACCTGAAAGTCATTAAGGTGCTTCACAGTAAGAGTTCCATCTCCTAATTCCACAAGCCATTAGATCACATTCAGAGCCTTAAATCAAAGAGATCTTTTAACGTAATATAAGAGCAAGGGCCAGAGTTTAGTTTGGGTTTAATCAGCGTTAAAATAAAGAAAGTTCAGATCCAACCAACATTGAGAGGGAAGTTCATTTCAGCTCACCCCCTGAGAATATAAAAGCAGTGAAAATCATCAGCATTGAAGTGCCATCTGCAAATTGGCTCCAAATTACTCTTTACCCATTAGAAAATATAAAGAAAGCCTCAGGTGAGCTCCCTCAGCACCAGTTAAAATCATTAATTTATCATTGCAAATAATTTGAGTGGAGAATGATTTGGGAGCAGCCAGGGTCACACAATGTCAATTGCAAATTTGGACTATTATTCCAAAATCTTGGCTTGATTATCATTTGGAGCTTAGGGCAAGTTTGCTTGGAAGCTTTTATATGCAATGATATATATATTTTTTAAGTGCAACATTTTATACAGTGCCTTTTAAGTTGAAGTGTGCTTCACGTAATGGGGATTGGGAGGTGTTGAGGGCTCTGCAGACTGTTCACGGTCCACTGGAGGATGTTGGAATGCTGGGCTAAATCTCTTTCTAAGGCGATTGTTAGGCGGCTGTTCATTAATGACACATATTAACATAAAGCTTCTTTTATTTGACTCAAGGCCGCCCACTTTAACAGTAGGTGGTCAGTGAGTCAGATTATTAAACTATCTTCCGTAGAATTCGTAATATTTCTACGGCAGCTGTCTGTACGGAGTTTGTACGTTCGCCTCGTGACCATGTAGGATTTCTCCGAGATCTTTGGTTTCTTCCCACACTCCAAAGACGTACAGGTTTGTAGGTTAATTGGCTTGGATTAAGTGTAAATTTTCCCAAGTGTGTGTAGAATAGATAATGTGCGCGGATCACTGATCAGCGTGGGCTCCGTGGGCCTGACTGAGGTTTCTGTGCTGTATCTCCAAACTAAACTAAACTAGATTCAGGCAATCTATATTACTAAAAGTAGGATCTTGACCACTTCCTTTTTTTCTGTTTCATGATTTTTGAAAAAATGCTGCCATCTACGGCTGTGCTTTTTGGCCATCTTACTCAGATTCCCCCTCCGCTGCGCAGGACAAGACGATTTTTCCCATCGATTAAAAATAAAAGAGTTATTAACGTTTAAAAAATGTTGACATTCTCTCTGCTGCACTGCACTGCTTTTGAAATGCTGCGCTGCAAATGGTTGTTGGTGGTGGTAACTGCTTTGAAATGCTGCGCTGCAATGGTTGTTGGTGGCGGTAACTGCTTCAAAATGCTATGCTGCAAATGGTTGTTGGTGGTGGTAACTTGAGAACTTCCTGTTTGCACTTTATATTGATTTTAGATAAAATGCTACCACTTATGGCTGTGATTTTTGGCCATCTTACTCAGTCCCACTCATCAGGTGCAGAGGATTCTTCCCATCAATGAAAAATAAAAGTGCATTAGTGTTCAAAAAAATGTTGAGAATCTCTCTCCTGTCAATCACGCAATGAAAGCCACGCCCCTTCCGGTGGGAGGGGTTATAAAACCCGGAAGCATGGGTATGGCTCAGTCTCTGCAAAATGGGGGAGGGGGAGGTCATGACTCTGTCTGAGCTGTGAATCAACTGAACACACTGAAGGTCTACTGAATTGTGAGTGTGGTGTTTATGTTGCGTTTTGTGTGATTTTATGGTGGTTTTATGGTGGTTTCTCCCTGCATGAAATGGTATGAAACTGCATTTGAATTTGGTGGCCTTGCACCCTGCATGAAATGGTATGAAACTGCACTTGAATTTGGTTGGCTTGCACCCTGCTTGAAGTGGCATGAAACTGCACTTGAGTTTGGTGGCCCTGCACCCTGCTTGAAGTGGTAGGAAACTGCACTTCAGTTTGGTGGCCCTGCACCCTGCTTGAAGTGGTAGGAAACTGCACTTGAGTTTGGTGCCCCGGCACCCTGCTTGATGTGGTAGGAAACAGCACTTGAGTTTGGTGGCCCTGCACCCTGCTTGAAGTGGTAGGAAACTGCACTTCAGTTTGGTGGCCCTGCACCCTGCTTGAAGTGGTAGGAAACTGCACTTCAGTTTGGTGGCCCTGCACCCTGCTTGAAGTGGTAGGAAACAGCACTTGAGTTTGGTGGCCCTGCACCCTGCTTGAAATGGTAGGAAACTGCACTTCAGTTTGGTGGCCCTGCACCCTGCTTGAAGTGGTAGGAAACAGCACTTGAGTTTGGTGGCCCTGCACCCTGCATGAAGTGGTATAAATCTGCACTTGAATTCGGTGGCCTTGCACCCTGCTTGAAGTGGTCGGAAACTGCTCTTGAATTCGGTGGCCTTGCACCCTGCTTGAAGTGGTAGGAAACTACAATTGAATTTGGTGGCCTTGCACCCTGATTGAAATGGAATTTCAAGGAATAGCCGTGAGTCAACTGCTCGCCCACCAGCCGTGAGTAAGCTGCCAGCACATCAGGCTTGAGTGACCGAGCTGTCACCCCAATAATCTATTTGGCCCACAATGTCCATACTAGCCCTCTGGAAACCAGTCCCTTCAGCCCACAATACTCATACTAGCACTCCAGAAAGCCCCCCACTGCCCCCACCCCCCACCGGCCACCAATATTGGAATTCGTGGGGAGGTGGAATATTGCATTAGGGTACCAGCCCTCCCGTGTGGACATGGGCCCCAATGGTCCCATTTAGTATAATCTAAAGATTAGATGAATGCAAACAAAAATTGGAATACTTTTACTCAATGGCCTAAAGATTTTGGGCTTCGCCCTGAAAATATGCAAGATAGACACAACATTCTGGAGTAACTCAGCGGGACAGGCAGCATCTCTGGAGAGAAGGAATAGGTGATGCTTCGGGTCGAGAACCTTTTTCAGACCTCCTAGATTCCGCTTGTGAAGCTTCATAGAGAGTGTTGCATTTTTAATAGTATGTTTTTTAACCTCAATGTGTCCCAAAAGGCATCATGAATTGCTTCTTGCTTGACAATGGTTTTGTCAACATTGTTGCATAGAAAACACACTGTCAGCTTGTGCAAGACAGGCTTCCAAAAACCCAGCAACACAAACTGATGAGATAATCTGTTGTAGAATGACTAAAGGACAATTTCACTGATTTGGTTTTCTTGAAAATGACCCCTCAAGATTATAGACATTGACCTGGGAGAGCAGGCAAGCTTTCAATGTAATATTATGTCTCCAGGATAACACCTCCAGGAGAGCAACTGATCCTCAGTACTGTAATGGGTACTAGTCCTCTGATGTGGAGTGGGACCTGAACCCTCAGTTGTCTGAACCAGAGGTGAGAAGACTACAAACTGAGCCATCACTGACACCTCCAAACATTATGTTAAAGTTTTCTATGGAATGAACATAATGACCTTTTTGTATAAACCCACATAAATCCCAACATCGGGGAACCACATATTCTCCGCCCAACCATTCCCTGGACACTGGTAAGCTCAAACATCAGCAATGTAAGTGAGTTGGGAGAGCAGAGAGAATTCCCATCAAGTCTCTGTTGGCCAGATCACAAGAGCACTACTTGGAATAAGAAACTGCAATTATTTCTTAGTTAAAAAAAATATATTTTTAAACACTCAGAGCAAGATCGCAACAGGGACTGAATGCACCCAAGCCAAAACCACATATGGCTCATTCAGTCTCATTGTTGAGATTTTTCCTCCTTTCGGTTTATGCTGGATTTCGACCAAACCCGGATGCCAGACGTTGAAAGGGTAAGGTCCCTATTCCTTTCCACTGTCTAGTTAACACTACCATCACTTGGATTGAACTCCAGCAGGTTGCCTGTATTGGCCCTGCAAGGCTCCTCGTGATGAGGTTAGTGAAGGGTTGTAGTTTATCAGAAAAGGAAGGGAAAAACAACAAAGCACTCGCAAGTTATTACTGTACTGGCAGAATCTGTGGCACATTTGATATATCTTTACAACTAAAATACTGATTTCAGTGACTTTGATGCTATCAGTGGGAGCTGACAATCCCAATAATGGGTTGTTTATGGGTGGAACTTGTACAGTCTGCTCCAAATGGCGTGTACTCTGTTTCACTCCCATTCAGTCATTATCCCTGCTCACATCTTTATCTCCTTTGACACAGTTCCAACACAGAGTTGAGAGGTTGACAAGCATTGCCCCGGTGTGCTACTCACTGCATTTGCTGTGCAGTCATATGCAGTTTCTATTTATTCAGCAGGAAAATAGTTGCTATTTTTCTGATGGGGAAATACCATGGAGAAAAAGTCACAATTATTTTCAGCTGCTTGATCATCTGGATATCAATATTATCCTTTCCCACATATTCAAGCAGCCAAATTGATTTCCAGATGAATAAGGAGATAAAAAAATTGGGATTGTAATTTTTCCAAGGACCTTGACAGATGATGGTCTGTAAATGAATGAAGCTCATTCTTCTGAGTACTGATCATATTAAGCAACAGTTCATACAAGGTGAATAAACCTCATGATTGCATTCCCGGCTAGCTATTTCCATTGAGATCCAACTCCTCCAAGATCAAGGGCCCCCAGCCAGAGGTCACAACGCTCCCATGAGGAAGCATTGTTGAGAAACCCATTGTAACCCAGCGGTATGAATATGCATATCACCGTCAGTCTGAAGAAGGGTCTCAACCCGAAACATCACCCATTCCTTCTCTCCAGAGATACTGCCTGTCCCGCTGAATTACTCCAGCATTTTGTGTCTATAGTAAGAATATTGATTTCTCTAAATTCAAGTAACCCTTGCATCCCTTCTCTCCATCCCTCCCCACCCAAATTGTCCCAGCTTCAAAGTCACCTTGTTGAGTCTCATTGTGTGTAATTCATGTTCACCTGCCTATAGCTAATAATGGCCTGTTTCCTTTATCATCGTTACTTCTTTGCATGTCTTTCATTCATATGTTCTATTTCTCTCTATATCACTGTCTCTATCTCTTGTTTCCCTTCCCCCTGACTTTCAGTCTGAAGACCCGAAACTTCACCTATTCCTTTTCTCCAGAGATGCTGTCCGACCCATTGATTTACTCCAGCATTCTGTGTCTATCCATTGCTTGCCAAAGCTCTTTTATCTCAGTTGCTTAATGATGCTTAAGGCCCATTTTTCTTTTAAATATTCCACCAACACCCTCTATTTGCAGAACAAGCTGTATTGCTCTTTCAACAATTCATTCTTGAGCATTGATGGCCATTCTTTCCCTTACTGAGAGCATCACCATGTCTCACATCATTAATCATTACTGGGCCTAGGATGGATCTCGTGGAAGTCCATAGAGAGTGAGTGATGCTGCCTGACCGGTTGTCCATGGCTGTGAAAGTAGATGGTGAAGAAGACACGGTCGGTGAATGTGCTGGTCGCTCTGGATGTTTCAAGTTGTCTGCGGGGGGAGCGTGCGGAGGTTGAACGGTGGCCATGTGAAATGAGGCACATTCGTGGGTCGATGTGCCTGGATTGTTGCCTTGGTGCAGTGGGCCATTGGAAGCCCTGCAGTAGCCTTGGGATCGATTAGACTGGGCACTGCTCTAAGTGGTCAAGCAGGGATTAGATGTGGCCTGCAGCAGCACAGAGCGGTGGACCTATGTTGAAGCGCATTGACAACGTCGTCTGGCCAGGAAAACCCTGCATCTCCAATAAGCAAGTTCGGTATTCCGACTGTGCATGCCCAGGTCAAAGGTCACTATGCATAAACATTGCTGGAAAGCAGTAGAGCTGTGTACATACGCCTTCATTTCATTCTGTTTTTTTTCAGTTTTGACTCTTCTAGGTAAGTAAATACTGCTTTCAAACTATGAAATAGTTGTATTTATTCTTCCTTCGTTAAAAGCTAAGATTATTTTGCCGTTTTTACTGCTTTATGCTTTGGTGAGTGAGCGAGATCGGGCGCTGTTGATTGGCTGCTGGGCCGTCCCCGTCCCCTGCCGGGTGTCCCGTCCTTGTCCGGGGGCGGCTGGAGGTGGCCGGAGGTGCCGGGCCGCGCTGCAGCGCTTTGTGTGTATGGCTCGTGCTCGGATTTCGCCGTCACTGTGGGTGGTTTACTGGTCATCCCCAGTCCGTCGGGGAGCGGGGTTGGGCTGGAGTTGTCACTTCTTCTCCGCGCTGGCTGTGGCCCTGGGGCCGATAGTGTCATCGGACTGGGGCTGTCGATTGGCCTGGCTGGGGTTGGCTGAAGAATTCCATTGCCTTGAAATGAGCAGAATAGTGATATTCAACTCAGAAACTGTCATCATTTAATTCTCGAATACATTATAATGTGACCACACGGCACCTCCATTCCTCAGATTAAATATATTTTTACACATAAATTATGAGTAAAGATAAGAATTGATACACAGTTTCTTCATCCAGCGCTTCATTCGCCTTGTCGTTATGGTGAATGACCTTTGACAAATCCCATGATTCCTTGTGTTTTTCGGAATACCGAACTCGCTTTTTCAGTGCCGCCGCGAGGACAGAGGGAACTTGAAAGATACAAGATGGTGCCAGAAACGTGAGGACTCTTGTGTACTGCCTCAGTGTACTCTACTATTCTTACATACTTGCACTTCAGCATGATTGTGCATATGTATAATAAGATTTTTACTGAGCTGTACACAAAAAAGGAATGTAACTGGGCGGCACGGTGGCACAGCTGCAGGGTTGCTGCCTTACAGCGCGAGAGACCCGAGTTCAATCCAGTCTACGGTTGCTGTCTATATGGACTTTGTACATTCTCCCCGTGATCTGCATGGGTTTTCTCCAGGATCTCTGGTTTCCTCCCACACTGCAAAGACGGTTTGTAGGTTAAATGGCTTGGTATAATCCTAAATTATCATTAGTGTGTGTAGGGTATTATTAACGCACTGCGATCACTTGACGGTGGGGACTTGGTGGGCCGAAGGGCCTGTTTCTGTGTTGTATCTCTAAACTAAACTAAACTAAACTAAACTAAACTAAACTAACCTGTACTTTGGGACATAAGATAATAAAGTACCTTTGAACTATTGAAGGTAACATTTCCCTTCAGTATCCATTTGCTTCTAAAAGTGTTTCCCACAACCAGGACTTTAATTTGGGTTGCAGTTGTAGATTGACCCTGTTTATCAGTTTAGACCACATATTGATCCATTCAGAAGGTAGACATAAAATGCTGGGGTAACTCAACAGGTGAGGCGGCTTCTCTGGGAAGAAGGGATGGCGACGTTTCAGCTTGAGACCCTTCTTCATACTTCAGACCCTTCTTTCCGACAGTTGGTCCATTCAGAATTGGTGACTTAACGCAAGTCAAGAAAAGTAAGCAAGTTACACGTGGAATGATAAGCAAACAGAACCTCTTTCCCTCTGCAGAGACTCATGCTGCAGAATACATTCAGAATCTATTAACAAATAGGTTAGAGCAAAAGTTAGGAATATATATGAAGGTCGGGAAGGTTCTGTGGATGTGTGTAGCTGGCCAATTTCATTGATTTAAATGCAAAGGCAAGTCTTTGTTGGTCCAATGATGTTCTCATGTTCCCATATATGTTTGCATTAAATTCTGAAGGGCGGAGACAGTTGTCGATTTAGTGTCTTTCATCCATGAAGAATTACCAGCATTAATTACAGCCATGCCTATAGCGTCAAAGTGAGGAACAACAAGGACACTGGCCATTTGGCCCACCGAGTCCATGCCAACTATCCACCAACCCTTTACACTATATTAATTCCCATTTTTACTCTCCCCCCATTCTCATCAACACTCCCAAATTCTACAACTCATCTAGAGGCAATTTACAGTGACCAAACTTGCTGGCCAACCTGCATGACTTTGGATGCAGGAGGAAACCCACGCAGAAACAGGGAGAATGCAAACACAGAGCAACTAGCACCCGAGGACGGGATTGAACCTGGACTCTGGAACTGTGAGTCTGCATCTCTACTAGCTGTGCCGTTGTGCCCCTAACCCGTGACTAGTTGGAAGGCTGATTAAATCAAGTCACAGGCACAGCCTCCCTTTGTCTTGCTGTGTCTTGTTTTTATAATTTCTGCACCGTCCCTGCATCTCAAAGGCATAGTCCAAAGGATTCTCTTTTATTCCCTTAGTGCTGAATTAACTGTAAACGGTTCTTATGGAGGAGAACAGTGCAATGCCTTTTAAAATATCTTTACAGAAGAAATAAAAGTTGGGCTTTGTGCCATTAAAAGGGGTTATCATTAATGTAGCAATCCATATGCTCAAAAAATCTTAAAAATGCCAGACGTATTTTCATATATTTAATCACAAAACCAATTGTTTCTCTCACTTTTTACTAACAGTCATATGATAGAACAGGAAACACAGTCACATGATGAATCTCTTCAAAATGATGCAAAATGGTTCACTTCAGATGACCCCTTACTTATCTTCAAATTAATCAGAACATGCCACAAGGACCGAGAATTCCTTCCATACCTCATAATAGTTTGTGCTTGAAATGTCCACCCATATCGCTGATTCATGTGGTCAAACACAGATGCTAAGAATTGATGCTGGATTCAATTATCTGCTGAGTGGCTGTCTATAATAAATCCACATTTATAAACACGAGAGTGACTGTAAGGTCAGCACACAAAAACAAAAGTATCAGTTACGTACTGCATCACGATCATTAACTGTCGTGGCACACCTACCCAGCATCAAACTGCTTCAACCCACTAAAAACAAATAATGAGATTTGTCAGCAATGCATCGTGAACATCTGGTTTACATTGAATAAGGGATCGTCCTATAATCTTAAACGTAATGGAGGAAGTTGTTTGTACAGCTATTGGAGCCTCTAATTCATCTCTGGCTGTCCCTGGAAATCCTAAAGTTGCTCGTTATGGCAGTCGAGTCAGAGGTGTGGAATTCTTCTGGGGTGTTCTCACAGCTCTGTACAAGGCACCCCCTTGAATGGCAAGTGTTGTCCACAGTTCCAGTCCACAGTTCCACACACACATCCAGATTCAGGGACAGTTTCTTTCCAGCTGATATCAGGCATGTGAATCATCCTACTGCGAACAGAGAGCAGTCCTGAACTACTATCGACATTAGAAACATAGAAACGGAGAACATAGAACATAGAAATATAGAAACATAGAAAAATAGGTGGAGGAGTAGGCCATTCGGCCCTTTGAGCCAGCACCGCCATTCAATATGATCATGGGTGATCATCTAAAATCAGTCCCCCATTCCTGCTTTTTCCCCATAACCCTTGATTCCTTGAACCTTAAGAGCTAAATGTAACTCTCTCTTGAAAACATCCAGTGAATTGGCCTCATCGGTGACCCTCAGACTATCCTTGATCGGACTTTGCTGGCATTGCCTTGCACTAAACATTATTCCCTTATCATGTATCTGTACACTGTAAATGGCTCAATTGTAATCATTTATTGTCTTTCCGCTGACTTTCTTCACACAGAGAGTGGTGAGTCTCTGGAACTCTCTGCCACAGTTAGTTCATTTGTGGCTAAGGGGATCTTACGGGATACTGAGTTGGTGATCAGCCATGATCATATTGAATGGCGGTGCAGGCTCGAAGGGCTGAATGGCCTACTCCTGCACCTAATTTCTATGGATAGCACGCAACAAAATCTTTTCACTGTACCTCGGTACACGTGACAATAAACTGAACTAAAGTAATTGATTTCCCACTGTATGACACAAGCAAAAAAATGTAAAGAATTCATATTACCGCGTCTTATGGAATCCCACATTATTTTTAACAGAATTGGTGTTCTGAATCTTGTTAAATGCTATGACATATATCAACAGGAATACATTGTTCAGTGTTCTGTCATTATACTCCTTAAATCCACCTACCTACTTTTGTTACACTTTTTCTCCTCTGCACCTTTCTTAAAGGCTGCAAGTGATTCAACAAACTCTCGGTATTTCTACAGGACATAGAAGGCCGTTCAGCCCATTGAGTCTGTGCCCATTTGCAGAGCAAAACTGTGCCCATTCACAGAGCAAAACAGGGTTCAAGACCTCTGTATCTAATGGTGTGGAAACCTATAAATATAAATTTTTTTTTCCAAAGTGATTCACTCTGATAAATCAGTTGTATTGCGAGAAGAGTTAGGGGTCATGATTAAAGACCATCGCTACACAGAGAGTTAGAAAAACTGCAGCTGCTGTAAAGCTGAAATAAAAACACAACATTTCAAAATACTCTAGGCTTGGTTGTGGCCTAATCTTGGGTCTTTCCAGCGTTTTCTGGTTTTAGGCCAAAGGGACTGTTTTTGAAATAGCTTTTAATGACAGCAGGAGGATGGTGGTGAGGTACAAATGTTCAGAGGGTGCATTCTAGCATAGTTCTAGTTAATTACTGATGTTTTCACAAGGATTTGGCTGCAGGGAGGACTGTTGTGCAGAACATTGGCAGAACTCTCTGCTCCTTTTCAGTGAGTGGGAAGGGAATTTTATCATCTGACTGTATTTATCACTCAGCTGACAAATATATCCAACAACGCTGTGCCCCATAATTATCTCCTGGACAGTCAGCCTAATTAGCTTGCAAGGCTTGCTTCATGTGAGGTATTCTATGAGCTTGTTAGAGCTAAGGTTTACAACTATAGGCCATAAGTACATGGGAGAATAGCCTTATGGGCCTGTTCCACTTGGACGAAAAACCAGCGACTGGACCCCCCCTATGACAATGTCTACAACAACCTACCACCTAGTTGACGTCAAGCAACGTCAAGCAACCGATAAGCGGCGACCCATTAGGACGTCCAGCTATGACCGCACCTACGACAACCTCCGTCCATCTGTGACAAGCTACGACAAGCTATGACCCTGTCGGCGACAACTGAAGACAACTTAAGACAGTTCAGTGGCCGGCACCTGTCGCCGGTTGACGTAGGTTGACATATGTAGTCGCGAGTGGAATTCACCGGTCAGCACCGGCGACAACCTACATCATCATGGCGACAACCTACGACAGCACCTATGTCAGGAGAAGACAAGCTACGATCATTGGCGTCAAGCCAACTGTTGCCGACGGTCGCCAAAATTCTTTGAACATTTCAAAATCCAGCGGCGACCAGAAAAATGCAACAAATCTTTGGGTGACTTGAGGAGACGACTCACAACCATACAGGTGTCACCCCGCGACCATGTGGCGACTGCCTAGTTGCCTGTAGTCGCCGAAAAAAATCGCCTAAGTGGTACACGCCCATTACAGCGCTCATATTCCTCCTGGAAATAGAAACAGATTTACTCTTCAACTTGTAAAATGAATATTTAAGGTCAAGACTTGGAATCTACCAGTATACCTTCTCACATTCCTCTGTTCCACTCTTCCATGTCATTCATTGTGTGAATACACAATCTCAATTCCTTCCCATTCCTCGTACAGACTCCCTGCCTATGTTCTTCCCAGCACAAACTCTGCTGGAGGTAGATCCAGACCATCAGCAATGTGCCACCTCTTATGGCACTCCAACATTTGCACCAACCTATCCTGACAAGATTTAGTTTATCAGTGAGACCAAGCGCAGGCTCGGCGATCATTTCACTCAACACCTCCGCTCAGCCCACCTAAACCTACCTGATCTCCCCGTTGCTAAACACTTTAACTCCCCCTCCCATTTCCACACTGACCTTTCTGTCCTGGGCCGCCTCCATTGTCAGAGTGAGGCCCAACGCAATTTGGAGGAACAGCACCT
The DNA here is from genome assembly GCA_035221665.1 of Okamejei kenojei. Taxonomy (NCBI): domain Eukaryota; kingdom Metazoa; phylum Chordata; class Chondrichthyes; order Rajiformes; family Rajidae; genus Okamejei; species Okamejei kenojei. The sequence continues at coordinate 66,696,761 of CM069141.1, read as the reverse complement.
CATATTTCGTTTGGGCAGCTTACACCTCATTGGTATGAATATTGACCTCTAACTTCAAGAAAGCCTTGCTTTCCCTCTCTCTCCATCCTTCCCCTTCTCAGTTCTCTGACCAGTCTGACTGTCCCTGATTACATTTTATCCCTGTTTGCTTTGTCGTTACCTTCTCCTAGCTAACAATTATCAATTCTACATTTTCCCCACCCCCTTTGATGTCTCATGTTCACACCTTACACTTCCTTATCCGTATATCTCCCCCTTCCATGACACTCAGTCTAAAGAAGGGTCTCGACCTGAAACGTCACCCATTCCTCTCCAGAGATGCTGCTTGTCCCGCTGAGTTACTCCAGCATGTTGTGTCTATCTGAGGTTTAGTTCAGTTTTGTTTAGTTTAGTTTAGTTTAGTTTAGAGATATGGTGTGGAAAAAGGCCCTTCGGTCTGCACCGCTCAGCGATCACCCCGTACACCAGCACTATCCTACACACTATGGGACAATTTACAATCTTTACTAAAGCCAATTAACCTACAAACCTGTACCTCTTCGGAGCGTGGGTGGAAACTGGAGCACCCGGAGAAAACCAATGCAGGTCACAGGGTGATGATACAAACTCCGTACTGACAAGCATACATATTCAGGATCGAACTCGGGTCTCTGGCGCTGTAAGGCAGCAAATACACCGCTGCGCCACCGTGCTGTGGTACTTCACAGAGTTTGCCATTCTCCCAATTCTATGTCTTACCATCTAGTTTGCCTTGATTCATTCCCACGCTGGTTTTGCAGAATCCCTAACATACTATTCTGGGATTCAAAGATTAATCTCCTGTACCCTGGTGCAGGCATGTCAGAAAGAAAATCGCAGGGATGACAGTGACAAAAGCACAGCAGAATGAAACATTAGCCACAGGGGGATGGTGGTGAGGTACAAGTATTTAGTAAGAGCATTCTAGCATACCCGATTCCAAATTAATTATGTTTTCACAAGGATTTGACTACAGGGTGGACTGTTGTACAGAACATTGGCAGAACTCTCTGCTCCTTTTCTATGCGTGGGAGGGAATCCTGACCATCTGCCTCACTCACCACAGCTGACGAACACCTCCAACAACATAATGCCCCCATAATTATCTCCTGAGGAGTCAGCCTAATGTGCTTGTAAGGCCTGCATCACGTGAGATGCCATATGAGCTTGTTACAGTAGATCTAAGGCAAAACGTTTTAAAACCATACAACTTGGGTGCATGGGAACAGTGGTCATATTCCATCGGAAAAAACAAACAGGTAGATTCTTCAACTCCTAAAAATGAATAGAAAAGGGCAAGACAGAGGAATAAGTTTAAGGTAGACATAAATGCTGGAGAAACTCAGCGGGTGAGGCAGCATCTATGGAGTGAAGGAATGGGTGACGTTTTGGGTCGTGACCCTTATAAACTAATAAGTTTAATTTAATTTAGAGATGACAACGTGGAAACAGGCCCATCAGCCCACCTAGTCCACACCGGTCAGCAATCCCTGCACATTAACACTACCCTACACACACTAGGGGCAATTTTACATTTGTACATTTATACCAAGCCAACTAACCTACAAACCTGTATGTCTTTGGAGTGTGGGAGGAAACCGAAGATATTGGAGAAAATCCAGGTAGGCCATGGGGAGAACATGCAAACTCTGTACAGACAGTACCCGTAGTCAGGATCGAACTCAGGTCTCTGGCATGTGAATCTCCCACTGTGCATCCTCATTCGTCTTTGTTCTACTCTTCACGTTATGCATTAGGTGAATATTAAAACAGAATTCCTTCCCATTCCTTGTACAGACTCCCCGCATCTGGCGAAGAAAGCCGTTTTCTTCCCGGCACAAAGCCAACCGGAGGAAGTTCCAGACCAGACCATCTTCTCACACTCCAACACTTGCACCAACCTATCCTGGCAAGGTTCTCCACAGAGTTTGCCATTCATCCTTGTTATGGAGATAAGGAGGAATTCCTACAGTCAGAGAATAGTGAATCTGTGGAATTCATTGTCACAGAAGGCCGTGGAGGCCAAGTCAATGGATATTTACCAAGCAGAGATCGATAGATTCTTGATTAGTATGGGTGTCATGGCTTATAGGGAGAAGGCAGGAGAATAGGGTTAGGAGGGAAAGATTGATGACGGAGTAGACCCGATGGGACGGATGGCCTAATTCTGCTCCTGAACATGAACATGAAATAATTCTGCATGTAGGGAGGAACTGCAGATACTGGTTTAAACCGAAGATAGACATGAAAAGCTGGAGTAACTCAGCCAGTCAGACAGCATCTCAGGAGACAGGCATCATCTCTGGAGAAAAGGGACAGGTGACGTTTTGGGTCGAGACCTTTCTTTGGAACACATAGAAACATAGAAACATAGAGTATAGATGTAGTAGTAGGCCATTCGGTCCTTCGAAGCAGCACCCCCATTCAAAATGATCATGGCTGATCATCCAAAATCAGTACCCTGTTCCTGCTTTCTCCCTATATCCCTTGATTTCTTTAGTCCTAAGAGCTATATCCATCTCTCTCGCTTGAAAACATCCAGTGTATTGGCCACCACTGCCTTCTGTGGCAGAGAATTCCACAGATTCACAACTCTCTGAGTGAAAAGGTTGTCCCTCATCTCAGTCAATAATGGCCTACCCCTTATTCTTAAACTGTAACCCCTGGTTCTGGATTTCCCCAACATCGGGAACATTTTTCCTGCATCTAGCTTGTCTAATCCCTTAATAATTTTATATGTTTCAATAAGCTCCCCTCTTATCTTTCTAAATTCCAGTGAATACAACCCCAGTCGGTCCACTCTTTCGTCATATGTCAGTCCTGCCTTCCCAGGAATTAACCTGTTGAACCTACACTGCACTCCCTCAATAGCAAGAATGTCCTTCCTCAAATTAGGAGACCAAAACTGCACACAATACTCCACATGCGGTCTCACCAGGGCCCTGCACAACTGCAGTAGTACCTCCTTGCTCCTATACTCAAATCCACTCGCTATGAAGGCCAACATGCCATTTGCTTTCTTCACTGCTTGCTGTACCTGCATGCTTACTTTACAACTGAACTCAGTCCATAGATGTAATCCTGAGCTTCCTGTTGTCTGTCATTGTAAATCACATTCCCACTCCTGGGCTTGTACACTCTGGAGAGGATCTCATTGGAACATATAAGATTGTTAAGGGCTTGGACACACTAGAGGCAGGAAACATGTTCCCGATGTTGGGGGAGTCCAGAACCAGGGCCCACAGTTTAAGAATAAGGTGTAAGCCATTTAGAACGGAGTCGAGGAAACACTTTTTCTCACAGAGAGTGGTGAGTCTATGGAATTCTCTGCCTCAGAGGGCGATGGAGGCTAGTTCTCTTGATGCTTTCAAGAGAGAGCCATACAAGGCTCTTAAAAATAGCAGAGTCAGGGAATATGGGGAGAAGGCAGGAACGGGGTACTAATTGGGGATGATCAGCCATGATCACATTGAATGGCGATGTTGGCTCGAAGAGCCAAATGGCGTACTCCTGCACCTATTGTCTATTGTCTATTGTCTTTTTCCAACATGTCTGGTTAAAGAACTCCTCCATTGCCAATAGTATGGCCCAACATAAACGAGAAGAACAATATTTTATCTTCTGTCAAATCTCTGGATTGATTATTACATTTTCCAACCTTAGATAAACTGCTCACTCATTGTTAGTACTCGTGCTCCTTGTCACATGATCTGTCTTAACCTACCTACTCCTTGTCTAGTGTCACCTACTCCTTGTCGAAAACTGACTTCCCATCAATCTTCGCCCTCTTCTGAGGAAAGGACTCACCCAGAATGTTAACTAATTTCTAATTTCTCTTTCCACAGATGACTAGCTGAGTCCATCCAGAAAATTCTGTTTATATTGTGCAGAAATATGTTTTCTAGGTTTAGTTTAGTTTAGTTTAGTTTATTGTCACGTGTACCAAGGCACAGTGAAAAGGTTATGTTGTGTGCTAACTAGTCAGTGGAAAGACAATACATAATAACAATCGAGGATTACATAGTGTACAGATACATGATAAAAGGAATAACGTGAATAACGTTTCATGCAAGATAAAGTCCTGTAATGTCCAATCAAAGATAGTCAGATGGTCCAATGAGATAGATAGAAGCTCAGGACTGCTCTCTAGTTGTTGCTAGGATGGTTCAGTTGCCTGAAAACTGATAATTATAGGACAAACCATAGCGTGAACCATGCTGTTTTGATACTGCAAGCATTTATTTTATTAAAGGAATTCCCTTGTTGCTCATTTGAATTACCATTATTTCAGTCATAGAGTTGGGGCTCAAGTTGTCGACCTCCCCTGTCAACTGACAACTGACCTCAGTCATGCGAGCAACAACAAACAGGGCCAGCAGCAGTGCCGCAGCTTGGCGCCAACACTGAGTATGCGCCCTTTGTAGGGCGGGCATCTACGGATGTCGAATCAGATGGCATCACCGTGCTGCAGACTTCTGCTGCCTCAAACGCAAGAAGGAGAAGAAGTCAGAGAGTTGTAAAATGCAGGGATGGGCCTTATGCTGATTTTTTTGTCCATCTACATAGATCCCATTTGTCCAGAACTGTATTATGCTCTGTCTTGCTTATTCCAGAGCCTCAATGTGTGTCAAAATGTCCTCATGTCTTTGAGAGAAAGAGAGAGTGTGAGCGGTACCAAGACATGTCACACAAACCTCCAAAATATCTGCACTCAACCATTCCTAACTGTAATGGCTCCACCACTGGTAGCCATGCTTTCAACTGCTGAGACCCAAAGCTATGCCTGCCCCAACTTCCTTTGGTCCTCCAGGTTACCTCTCTCAATAATCCATTGGTCACCTGTCTTGATAGGTGTTGCAGTGAAAGGCTTGTGACGGTGTTAAAATAAACATTAATTTTATTTCTGTAGAGATAGAATGGAAAATATACAAATCCGAACTTGTATCAAATCTTGGTTAAACCGTGTTTAACCAAGATTTGAAAGGCAACACAATGGTGCTCCTGCCTCACAGCACCAGAGACTGAGATTCAATTCTGTATATGGGTGCTCCTGTAAGTTTTCCCCCTGTAATAGCCCTGTCCCACGGTACGAGTTCATTCCAAGAGCTCTCCTGAATTAAAAAAAAATCAAACTCGTGGTGAGCACAGGGAATGAACGTAGCGCGTACATCGGAGCTCTGGGACATCACTTACCGGCTCATAACGCGAACGGCAGGTACTCGGGAAGACTCGCTAATGGCAGGTAAGCATGGGAAGACTCATGAAGATTTTTCAACATGTTGAAAAATGTCCACGAGAGCCCCGAGTACCGACGAGTGGCCATTACTGTAAATCTCCAAGTTCAAATCAGGGCAAACTTGGGAGAGCTCTTGGAATGAACTCATACCGTGGGACAGGACATTAAGTTTGCAGGTTTCTTCTGGGTGCTCTGATTTCTTACATTATCTCAAAGAACATAGAAAAGTACTGCACAGGAACAGGCCCATTCGGCCCATAATGTCCGTGTTGAACAAGATGCTGTTAAGCTAGTTTCCTCTGCCCACATGTGATTCACATCCCTCCATTCTCTGCATATCTATTTGCCAAACCAAAAGCTACTATTGTATCTGCCTCCACCCACCATTCTCTGTGTAAAAAAACCTGCACTGCCTCGTTTCCTTAATATACTTCCCCTCTCACTTCACTTAATGTCCTCTAAACCTCTTTTGCATCCTCTCCAAAGTCTCCACAAACCTCTTGTAATGGGGTGACCAGAACTGCCTTACTGAAGTCCTATAGAGCTGCAACATAACTTAATGATGATTATACTCAATGCCCCAACCTATGACGGTAAGCATACCATAAGCATTCTTTACTTGTGTTGTCACTTTCATGGAGGGGTCAAGGAAAGAGCGTTCACGTCGCGGCCCTGTTTCCACCAATCTTTCCACCAGCACGCACAAGGAACACAAGATAGACACCATGGTGTGCAGATGTCGACAAGTGTGTTCAGCTCTGGCTGAACAACTTCTAATCTTGTATGTGAACTCGACAAGAAGAAGATTTTCAGGGAACTATGGACTCGAAGATCCCTCTGTACATCAATGCAGTTAAGGGTCTTGTCATTATCCATACATTTTCCCCGTACATTCGACCTCCCAAAGTTCAACACCCCATACTTGCTTGAGTTACACTTTATCTGCCATTTCTCCACCCATTTCTGAAGCTGAACTACACCCCGCTATATACTTGGACAGTCTTCCTGACAACCAATTCAACTTATTAATTAACTCATCTACATTTACTTCCAAGTTGTTTATACATATCACAAACCACAGACGAAATGTGTAGGAGGTAACTGCAGATGCTGGTTTAGACCGAAGATAGACTCAAATTGCTGGATTAACTCAGCGGGACAGGCAGCATCTCTGGAGAGAAGGAATGGGTTACGTTTCAGGTCAAGACTCTTCTTCATACTTCCCTCCAGAGATGCTGCCTGTCCCACTGAGTAAGCTGCTGAGTTACTCCAGCATTTTGTCTCAATTTTTGGTCACAAACCACAGAGATCCCAGCACAGATCCCTATGAAACTCCGCTGGTCACAGCTCTCCAGTCAGAATAACACCTTTCAAGAGTTAAGAGAGTCAAGACACACACACACACACACACACACACACACACACACACACACACACACACACACACACTCACACACACTCACACTCACACTCACACACACTCACACACACACACACACACACACACACACACACACACTCACACACACACACACACACACACACACACACACACACACACACACATGAACACATACTCAAAAAACAAACAATAACAGTGCAATAATCATAATAATAATAATAATCATAATAATAATAATAATAATAATAAAATAATAATAATAGTCTATTGTAGTTCAGAGCTTATTTGAGGTTGTAATGTTTAATAGTAAGATTAAATGAGAACTTACCAGTTTGAAGTTTGATCTTTATTTTATGAGGAGTTATGATGAGGGATTATGTGAAGACCCCGCCAGCACGCATGCGCGACATTCTTTAAAGCAGTGTGTGAAATCGTAGATAACAGAGTTGATTAACATAGTAAGATAAGAGAACCAGCATACCAGTTGACCTTTACAATAGAGGGTTTGGGAGCGGAGGGCACGTAATCCCTCATCGTAACTCCTCATAAAATAAAGATCAAACTTCAAACTGGTAAGTTCTCATTTAATCTTACTATTTTACTTCGGAGTCACGTGAGTGACTACGTGAAGATTTCAAAGCTCTGTGATTTCATGCCCTGGAACAAGTCCATGCTCACTCACCATAATGACAAATGAAGGAAGTATGTTAACGTATTTCAGACATGAAACTGTGCTGAAAAACAAGAGGGTATTTATTTAACAATAACAAATAATAATACCACTACTTCAGGGAAATTATAATACAGAACTTAATAGTGTGTCTGCAAATGTCTCAGGCGTGGCTACGGGTTTATTATAGAACAGCTGAAAGGTTTTCTCATTAGCCCAACCCGCCGTTGCAAGGATGTGGTACATTGGAACTTCCATCATCCTTGCCGCCAATGTAGATGCAGCCCTGGTGGAGTGAGATTTAAAAACATCAGTGTCCAGCCCCGCTGCACCCAATACCACCCTTAGCCATCTTGAAATAGTTTGCACGGTGACTCTGTGATGAGGACGTTTGTGACTTATAAGCAGAACCCTTTCCGTGCCCCTGAGACACTTGGTGACCTCCATGTAGTGTAAAAGGTGGGTCACTATGCATAGGCGGCTGTCTACGGGGTAGGCCAGCAAATTCAACTTGCGGCCAGATGACCCAGGCCTGTTTTGTTTGAGTAACCCTGAATAAAGAAAGTTACCTTATTGTTGGTTATAACCATGGCGTCCATACTTAGCTTGTGTAGGGACTGGAGCCGTTGCGCCGTCACGAGTGCCATCAGCATTACCATTTTGTATGTCAATTTGGCTAAGAAAAGAGACGATACTGGTGCCCACCCTCGGAGCATGGTTAGCACAATGCCAATATCCCAGGTCTGGGAATATCTAGGCCTGGGGGGATTTGAGTTAAAAATTCCCCTCATAAGTTTAGACACCAAGGGGTGGAACCCCACTACCAGTTGATCTAAACCTTGTCCAAGGTATGAGGATAGGGCACTCCTGGCATAGTTAATGGCACTGTAGCTTAAACCTTCATCAAAATGAAGGCTTGCCAGGAACTCCAGCACTTCCGTAATGGTGGCTGTGTCATATGTAGTGTTTGTCTTGGTACAAAACAGCTCCCATTTCTTGACATAAGTGAGGTATTGTCTCCTGGTGGACTCCCTGCATGATGCCGTGATGATATTCATTGTTCGGTCCGAGAGTCCAAAATCCAGGAGTGGCCTTTTCAAACCCTGCAAACCAATAGGTTCATCTGGTCATGGCACGGGTGACTCTCCCCTGTCACAGGATGTACCAATAAACTTGGACGTTTGGGTATTGGAATGCATGGTTCTGAGACCATGTCCAGTACCACAGGGAACCATGGCTGAGTAGGCCAGTCGGGTACAACCAGTATACCCGATGCGGAGTCTTGTTGAATTTTCTGCAAGACCCGACTGATGAGGCAGAAGGGTGGAAATGCATAGAAAAACAACCCCCCCCCCCCCCCGTCCATCACTACTGCCCCAGGGTCTGGTTCCCACGCAACATATGTTGGTATTTGGTGATTAAGTCTGGATGCAAAAAGATCGATATCTGGTGTTCCATACCGATCTACAATATCGGCAAACACTTTGCGGTCCAACATCCATTCGGTGTTGTCATTAAACTTGCGTGACCTGGTGTCCGCCACTGTATTTAGCTTACCCGGAAGGTAAGTGGCTGATATCCAAATGTTCCTTTCTAAGCACCAGTGCCAGATTGTATTGACTAATTCGTCACACGATATCGACTTAATTCCATCCTATGTGATTGATATAAGCCACCACGGTGGTATTATCAATTTGTAAGCGTACATGCAGATGGTGCATGTCCGAACAGTAAGCCCGGAGTCCATGAAATGCTCCCAGCATTTTTAGATGATTAATTCCCAGTGTCGGCACTAAAGTTAATTCATGTGTATTCCATCTACCACCGCAACTGGAGGTGGTATTAGTTGCTCCCCAGCCTTGAGCATTGGCGTCAGTTTGTAGTATAACTGAGGGGTTTGTGATTGTAATGGGATTAGAGCAATGTCGAGCATTGTCTATCCACCATTGTAATTCCAATTTTGCTTTTGCTGGTAATTGCATTGGCCTGTCAAAATGGCCAGCATGGTGTTTGAGTGCTGCAATTTTTGCTCTTTGTAGGTTTTGGTAATGCAAGGGCCCAAATTTTGTGGCTGGGAAGGCAGCCACAAGCTTCCCAATTACCCTGGCTACTTGCCGAATAGACGGTTTACTGATGCCAGCGAGGCTGTTACATGCTTCTATCAAGTCTGATGCTTTGTTCGGTGGCAAAGTGACAGACATATGAACAGAGTCAATCGTGAATCCCAAATAGTCCATAGTGGTAGAAGGCATTAATTTGGATTTGTCTGGATGGATGATAAACCCCAGTTTTTGAAATAAGTGCTCAGTGGCTGAGACAGCCGATTTGGCCAACTCCAAGGTTTTCCCTACAATTAGAATGTCATTGAGGTATGCCATAACTATATGTTTTTGTTTTCTGAGACACACTGAAGCTGGTTTCAATAATTTGGTAAACAGTCTGGGTGCTGATGTTAATCCATTAGGCAGCGCTTTATACTGCCAGAGCTGCCCCATCCAGGCAAATTTCAAATATCTGCAATAATTTTTGTCTATTGGTACCGAATAGTATGCATCTTTTAGGTCGATGCAAGCCATGAAGTATCTCTTGGAAACTAGTTGTTTGGCAGTAACAAAGGTTTCCATTTTGAAGTGGGCATACTGCACAAAAGTATTCAGTTGTGTCAAATCAATAATGATGCGGCATCCGCCGTCTTTTTTAATTTTAGTGAAGATGTTCAATACAAACTCATGAGGTTCACTTTTGGTTTTCTCAATTACCCCTTTCATATGTAGGGTTAAGTGTTCAGCATGACCTTCTGTCTTTTCTTTCTGTGAAAGTTCAAACTTTTGACTAGGTGCATGCTGAACAGGAAGGGGAAGTTTGTGAACAATTTCTATTTTGTATCCTTGAATACTTTGCAGTATGAAAGGATCAGAAGTTGTAGAACTCTGTGCATCCCGAAACAAGTGCAACCGTCCCTCAATCCGTGAAGAATCTAAACATGCGATGTTCCTGAGGCAACCAGACCCACCTACCTCCATGGTTACCGGCCGTGCTGCGTTGGTTTCCTCTGTCCTTGTTTCCTGGGTGGTGGAGGCGCTGTGGTGTGGGGGTGGCGCATCTTCAAGGAAGGCCGTGCTGGGCCATGGTCTACAAAAGACCATTGAGCAGGTTGGATGGCCTTCGAGCTTTCACCAGCAGGTGTTCTGTATTTGTGGTAGCCTGGTCTGCTGGTCGATGCATAGGAGTGCTGTCGCTGCAGGTATGAGGACTTGGTGGCAGCCGGCACTTTTATCATGCCTATTGCCTTTGCCTCTTCATCGAGGTCTTTTACCTGCTTAGGCAGGTTGTCCCCGAATAGTAGGGTAGGCGGCTGTGCACTGCTGGGTCTGCACAACCCTGCGAACGTGGGGTTCAGTGCAGGCCGGATGACACTCTTCCTGTAACAGTTTAACTCGAACTGAGTGTAACAGAGGAGTGCCAGAGCATCCTGTAGCTCTTCCGGCAATTTCCACTCCATCCACAATGGCCGTAATTCCAACAGCCAGTAGTTTTTGGATTTTCTGGAGTTTTACTTTCTGACTTCTGATGCCAGGGCTCATATTACCCCAGATGGGGTTATTGACTGCAGGCACGTTGAGGGAGACACAATTCTCAGGAGCTAGGTATTTGGCTGCAGTGTCATTAATGGCCTGTTCCTGAAGTTGATTCGTTGCCATGTAGTTAACACTGGCTGCCAACTTCGGTTGCAATGGCAACGGCATTTGCCCTTTTTTGGGTTGGCATCGCAAATTTAGATACCATGCCCAGTAGCTCCTCTTCTGGCACCCCTAACATTGGTGTTTCTTCAGCCACACTCCCCTCTTCAGCCCAGTCCTGACTCCTAATGCTCCCCTGCGAGGAGGGTGAGACATTAGGCAGCCCTGTAAAGGGTGCTGCCGTGGGTCTGCGAGGAGACCCACTGTGACCATACCCCTGCTGTAGCAGGTCACGTTGGAGCAACTGCTCCACCATCCGCTCCATGCGGGATAGTCGACCGCTGTCGCTTCCCGCGGGCGGGGTGTCCTCCAGTCCGGACTCAGCCGAGTCAGTGGACCTGCCTGACTTCCGGGTGGTTTTGCCGCCAGTCCGAGGAGCACCTGCGGGCTGTAGCGGCGTGAAGTCGGGGGCTGCGGTTTGTATCAGCTGCTCTGGAGAACTCGACCGCTGCTGGCTGCCCGCTTCGCGGTCCTCGGCAACTTGTTTGGCAGCGGCTCATTTGGACTTCGTCCCCGGTTCCATCTTGGTGCGCTCTGTAATAGAAATGCTTTACAAAGCCGACAACGACCTCAGGAATGGTAAGTACTTACCTGCGGGCTGTTTTTAAACTTACGCTGGAGGAGCGGCGCTCCTCCTGCCTGTCGCTTCGAATGCGTTCGACGATATGTCGCGCATGCATGCTGGCGGGGTCTTCATGTAGTCACTCTCGTGACTCCGAAGTAAAATAGCCTGATGGCTGTAGGGAAGAAGCTGTTCCTGAACCGGGACATTACAGTTTTCAGACTCCAGTACCTTCTTCCGGAAGGCAGTAGTGAGATGAGTGTGTGGCCAGGATGGTGTGGGTCTCTGATGATTTTGGCTGACTTTTTGAGGCAGCGACTCCGATAAATCCCTTCGATGGTGGGGAGATCAGAACCGGTGATGGGCTGGGCAGTGATCACAACATTTTGCAGTCTTTTCCACTCATGAACGTTCAAGTTGCCGAACCAGGCCATGATGCCACCAGTCAATATACCCTCTACTGTGAACCTGTAGAAGTTCAAGAGAATCCTCATTGACATGCCGAATTTCCCTAATCTTCTCAGGAAATCGAGGCGCTGATGTGTTTTTTTTAATCAGTGTGCTGGGTCCAGGAAAGATCGTCAGATCTTCTGTTTGGTGATGGTCGGCATGTTAATTGGTTACCATGATCCCCCTCGAGTGGAAGTTGGTTGGTGAACTGATAGGATTGATGTTGCAGGGATATGAGAGGATAAATGCGGTAGGACTTTGTTTCTGTGTTCTATGACTCTACATTATATAATTCAGGTTGCTACAATATTAAAATAACATAGAAGCATTATAGAGTGCCCAATAATGTTTTACATTTGATAAAAATGAATAGGAGGTTATAACCCAATGTCAAAGAGTGAACAGCACTTCTCTCTTAAAAAATGGAAGCTGAGTTATGGCCATCTGATGGTGTTAAAAATTATATTATTGGAGTACACGTGTTGAGAATTTTCAATGAAGGGGTGGCACAGGGATGCATCAAGCTTTGCTGCCAACTCACAACTCCCGCGACCCAGGTTCGATACTGACCTCTGTCTCTCCCGTGAGACCTGTGGCTTTTCCCCGCTGCTACAGTTTCTTTCCACATCACTAAAACGTGAGGATTGAGAGGTGAAACGGTCACTGTAAATCACCTTCAGTAAGTACAAGAAGGAACTGCAGATGCTGGAAAATCGAAGGTAGACAAAGATTGTCTACCTTCAGTATGTAGATGAGTGGTAGAATGTGGGAGACATGTTGTTGGGAATGTGTGGAGAATAAAATGGGATTAGTGTCAATATAGTGTAGATTTGGCATGGACTCGGTAAGCTGAAGGGCCTGTTTCCATATTATGTTATCAATGACCCTATGAAGCTCTGGTGAGACACTTTGTTTTCAGTATATTAAAATTTATGTTGTAACTCCGGACCTGAATCATCTTGTTCGCACTCGCAACCTAGTGTGCCAAAGTGACCGCCATGTATCCTGAACAAATCTTCTCTCTGGTGCTGAGAACGGCCTGACTTTCACAAGCTTTGGACCCCATTTAAGTTCCAACTGGGATGTTATGATTTGCGTGCTGAATACTAAGTGTCAGTTTAGAGCAGGGATGAGCCAAGCATGTGCCGTGTACAGCCAACCAGTTTAATACTAACACATTTTAAAAGGAATGTTTCAAATTAATTTTGCAATACTTAAGTGTTGAAACCATTTCCCAAAAAACAAATTGGGTCATTGCTGTTATAACCTCTCCCAGCTGTGGTACGTCAAATTCTTTCATACTCTGAAATTAGGCTTCTTGGCCTTCCTTCAATTCAGACTGGTGATCTCACTCACCCAGGCTCGTATTACCTTTGCCCATTAAGTTGTGTTGTTTTAATATCTTGCAGCATCCACCCCATGGCTTCAATCTTCCCATGTCTCGAGATGCAGGAGGGTCACAGAGATGCTGCCAGATTAGAGGAAGTAAAGAGGAAGGCAACATTAAAGATGGCTGTGAACATATTTTTGAAATTACAGAAGAATGCAGCAGAAGTGCAAAGAGATTAGCTAGAACTTTAACTTTAGCAGATTTTGGACAGTAAGCAGATAGAGTAAAAACATATAGTCAAGTCAAGTCACAGTTATTTATATAGCACATTTAAAAAACAACTCTCGTTGACCAAAGTGCTTTACATTTGTTATAAGAGTAGTAGACACAAGCAGGCTACATACATATATACAAATAGCCCTCGCTCAGAGGACGTCAGGAAAGGCTTCGGAGAACAGATACGTTTTTAGACTACACTTAAAGGAGTCGATGGAGGGGGCAGTTCTAATGGGGAGGGGGATGCTGTTCCACAGTCTAGGAGCTGTGATCGCAAAGGCGCGGTCGCCCCTGAGCTTCTGCCTAGACCGCGGGACATTCAGCAACCTCAAGTCGGCCGATCTGAGGGACCTGGAGGTGGTGTAGTGGGTGAGAAGACTTTTAATGTACGTGGGTGCAAGCCCATTGAGGGCTTTGTAGACAAAGAGGAGGGTCTTGAAATTTATTCGGAACCGCACAGGGAGCCAGTGGAGAGAGGCCAGGATCGGGGTGATGTGGTCCCTTTTTCGGGTGCCCATCAGAGGTCTCGCTGCAGCATTTTGGACCAGTTGCAGGCGGGAAAGGGAAGATTGGCTGATGCCAGTGTAGAGGGAGTTGCAGTAATCTAGGCGAGAAGAGATAAATGTATGGATGATCTTTTCGAGGTCATCAAACTGGAGGAATTTTTTTATTTTAGCTATCATCCGAAGCTGGAAGAAGCTAGCTTTTACCACGGCATTGACTTGTTTGTCAAACTTCAGTGCTGAGTCAAATATCACGGCAAGATTTTTGACGTGAGGTTTGAGTAGTGGGGTAAGGCTTCCAAGGCTGCCTGCTATCATTTTGATTGAGTCCGAGGGGCCGAGAAGGATGACCTCAGACTTACTCTCATTTAGTGGGAGGAAGTTCAGGGCCATCCAGCACTTTATATCCTCGAGGCACCGGGTAAAGTTAAGCAGATTTGATTGTTTATTGGGCTTCAGGGGGAGGTACAGTTGTGTATCGTCTGCGTAGCAATGGAAGGAAATGCCGTGCCTTTCAATGACTTGGCCTAAGGGGAACATGTACAGGGAGAAGAGAATGGGGCCAAGGATGGAACCTTGTGGAACCCCGCAGCAGAGGCTAGCTGGGGAGGAGAAAGAGTTGCCTATGTTAGTCGAGAAACTTTGAGGTAGGAGATGAACCTACCTTTGAGGTAGGAGATGAACCAGCTCAGGGCCGTGCCATCAATACTAACCCCGTTCCTGAGACGGTCAATTAGGACAGGGCTTCGAGACTGCAGTTTGCTCTATAGTAATTATGCAGAGATACCAACTTTAATAAATTAAACAGAATGGTAAATAAAAGAGAAATGGGAACAGGACCTGGGATAAGTGAGTTCGGTATTCCGACTGCGCTTGCCCAGGTCATAGGTCACTCGCTATAAACATTCTCGGTAGCTGTGCTGCTGTGCTGTGTGCATGTTTGCATTTTGTCCGTGGTCAGTGTCGGGCCTGGGTCGCCGGCGCTGCGGGCGCTGTTGAGTTGTTGCTGGGGCCGTCCCCGTTCCCTCCCGGGTGTCCCGTCCCTGTCCGGGGTCTGCCGGAGGTGGCCCTGGGCTGGCGGGGCGGTGGCGGCCCTGGACATGCAGCCGATGCTGAGTGGGGAAGCGCTGGCTCCAGCTCGCCTCTGCTCTGGCTCCCGGGGGGGGGGATCATTCCCGTCAGCTGCGTCTCTCACCACTCGGTGCCGGCGGGGGCCGAGCGCCGGTCATCGGTGGGTGGCTCGGCATGTCAGGCAACATCTCTGAAGAAGGCTCTCAATCCGAAACATTACCCATTCCTTTTCTCCGAGGATGCTACCTGTCCCGCTGAGTTGCTGCGGCATTTGGTGCGTATCCCCGTTGATGGCTGGTGCTTGGCTTTCGCCGGTGCCGGGAGGATTGACCGGCGGCCGCTGGGTGGGGCAGGGGATGTGGTTGGCAGTCCCTGACCCATCAGGGAGCAGGTTCCTCAGGAGTTGGAGTGGGATTGTGCTGGAGCTAGCTCGACTTCTCCGCGCTGGCTGTGGGCCTGTGGGTAGACGCTCCGGGCCACTGTCCCATCGGTCTGGAGTCGCCCCGGACGTCACCGCCCCCCCCCCCCGGGCAGACGGTCCAGTGGCGGTTCGGCAGCGCTTGCGGCGCTGGTGACCCGGGTTCGATCCTGGCTGCGGATGAGATGTAGGTCTGTGCGCGCGCAGCTGCTGAGAATGTCACTCCGCCAGCCCAGTCTCTCCCTGTCTCCCACTCACATCTGTCCCCTCTATCTCGCTGTTCCACCCTGCTCTCCCACTACCTGGCACCCCGTTCCTCAAATATATTTTTACACATAAATCATGAAAAAGATGAGAATTTATACACAGTTTATGCAGCCAGCGCTTCGTTGGCTTTTTATTTATAGCCAGTGACCTTTGACAAATCCCATGATTCCTTGCGTTTTCCGGAATACCGAACTCACTTATTAAGATAACTGCTGTTAGTGATAGGTAATTCCTAAATAATACAATGGTCTGTTTCTTTATATAATTCCTATGTGATTTCGAAGCAGGCATTATCTCATTGAGACCATGCCAGCCTTCAAACACCATTTACACCAAATGACATTCATTTCATTTTATTTTCCCACATTCCCAACATCTCCATGCAGATTCTACCACCTCATCTCCACACTAGGAGCAATTACTGCTGACAATTGTCTGAATAATCTGCAAGTACTTTGGACGTGGGAGGAAAGCAGGGCACTCGAAAGAAACCCATTTGGTCATAGCATGAACTTACAAACTCCACGTAAACAGCACTGGAGGTCATGATTGAACCTGGTTCTGTGAGGTGGTGGCTTGACCACCTGCACCACTCATGTGCAAGCTCATTTGTGCACAAGCACACGATCTTTGGCTGAAATGGTTCATCCACTGTATAATTACGTCTCATTGTGGGTCTTCTTAAACAGTTAGTTTGGGAATATAGCTCCTGTACGATGAGTTCCCACTATTGTCCAAGAATAATACCCTTCCAAGCAGATTGCATTAAGTTACTAAAACTGTCTCCTGAGTAGTGAAAGGCAGAGATATGGATGTTAGATTTTGCAATCCTGCCTTCGCAATCTTCCATGCTTAATACCACTTGTTTATTTGAACAGTGAATACCTTTATTTGCATAATCTCAAGGTTTTAGCTTGATTGAATTGTACAGTGAGTGTCAATGCTTGACGGAAAAATGATATTGATGCACCGATATGCTAATGTAACTACATTCACACAATTCAGCGGCACTCGCTTTGTGCGAGTGATGACTTTCTTTCCTACTTCTGGGATTTTCAGTGTTTCAGCTAACTGGCTAGAATCCAAGAATAAAAAAGAAGTCAAATGTTGCAGCTGTAAAAGAGAAATCATTATGGTACCAATTATCTTCTCAAGGTTCCAGCCTTAAAGATTATTGTTGGAATGAATTGGCTCTGTTGCGGAAGGGAGTCGAACAAAAAGAGTAAGGTCAACTCCAGTGGGAAAAGAAGTTGCTTAAATTTCATTCAGCCAGATATAGAGTCATAGAGATGCACAGCATAGGAACAGACCCTTTTGTTGCGTTTACTTTAGTTTATTGTCACGTGTACTGAGGTACAGTGAAAAGCTCATGTTGTGAGCTATTCAGCCAGCAGAAAGATGATTATAATCAAGCCATTCACAGTGTACAGCTACATGATAAGGGAATAATGTTTAGTGCAAGATAAAGCAAGTAAGACCCAATCAAAGAGAGTCCGAGGGCCACGAATAGTAGTTGTGCTACGATAAAATTGGGTCTGGATAACAACTGGGAAGAAACTGTCCATGAATCTGAAGGTGTGCACTTTCGCACTTTTATACCTTTTGCCCAATGGGAGAGTCAGGGGGAAGGAGTGGGTCGGGTGCGGCTCGTCCTTGATTATGTTGCTGGCCTTGCCGAGGCAGTGTGAGGTATAAACGGAGTCAATGGAAGGGAGGTTGGCTTGTGTGATGGTCTGGGCTGTGTCCACCATTTGGTGCAATTTCTTGCGGTCTTGGATGGAGCTGGTCTCAAACCAAGCTGTTGTGCATCCCGATAAAATGGGTTCCACGGCGCATCTGTCGAAGTTGATAAGAGTTGTAGGGGACGTGCCAAACTCCACCAGGTCTAAGACGACCATCATGACTACATACAATCCATATTAATCCCACTTGCTTGCATTAATTCCATAGTTCTCTATGCCCCATACATTCAAGTGCCTGTCCAGATGCCTATTATATGTTGTTACAGTTTTTGCCTCCACCATCTCTTGTGGAATCTCATTCAAGATTCCAGCTACTCTTTCTGTGAAGAATTTACCTGTCAGGTCCTCCTATTAACCTATTCCCTCTTAGCTTAAACCTATGTCCTTTAATTTTAGACACTTCTATTATGGGAAACAGACACTGACTACCTATTGTATCTATGCCCCTCATTATTTTATATATCGGGAAAAAAGACCCAGCCTATCAAATCTCTCCTGATAACTCAAACTTTCCAATCAAGGCAACTTTCTTGTGAATCTTTTCTGCACCCCATCTAGCTTAATCACATTGGTTGATTTAGTTGAACAAGATAATAGTATTCTGAGATATGCATGTAGTTGAGAAGAGGCAAGAAATATTGTAATTATAAAGAAGGATTTCAACATGTTGAAAATTCAGTGGCGACCAGAAAGATGCTACGATTCTTTGGAGACCTCTCACGACCATAGGAGACCTCTCACGACCATACAGGCTGTATGGTAATGAGAGGTCTCCTATGGTCGTGAGAGGTCAACCGCGACATGTCACAAGGGATCGCCTGTATGGTCTTGAGAGGTCTCCTATGGTTGGTTGTGAGAGGTCACCCGCGACATGTGGCCAGGAGTCGCCTGCATGGTCATGAGAGGTCTCCTGTGGTCATGAGAGGTCTCCAAAGAGTCGTAGCGTCTTTGTGGTGGCCGCTGAATTTTCAACATGTTGAAAATTTTGGCGACCTATCACGGGTGCCAGCAGTCACCTGTAAAGGTCGTGAAAGTGAGGCAGGCCCTTAAGCCATTGCTCAAGTTAACACAATGGGCAAGGCAAGAGTTAAATCAATCTCACAGTTACCACCAGGGGCGCCGCACGATCATCAGCCCCGCCAAGTCTGTTTGTTTTTTTGTCTTTTTTTAATTTTAGGTGTGTGTTAAAAGTTGATGTAAATGTTCTCTGGTTTATTTTATGTGGGGGGGGAGGGGGAGGGGATCAGACGACATTTTGATTTCAGTTTCTTACCTTGCAGGAGATGCGATTAATTTTCGGATCGCATTCTCCATTCGCTCTGCGGTCTCCCATCGATGGAGCTGGAGGCCTCCTCAGACTGACCTTGGGCCCCACCGCGGGGCATGGACTTATATCGGAGTTGATCCCTTGCCTGAGATCGCTCCAACCGCGGCCTGCGGACTTTACATCGGGAGCTCGCTGTCTCGGGAGAGGCCGTGAGTGTCGGGAGCTCCAATGTCATGGAATGTTCGACCAGCTCTAACACGGGGTTCGATCGTCCGGCGCGGCGGAGCTGACATCCCTCCGATGCAGGAGATAATCACCTCGACACGTAGGGCCCGCTGCCGGCTACGGGAGTCAAGATCATCCCGTCAACGGAGAGCTCGAGGCCCCCAACCGCGGGAGAGCAAATAGAAGAGATTGAACTTTTTTTTGCCTTCCATCACAGTGAGGAATGATGAGGAGTCACTGTGATGGATGTTTATGTTAAAATATGTTTTGTGTGGTCCGTTGCTTTTTATTTGTATGACTGTATGGCAAATGAAATTCCTCATATGTTGCAAAACATACTTGGCTAATAAAGTATTATTGAGATTGTGATTGCGACAACATATACACGATCACACCCATCTCATATCTAGTGTCACAGTGTAAATGGATTGTTATTTTTGCAAGTGTTATCAGACCATGATATAGATTTTGTTCAGTAAGATCAAACAAGGAGTCTGAAATGGGAAAGGAATGGGCCCAGAAATTAATCATACAGTTGTCCACAGACTCCTTGCATGTCAGGTGGTCACAATGTTAAACCTGAAAAAAACAATGAAATTACTCAATAGTCCATGGCTTAAAGGTAGGTAGATGTTGTGGATGTACTTTTTGGTGAGTATTTGCCTGTAATTATTGATGGTCGGTTCCCAGTTGCAGACATTGCCAGTTCTCTATACTTGAAAGCATCCATCTCAGCTTTGATGTCATCTCTGGGCCGTTGGGGGGTCCACAAACCTCGGGAGGGCATAATGGATCACTTTTCAATTGTTGCTTGTGTCCCACCCAGGATGCACAGCTCAGCTCATCTCCTCCCTGGCCACGGCCAGAGGCAATCTGCGTTAGAAACTGAAGGAAGCCATCCACACCACTCACGCAGAAGGGAAATCTTGGCTGCAAGAATTGTAATCCTTTTGACGCAACATTCAACAATGGGAATGCAGCCAAGCTAATGCCTTTCCGAGATACCACTCGAGATCGACCATCAACATGCCACACGAGCGCAAGAAGGCCTAGGAAAACACCATGAAAGCAAATGTAGAGAAACAGATGATGTTCAGATCTAGGGCATCAGAGCCTGGGAATACAGTGTTGGTGAAACACGAAAACCACCCAGGGAAGGAGGGAACTCAAGACGACTGCAGCCATTTGAGATGAGCTCCACAATCTCTGTACCAAACGGTTGGCCAAGCATCAGTCAAAGCATGTCACACTTGAGAGTGCTCAGAACACCATCCACTTCTAATTAAAATGGATAAGCTTAAGATCAGCGAAGAAAGGAACTGATGCAACATGAAACATTCTCAGTGCTTGAACTTGCAAAGTATTCTTGTGCAAGGAAACTTCTTCAGATCGGAAATACTTTGTAAAGAATGAATACACGACCAATACAAAGACTGGCAAAATCAGTATTTCTAAAACTACAACAATAGTCTGGGATATAAATTTGTTCTGTTGCTATAATTGTATTTCCTTTGTAAGGATGCCGCCTTACTTCCTTTCGAAGGGCCTTGTGCTCAGTTTTGAAACATACTCAGAATTTTGGGTGTGGCAGTAAAGACAATGGCCATGTTCCAAAGGTACTCAGCAGTAGATCAGTGTAATGAATCCCAAATGTAATAGCTACAAGGGTTTTTACTTCAGATCATTAGGGGAAACCTATACTGTACATGCTGCACTTGAACACCAGAGGTACAATTGGGGAGACATTCATCAACCAGCAATGTTAATGCTAACATTAGCTTTACTTTGCTTGGACAGAAACAGGCTTGGATAGAGTGGATGTGGAGAGGATGTTTCCACTAGTGGGAGAGTCTAGGACTAGAGATCATTGCCGCATAATTAAAGGACATTATTTTAGGAAGATTTAGGAATTTCTTTAGTCAGAGATTGTTGATTCTGTGGCATTCTTTGCCACAGAAGGCTGTAGAGGCCAAGTCAATGAATATTTTTAAGGCAGAGATAGATAGATTCTTGATTAGTCCAGGTGTCAGAAGTTATAGGGAGAAGGCAGGAGAATGGGGTTAGGAGGGAGAGATAGATCAGCCATGAGTGAATGGCAGAGTAGAATGTCCTAATTCAGCTCCTATCACCTATGACCTTATGACATTGCTGAAAGTAGCCTTACTATGAAGATCACAACATGCCATCTGTTAATAGGAGCAGATCCTATGAAACAGATTAAAAATTCAAAGTACATTTTAGGATCACAGATTTTTCTCAATCATACATGTCAATTAATGCATTGTGAAGAAGCAAACTAATATCATATTAAGTACAGATCAAAGATTAGAAAAGATTAGAAGTAGAATTACCAAACCAAACACATATTGGAATGTGGACGTCCCTAACTGCAAAGGCGGTGAATCAAGGAAGACATCTGAACTGCATTGGTTCACAAGGTCATAAGTGATAGGAGTTGAATTAGGCCATTCGGCCCATCAAGTCAACTCCACTATTCAATCATGGCTGATCTATCTCTCCCTCCTACCCCCGTTCTCCTGCCTTCTCCCCATAACTTCTGACACCCACAATAATCAAGAATCTATTCATCTCTGCCTTAAAAATATCCACTGAATTCCACAGATTCACCACCCTCTGGTTAAAGAAATTCCTCCTCATCTCTTTCCTAAAGGAATGTCCTTTAATTCTGAGGCTATAACTTCAAATCCTAGACTCTCTCGTTAGTGGAAACATCCTCTCCACATCCACTCTATCCAAGCCTTTCACTATTCTGAATGTTTCAATGAGGTCTCCCCTCATTGTTCTAAACTCCAGCGAGTACAGGCCCAGTGCCGACAAACATTCAACATACTCATACATAATTGAACACTAAATGAGCTGTAGACGCAAGCAACTGCAGGTGCTGACTTACAAAAAAAGAACGCAAAGTGCTGGAATAAGTCAGGCAGCATCTCTGGAGAAGATAAATAGGTGAGTTTTGGATTGGGACCCTTCTTCATACTAATTGTAGTATGAGGGAGAAAGCTGGAAGAGAGGTGGGGGGACAAAGCCTGGACAAGGACTGAGTGAGCTGTTGCTCATTGTGTCTTGGAGACGCTATAAATGTTGAAGAATGACATGAAGCAGAAGGAATCATTCATCACAGCTCTTTGGGTGGGAAATTGTGAATGCTCACAGAACGCTTTTGGAAATTTCAACATAAACTTTCCATCTATATCCTCCGAAACCTGGAAACAAAAACTGGATCACAATACGATCAAGCATTAAATCAAACAGGCATCATTCTTAAATTAAATGAACCATCAGCCATACATGCACGCTGATTTGAAATGTACAGACAGTATTAATACACTTGAGAGGAAATAACATTTTTGAATACGTTTTGAATAAGTGTGCATTAAACGAGTAAAGAACAAATAAATTGTATTGAAAGCATTACCGCTTCTAACAATAAAATGCAGCTTACATTACAATGAGAATCTGTGGAATATATGAATGACTAAAATATGAAGGGGAAAGTGTTGCCACTAAATTCCATATCCTGGGATATACGTGCAAGCCTAACCTAAGAACAATCTTCATTCAAGTTTTAATGACTGGTTCTGGGCAGATCCAAAGTGACAGCAAGGTGAAGGGGGTGGTCAGAAGGAAACCAGGGGCAAAGGCACCCATTCCTAAGACCATTTGACAATAGGTGCAGGAGTAGGTCATTCGGGCCTTCGAGCCAGCACCGCCATTCAATGTGATCATGGCTGATCATCCCCAATCAGTACCCCGTTCCTGCCTTCTCCCCATATCCCCTGACACCGCTATCTTTAAGAGCCCTATCTAGCACTCTCTTGAAAGTATCTAGAGAACCGGCCTCCACCACCCTCTGAGGCAGAGAATTCCACAGCTCCCTGTAAGAAAAAGTGTTTCCTCGTCTCCGTTCTAAATGTCTTACCCCTTATTCTTAAACAATGGCCTCTGGTTATGTGTGTGTGTGTGCTCATGTCTATATAGATGGGATCTAGGAATGGTGCAAGAAAATGGTGCTGAACATAGAAGATGAATGGTAAGTAGGGTCAGAGGACAGGTTGGTCTGTATTTGCTTCTAATACTTATGTTCCCTTGTCCTTGTATGTGCCACCATCTCCACTGCTCCAACACAGCCGTTAGTCATTGAGGCAATGATTACATCAAGACCAAGACCTTAAACCTAGCACCAAGCTCATGACTCAATAAACATTAGTGATCCCTCATTGTCATTTACTCTGGAGTCATGGACAGCTCCTAGGGCCATAGAAAGGCCACACTATATCTGCAAAGTTTTCCACATAATTAATAGACACAAAAAGCTGGAGTAACTCAGTGGGTTAGGCAGCATCTCTGGAGAAAAGGAATGGGTGACGTTTCGGGATGAGATCTTTCTTCAGACTGAATCACTGAAGAAGAGTGACTGAATTTTTCAGACCAAATCACTTTGCAGGATAGTTGAACCAATGCAAGCATCCTCTTCCAAGCCAACATCCCCAGCATTGAGGCTCCAATAACATCCCCAGCATTGAGGCTCCAATAACTTTCAATTGGCTCCACGGCTTCTGTCTGTCGGACATTCAGACATTCTACATCCAAGTTCTGATGAAGGGCCCCAAATCTGAAATCTTACCTCTGTTTTCCTTTGCTATTACCTGATCTTCTGCGTGTTCTCAGCCTTTTCAGGTTTTGCTTCACATTTCCAGTATCTGTCGTTTTAATAAAATAATGTTTTTCATTCTTCAGAGCTTTGTCACAGGAAGAGATCTCCAGGAGAATTGAGAAAAGGCTTCATGGACATTCTCGAAATTTCCTTGGAAAGGTGGAACTTCTTCAACCAATCTTGGGAATCCATGGGCTGTAACTAAACAGTGAGAAGGGACTGAGCGCTTAGATTCTTGATCAAGTTGACCTGATGAAAGAATATAAAATTATGACAAGCATAATTAGAGAAGACAGTCAGAAGCTTTTTCCCAGGTAGAATGGTCAAAGACAAGGTGAGAGGGGTAAAGTTTGGGGGAAATGTAGGAGGCAGGATTTTTACACAGAGGTGTTACGTGGTCATGTTACATGGTAGTAGAGGCAAATATGATATTGCCATTTAATAGGAATAGAGGAATATGGATCACTTGCAGGCAAATGAGATTTGTTTATTCTGGCATCACATTCAGCATTGTGGGGCAAAGGGCTTGTTCCAGTGCTGTGCTATGTTCTAAGTTCCACATACTGAAGCTTCAGGTAAACAAAGGAATCAATACACCAATTCTAAAGGGCCTGTCCCACTATACGAGTTTACCCAAGAGCTCGCCCGAGTTAAAAAAAAAATCAAACTCTTGGTAAGTAAGTAGAATGTGCGTAGCGGGTACGTCGGAGCTCAGGACGTCTCTTAGCGGCTCGTAACGCTAAGGTACTCGGAAAATGCGCTAAGCTCGTGAAGTTTTTTCAACATGTTGAAAAATGTTCACGAGAGCCCCAAGTACCTACGATTCTCCGAGTTCGAATCAGGGGAAACTCGGGAGAACTCTTGAATTAGCTCGTACAGTGGGACAGCCCCTTTACACTGCCAACCCACCCATCCCTTCAGCTTCACCTGCCCCATCTGTGGCAAAGTCTGCAGGTTCCAGAGTAGCCTCAGTCTCCTCAGATCTCACAAAATCAGGGTGGTTGCACCCAAAGGAACTGTCTAGGATGGAGCGGCAATGGATGTAGTACATAATAAGAACTTGCTCGTTAAATTCATTATACGTTTTTTGACAGCAGACTAATTTGGATTTTATATTGCAAATTCACAAAAGAACGGCAAAATGGAGTTACTATACACGTAGGAAGGAACTGCAGATGCTGGTTTAAACCAAAGATAGACACCAGAAGCTGGAGTAACTCAGCGGGTGAGACAGCATCTCTGGAGAAAAGGAATAGGTGACACTTCGAGTCAAGACCCTTCTCCTAAATGAAGGGTCTCAACCCAAAATGTCACCTATTCCCTTTTGGGTTGACAATAGACAATAGACAATAGGTGCAGGAGGAGGCCAATTGGCCCTTCGAGTTAGCACCGCCTTTCAATGTGATAATGGCTGATCATCCCCAATCAGTACCCCGTTCCTGCCTTCTCCCCATATACCCTGACTCCGCTATTTTTAAAAGCCCTATCTAGCTCTCCCTTGAAAGCATCCAGAGAACCTGCCTCCACCGCCCTCTGAGGCAGAGAATTCCACAGACTCACCACTCTCTGTGAGAAAAAGTGTTTCCTTGACTCCGTTCTAAATGGCTTACTCCTTATTCTTAAGGAGTAAGCCTTCTTCAGAGGAAGAAGGATCTTGACTCGAAATGTCACCTATTCCTTTTCTCCAGAGATGCTGTCTGACCAGCAGAGTTAAACCCCTGTCTCACGGTGCGAGTTGGCCCACAAGTGACCCCGAGTTTTCACTCGTGGTGATCACGTACGATAAACGTAGCGGCAACGTCGGAACTCGCGCGATCAACTTGTCCACTCCTGGCGCTAACGGCAGGTACTCGGGAAACTTGTTAACTTGTGAAAAAAATCAAACATGTTAAAAATCAAACATGTTTGATTTTTTCCACGAGTCAAATTAACTGTTCAAGTTAAAAATGGAAACATTTAAACTCGTTGCAATAACGTAATGGACTGTGCGTTTACATTAGTGAGTCTATCATGGGAACTTTCTTATAATCTTCAAGGGACTGAACCAAAGATAGTCACAAAATGCTGGAGGAATTACATGTGGTTAAGTTACATGTGTTTCCGGGAGGTAAAGAGGCTTGAGAAATATAAATGCTAAAATACGCGCGGATCAACGCGGGGTATCCAGAGCTGAAAGTTGCAATGAAATGAGATTGAACAAGACGACTTTGACACGAAAAGCAGGAGTAACTCAGCGGGACAGGCAGCAGGAGAGAAGGAAAAATGCAAAAAAAGTGAAACTATCGCGAGGGAAAATCGAGAACTTCTTGGCTCCCTTCTCCTCAGACCTAAACGCAGCGATCCCCCCTTCTCTGTGTTATGTGTGTCAACATGCATTCATTCCTGAATTCACAGAAGAAGGCGAATGTATTCCCCCCCCTCGCCCCCCCGAAAACAAACCTAATCCACGTTTCCCAAACACCAGTCCGAAGAAGGGTCTCAACCCGAAATGTCACCCATCCCTTCTCTCCAGAGATGCTGCCTGTCCCGTGAGTTACTCCTGCTTTTTGTGTCTATTTTTCCCAAACACTTGTTAGAATCAAGAAGCCATCTCTTGGGATCTATGTATGAGAACCATCTCCACTTTCAGGTTTTTTCTGGAGGAATTAAAACTAATTAAATGTGTGGAACAAACTAAAAATGCAAAACTGGAAATAAAATTAAGTTTGTCTAAATATCAAACGCATATGCATTGCAATTTGCAGCGGAGACACTGGATAGAAAGTATTCAGTAGCGCGCACACCACACACACATATGTCCTACATCCCGCTGTTAAGTTACCATTTGCTTTCAGTGTTTTTGTTTTATCTCTTCTTATTTTCTAGCTGGAGCTGTATTTTCACCGACTCGCCAAACCCCCCCCCCCCCCCCCCCCCCCCCCCCCCCCGCTCCCCAAACTCGAGAACTTGGAATTCGCGAGAACTATTTTGTTTTGGTCTTAAAAAAGAGCAACATTTAGTTAATCGGTCGAAGGCTGTGGATTGGCGAGAGATTTAGATTTGAAATGAAGGGGGTTGATATTTCGTGGAGTTACTCAGCAGTAGGCAACCCAGGAACCCCGCAAAGTATATATACAGCACATGGACATGTCTATATATAGATATATTATATATATATAATATTATATATATGTGTGTGTGTGTGTGTATATATATATATATAATATTATATATATATATGTGTGTGTGTGTGTGTGTGTGTGTGTGTGTGTGTGTCTGTGTGTGTGTGTGTGTGTGTGTGTGTGTGTGTGTGTCTGTCTGTCTGTCTGTCTGTGTGTGTCTGTGTGTGTGTCTGCTGTCGGGTCCCGGCGGCCGCTCAAAGTCAGTCACCCGAGCTGCTTCCTTCCTCTGAAGTGGCGGCCAGTCCTGCTGTTTGTGTGTATCTGTGTGTATTTGTGTGTGTGTGTGTGTCTCTCTCTGTCTGTCTGTGTGTGTCTGCTGTCGGGTCCCGGCGGCCGCTCAAAGTCAGTCACCCGAGCTGCTTCCTTCCTCGGAAGTGGCGGCCAGTTGTGCTGTCTGTGCCCGGAGCGCTGCGGCAGCCACCCAAGTTAATTCACTCCCCGGCCACAATAAAACCATATGGCAATGACAGCACGGAAACAGGCAATCTCAGACCTTTTACTCCGTGCTAAACACTACTCACCTGGTCCCATCTACCTGCACTCAGACCGGAGCGTGGCAAGTGGGTTACTGACCCCAATCCCCTCCTTCACAATGCCAGACTCCCCAAATATTATGAACTGAGCTCTCCCCCCACCCCGGGAAATACAGTATTTAAAAACATAAAGCACCAAGAAATGCACTTACCACGTTATTGGTTGCTGGAGGATGCGCATTTTCCCTTGGTAGGTCATATCAATAGATGCGGCCGCGCTGGAATAACTCAAAGCCACAGGATGGAGATGTCTTCTTTAACATTGTTGCTTTATTAAAACATATCACGGTTGGCTCAAGAGTAACGGGAGAGGAACTTGGTAACTCGGGAGAGGAAGTTGGAGCATCGCAGCAATGACATACCAGTGGGAACTCGGTTACACACTTGATCATAAACTTGAAGTCTCGTACACAACCACGAGTCTTTCACCTCGTGGGTCAACTCGCACCGTGAGACAGGGCCATTACTCCCGCATTTTGTGTCTATCTTTGGAGTGACTATACAACTGTTAGTGACTTTTGGTTAGAAGTCTGCTCCAGAGACCATTTTTCAGTTTTGTAATATATATAGCTCACTGGCTCTATAAACCCTCAGGACTGTTTGTAAGCTGCAACTTCATGAATGGCTTTATTTATTTGAATGTTGTAATCAAGGAGATGGCAAGCTCACTGGTCATTCAGGCCCATTGACGCTGCACAAACTTTATCAAATAGTCCGTCAGATTTTCACTGGAGTACAAAGATACAAAGAAGAACATAGAACATAAAACATAAAACATAGAACATAGAAGGGTACAGCACAGGAACGGTCCCTCATGTCTGAGCCAACCATGGTACCAATCTAACTAATCCCATCTCTCTGCATGCAGTCTGGATCCTTCTATTCCCTGCCTGTTCATGTGTCTATCTAAATGCCTCTTAAACTCTGTATCTGCTTCTACTATGTCCCCGAGCAGCATGTTCCAACTTGTTACAACCAAACAGCAGAGGGCAATAAAATAGTCACATAGGACATTAAAAAATAAGTGTAAGTAGTCCATTCGGGCCCTGGTGTTTGCTCCACCATACAATAAGATTGTAGTTGACCTATTTATTGTACCCATGCTATTTCTCTGCATTCACTCGAATTTCTTAGGTTTAGTTTAGTTTAGTTTAGAGATACAGCACGGAAACAGGCCCTTCGGCCCAGCAAGTCCGCACCGACCAGCAGTCCCAGCACATTAACACTATCCCATACACACTAGAGACAATTTACACTTATATCAAGCCAATTAACCTACAAACCTGCAATTATTTGTAGTGTGGGAGGTAACTGAAGATCTTTGGGAAAACCCATGCTCTCACAGGGAGGACATACAAACTTCATACAGACAGAAGCCTTAGTCGGGATTGAACCCGGTTCTCTAGCGCTGCAAGCATTGTAAGGCAGAAACTCTACCACTGCGCCACCATGGCGCCCTGATCAAAGATCAAATAATGTATTGATCTCTATTTTAAATATACTTAACGACTGAGCTTGCATAGTAATTTTGAGTAGAGTTTTTCAAGGATTCAACATCCTTTAAGTGATGAAATAGAAAGAGTAAACGAGAACTTACCATTTGAAGTTTAATCTTTATTTTATGAGAAGTTGGAGTGAGAGACTACATGAAGAAGCCACCAGCCCACATGCACGTCTAAAGCAACTGTATGAAACCAAAGACCATGCACCAAATTAAACTATATAAAGATTAATAACTCTTGACTTACCGAATTATCTTTATGAGATTCAAGGATGGGAATGGAGGGCACGTAGTCTCTCACTCCAACTTCTCATAAAATAAAGATCAAACTTCAAACGGTAAGTTCTCGTTTAATCTTTCTATTTTATATCAAAGTCTCGTGAAGACTGCGTGAAGCCTTCGAAGCTATGTGGTTTCATGCAGTAAACCATTCTGTATGTGACAACACTAAACAGATAAACCATAAATGGTAGAAAAGACATGGGCCATTAATAACATGATGCTAACTTTACATACATGTACATCGCCCTTAATTGGACCACAGTCGCAATTGCCTTTGGGTTAGACAATAGCTCATGCAACACTGTTCAGAACTCTATCTGCAACCGTCCAGACATGTTCAAAGAAATATTATAACTTCTGAAAGTGCGCTTATCTGAGCCTCCTGTTGTTGCAAGAAAGTGATCAAAGGGGAAAATCTGATCTATTGGCTGCTGACAAGCCATCCGCCCTGATAGAGTGAAACTTGAAATGATTTGTATTCACTCTAACCACCTTGAAATAGTCTGCACGAACAATCTCTTGTGAAACTATTATATAACTATGAAGAAACTTTTCCTTCATCTCATAGGTTCTTAGTAACCTCAGTGTACTTTTTTACATAATAAACACCCCCAATCTCCGATCTGGTGGGTCTGCTGTCAACTCATACCCAACCGTGCCTGCTCTGCTTTATGAGTTCATTCACATAAAATGCTCCCCTCTTGTCAGGTATGACCGAGAGATCCAGACGGGGATTGTGTAAAGACTGTGCTGTTCGTGCTGAAATCAGTGTCATAAGCATGACTAACTTAAGAGTAACTGCTCCCACGTTTGGGATACAGCTGATGATAATTTGCATAAAAATCTATACTGATTACACATTCCACACTACTTTGTATCTAGGCTTTAGAGTGTTCATATAAAAGACACCTTCTATAACCTTAGTCAACAGTGGGTGAGCACCAATCATTTATTGTCCCACATAGTACTAGATACAACAACAAAGTAGTACGAGCAGTGTTAATTGCGCTATATGATAGTAGCTTTTCTTAAACCCAAACTGAAAGAATACCACAAACCTCTGCTACTTCTGTTTAAAAGTAGCTCACATGTGTCTCTTCACAAAACTTTCCATACACCCATGCTGTGATAAATGCACGAGAAATCGGTCCTATATTTGCTCGTGTCTTCGAGCAAATATAGGAGCTTCTTTCAGCGGACTTATTTACAATGGAAGGCACGGTTGAGTAGGCCAATTTGGCACTACTATAATTCATGTTGCCTCGTCTTGAATTATCTTAGGAGGCATCTACTGATAAATATCCTGAGTCTCATCTGTGGGTAGGGTCCGAGACATATCTGCAGAGTTTATGACCTAACCTAAATATGTAATAGATAGTGCCGACTTCAGTATGGATTTTTCTGGATGAATAACAAACCCTTGATATTCTAGGAGCGCCTTGGTTGCTGAAACACCTAACTCTGTGACACCTGATCTCTTCCCTACAATAAGCATGTCCTCTATAAACTCCATGACAAAATTCCCTATAGATCTGAGTAGGGCAACATTGACTTTAGAATCGTTGTAAATAGCCTAGGGCTGACGTCAACCCCTCAGGTAGAGCCTAAAATTTCCACAACTGGCCTTGCCAGATAAACCTCTGATATATCTTGTGACTCTCCTGTATTGATATGGAAAAGCATGCATCTTCAAGATCGAGTGAGGCTGTAAAGCAATTCCATGTATGCAGCTATTTTGCTGAATGAAAATTATCCATCGTAAAATAGTTATTCCAAGCACATGTTCAGACTAGCCAAAACCTAGAATGATTTGGCATCCTCCACTTTTCTGCAACCGTGAGAAGATATTAGAAATATACCCCTCTTGTTCATCCTGCTCATCCTTTTGTGAGATGTCTCTGTTTCAACTTGGATAGCCATAGTTTCCTCTTTAGATCTTATGTACAGAAATCTTGGCTTGTCTTGCCGCGGAGGAAATTGATCAGCCAGAAACTGAATCTATAACCGTATATGATTTGTAAAATGGAAAGATCGGAGGTTATCTGTCCCCACCTGTTGTTGAACCGTCTCAACCTATCTCTGACTTGAATATCGTCAGCACATCTCATGCGACTGATGGAATAATATTTGCATACCTCAACGGCCTCCACCTCATTGTCGCTTTGCTGTCCATGACGAGACAGACGGTGGCCGTAGATGTGATCAAGGCAGTTTCTAAGAAAGCACTTGTTATAAAACCACCAAGGCTGCCAATAAAATAATAGACAAAAGGTGATTATCACCCCCCCCCCCCCCCCCCTTCCCACCACCATGATCCAGCAACCCATGAGACTGACACCAGCAAAAATGGCCTTAGGCGGTTGATCAATAGAGTCAACTGACCCTAGACTTTGCTCTGTCCCCTTGGCTCAGGCATCATGGCCAGCTGGAGAACGATACTGAGTATGTCGAGTGCGCTGCCTCCATGATGAGCGCTAAAACCTGGGAAGAAAAATCCCTCTGGCTTGGTTTTAATTGTGTGGGCCTGATGCTCTAACTAGCCCCAGTGTAGTGGTATCTGCCACTAGTTTGGTAGGGATGATATGCATGCAGGTACTTGCAGACTGCACATACTAGCCTTGCTCAAAATTAGCATATATTGGGTTGATCTCAGGCCTATACTATCCTTGCACAATTGAGTTTAGACTGTGCATTACACAGAAGTGCTAAGGCATCTACTGCAATTCAGACAGCTGAGTTCCTCCGCCGACCTTGCAAAGGCATAATCCTTCTTTGAGAATTCTCTGAACTCGCTGGAGTTTAAAGTCTTTTGACTGTTTTAACCTTCAGATAGCCCCAAATGGTGGCATTAACCTACGGACCTCCAGTGTCTGGCAGAAATCAGGACTGGCATACTATCCAGCAGTGTCCTGCCTGATCTTCTCAAACAACTGATGAGAAGTCAAGTAACCAATGCTATTGCCAGTTCTTCCTCTAACGGTTCTCCTATCCCTGAAGTGCCAGCGGCTCCTTACGAGGCTTGAGTTGACGCATATCATCCACTTGATGTGGGAATTCAAATTCACCATCAACTACCTCATAGTCAGAGTCTCCAGGAATAATCCTCAAAACACCTCTCCACAGAGTGGGAGATATCATAATGCAACCCTGAACCGGGTATTGCTGCCGCAGACCTCTGACTGGAAGTACCTGTCTCGGTCGCCAGTGTGCGCAACACATTCCCTTCGACCAGCCTCTCAATCAGTATTTCCAGTATTGAGAGCCTACAGATGATATCCTCAATGGATGTTGAGGCAGTACCTTCCGGCCCAATATTGTCCTTTTGGACATTTTGCCGTTTTGGCCTTGGCCTACCTTGAACTTGGGTCGCCAAACTGCTCCTTTACGGAGCTTTTGCTTTTTATTATGTATTTATTTACTTTTTACAACACAAACCTGCAAGACAGGTAAAAATGCTACATGCCAGTTTGACCTTTACTGGTCTACCTATCCCTGACAGGATGGCAAATTATGTTCCAGCATGCTGGCAACTCTTTTTAGTCGAGCTGAAAGAATTTAGCATGTGTTGAGGGATTCCTCAAACTCCCTGTCTCTAAGCAGGAGATACCCTCTATCAATGAAATGCACCTTCCTCACTCTTGTGGGCAGCCTGATTAACCTCAAGCATAGATGTTGAGGCAGTGCTTCCCTGGCCAATATGATCCATTTGGACAGCAAGTTTCGCGTTGGTCTACCCTGCAACAGGGTAGGCAAGCTGCTCCTTGTGGAAGCTTTCAGAGGTTGCTGTGCAGGCCACCCTGCCAGCGTCTCTGAGCCCGGTTCCAACAAGCTGCTCCATTTCGGAACTTTCAGCGGTTGCTGTGCAGGCCAACCTACCAGCTTCTCTGAGCCCGGGTCGCCAACCTGCTCTTTTTCAGTGCCAGTGGAAGGTAGTAGACAGACTATGCTGCCAGTGTTTCCGAGCCCGGGTCGCCAGGCTGCCACATTTCGGAGCTTCCACGGAGGTTAGTAAGCAGACCTTACCTGCCAGCGTCTCCGAGCCCGGGTCGACCTCCTTGTCGGAGCTTCAGTGAAGTTCCTTTAGCAGGCCGTGCCTGTCCACATTTTCAGCTCCAGGATTGCCAAACTGCTCCCTTTCGAGCTTCAAACGGACATAGCTGTGCAGGTCGCGCCTGCCAGTGTGTCTGAGCCCAGTGGGACTGGCTGCACCTTCGGGGCCTTCTGCTTCTTCAGAGCCTTGGTGGAGCTTACTGTGCAGGTCGCACCTGCCAGTTACTCCGAGCCGGTGCGACAGGCTGCTCCTTTGGAGCCTTGGTGGAGCTTACTGTACAGGTCGCGCCTGCCAGTTTATTCCGAGGCCGGCTGCCTGCTCCCTTCCCGAGCCTCAACAACGGTAGCTGTACAGGTCGCGCCTGTCAGCATCTCCGAGCCCGCTGCATCTATTTTTGGGCAGTTCCTGAAAGAAAAATACCTTACCTGACGGAGCATTTTCGAATGGCACTGAATCTCGCACAATGCGTCGACGTATTGACGCGAATGCGGGCCGGCGGGTTCTTCACGCAGTCTCTCACGAAACTTCGATATAAAATCTCTTTTCATCTCAGTCCTGGATAGCTGACCACTTATTTTGACACTTTGACCCTTGGTTCTAGAGACAAAAGCACCAAGGGGAAACATTATTCCACATCTACTCTGTCAAACCCCTTCTGAATTTGGTCCATGTCAATGGGATCACCCTTTCCTTTAAACTCTAGAGAGTATAACCTTTCAGTGAAGCTTTTCAGAATTAAGGTACAAGTATATTAGGGTTGTAATATCTGTGGGAACTGTAACTGGCTTTGCGTTACTGGTTTGCTTAATTTTTAAGATCACTTTTAAATATCTTAAGTAATGGCCTATTCCAAGATATACTCTAGAATTCTGAAGATCTCATCTGGATTCAACAGTGTAAGCTATTGCCGTTAACCTCCATGGCCAAAGTGATTTACTTTTGCACTGAAGCAGCCCAGTATAAAGCAGTAAAGGCTTAATTTCTGAACAGATGTTCTTGTGAAGTAGGACTTTTATTAAAAAGAAATAATAAACTAGTTACGTATCGACATTATGTTAAAATGACTTCGAAGGCTGAATGATGCATTCGCATTTACACACTGATGGTTTTCAATTCTGGGAACTCAATTAGAATTGAGCTGAGCCAGAAGGGTCTGTTTCCTCCAGCAGCTGTTGGTGATGCATAAGTGGGATGAGTTTGGGCAGTGTTAATCCAGTTTTCTGTAAGCAAAGGCAATCTCAGCATGAAGCTAACAATCACTTGTTAAGGAGCTGCAAGAATCATACAAGGATGCAATGCTTACCCTCATCTGTTACAAATTCAGCTACATCACTGGTTCTGTTTTCACCAATATTAATCACAGCTTAGTGCATATTCACAGGGTGTGTCTTCTGTAGAACTACAGTTATTGAGTCATCTAACACAGAATCAGGTCCTTAGTATCTTTACTGGCCCCACCAGTAAAGATATGTGGGGTAGTTTTTTTACACAAAGTGAGAATGCCTAAGGGGTGGTAGTGGAAGCAGATATGATACTGATGTTTAAGAGACTTTTACGTTGGCATATGGATGTGTAGGGAATGGTAAACACATACTGGCAGGAAGGAGTTGTTTAACTTGGCATCATATTCATTACAGATATGGTGGGCCATACAGGTCTATGTTCCATGTTCCATGTCCCATGTTCTATGATCTATGATCTATGTTTTAACTTTATGCCAGCCATCAAAAACAGATCTGTTAATGATCACATGTTATCTAAATAGGTCACATTCTCTCTCCTTTATACAAAATTGTTGGTCTGATCTGCAATGAGTCTGCTCTCAGGACAGTGAACCCTAAGTCCATGCTCTAGGTTTGACTGGACCTCGGGTCAAGATAGGAAGTCTTGTCCCATTGCTACCTTGAAATCTGTGTTCTGGCTACTTGGCTGAAATTTGCTCTTCTTCAATTGGCCTCTTTTTGGCCTCGATTCGTAAAATTAAGGTTACTGCCTTAAAAATAAGTACAAACACTGTTCACCTGGTGCAAGAAACAAATTCATTGAAACTTCAAGCAAATGATCGCTATTTCTTGGTTGATTAACAATAATACCATCATTTTAATAAAATTCAACACAGGTCAACTAATTAATGCCTTATAATTCACAAGGGTAAGGGCCCCCATGTGTCAAACTACTTTAGCAGAAACTAATTGGATATCTGTGTGTCCCCAATGCATATACCTATTATTACATTATCTGGTAGAACGATTTGACACAATTCAGTACTAAACAAACCACAACACCAAGGACCTTTGCAAAGTACAGAAGCCAAAGCAGTTACTGTGCAGCTATTATATGTAGTGTCTCTGCTATTTCACAAATGAAACTTCACAGCCCTTGCTACAAGGACTATGAAAGATGCAATAAATGTTGGGGGGCAGTTTATTCCCAGTTGTTATCAAGCAACTGAAGCATCCTACCACAACCAGAGAGCAGTCCTGAACCACTATCTACCTCTTTGATGACCTTCAGACTTTGCTGGCTTTACCTTGCACCAAACATTATTCCCTTATCATGTATCTATACACTGTAAATGGATCAATTGTAATCATGTATTGTCTTTCAGCTGTCTGGATTGCATGCAACAAAATCTTTTCACTGTACCTCGGTACACGTGACAATAAACTACACAGAACTGAACTGAACTGAATGTGCGCAAATCTAAATTTACCATAAAACAAACTATTCAACATTCAACATTTAGTCATGGTGATAAACCATTTAGCCTACCAAGTCCGTATTTCCTATTAAGCACCAATTTTACATTAACCCTATCCTATTTTTATTTTGCCCACATCTCCATCGGCTCCTTCCTGGTTCCACCTATCGTCTACAAACAAAAGGCAACTTACCGCAGCTATTTGTCTCCCTATTTAGATGGAAACTGGAACACCAGGGAAACCCACGTGGTCAAAAAGAGAGCGTGTAAGGTCAACACAAGTAGCACCCAAGGTCAGGATTGAAGCTAGGTCTCCGGTGTTGTAAGGCAGTATCTTTACTGGATGTACCACTGCATTACGTAGCGATGTTACAAAACTTACCTTCAGCGGCGCTGCAGTTCTGCCACTGGCCATGTGCGCGACTTTGGTCCTTTGATCCAGTTTTCTACCGCCTGTCGGAGGCGGATTTCCTTGGGCTGCTAGCTGCTGAAGAATAATCGATCCAACTTCCGTTCCTGATTTATTTATTTTTTTAATCGCGAGACAATTTAATAATATTAAAATAAAAAGCGACTTCTAATGCCCTCAATGCACACAACGTGACAGATCGCAAAAACGGGACAAAACAAAAGGTAAGTCGTTTATTTTACATTTCAACTTGCTGCACGAACCGGCAGTGTCTTTCCTGCCGATATGGAGTTCAAATTCACCGCAACCACAATGTTCCAATCGATCGTGTTCCAGAAAAACCCACTCGCAAGATGATTTAAATGCTCTTTTTTTTGGACAATCATGTCATGAGCATCTAAATCGTCTATATTTTGTGTTATTGTATATCCATAGTCAGTATTTGTATACTAAATATCAGTTTTAGTCCCATGTATTGTGCAAAACAATAATAATATTGCTTATATTGAGTGGATATTTCTAGATTAATTTATGGGAATTAAACATTAAATTCCTTCTATCTGGCATATAAATTCATGACAGTGAGATTTAAAAATCATGTTATATTGTGAATTCTTGTGTGAGTGGGATTAGTTTGTTATTTGGATATTTAGGCAATTTAAAAAAAAATCATTTTCTTAAGAAATTGAATTTACAGGACATTCTTAATGGGAAAGTAGTGGGTAGAAAGGCATGCATGGTTTGAAGAGAAATAACTTGTAGTTTACGATGCCAAAATTGAAAAGTTGAGGAAAAACAAGGTTTACAGAGTTGCTTATTGGTTACAATCTGAGGATATGATGATTCTACTGATTATGATATGCCAATGTACCAGCTAGCAACCGACCTTCTCCATAAAGACTTGGTCTATTGCTAGAAATTGTAATTTATTTATTTATCTGTTATGGACTTACAGCATATAATAGTAAGATTAAACGAGAACTCACCTGTTCGAAGTTTGATCGTTATTTTACGAGGAGTTACGATGAGGGATTACGTGAAGAAGAGCCCGCCTCACGCTGGTAACGGCATACTTCAAAGCAACGGCATGAAAAACACAGAACACCAAAGCCGGAGTAACATAGTAAGGCTCATAAAAAGACTTAGAACCACCATTTGATCATTTATTTTACGAGGGTGGGAGTGGAGGGCACGTAATCCCTCATCGTAACTCCTCGTAAAATAACGATCAAACTTCGAACAGGTGAGTTCTCGTTTAATCTTACTATTTTACTTCGGAGTCACGTGAGTGACTACGTGAAGAGTTTTAAAGCTTTCTGTGTTTTTTATGTCGTAGAATTAATCCGTACGACAGTCCGGCTAAGTAAACACATACATGAGAAAGCACACAAATGTTAGATCTTTTCATAATTAAGTTTTTTAATGGCTGAAAAACCATATAATACCCTCCTTATATTTGAGGGAAAAATGATTACAAGTGACAAAAGATATCAGTGACTACACAACTGATTATAGCAATTAATAGCAAACAAAGCAGGTGATTATAGTGCTCCCAACACCGCGTGTCCAAAGCTTGTCATAGTGTGAACAGGTTTGTTGTAGAACTTTGAAAAAGTTTCTTCTTTACTCCACCCTGCGATTTTTAAAAATATGCTCGAGAGGTACGTCCCGCCCCTTCGCCGCGGACGTAGCTGCCGCCCTGGTGGAGTGAGATTTGAAGACATCAGTGTCTACTCCCGCTAAAACCAACACCTGTTTCAACCATTTTGAGATAGTTTGAACTGAAGCTTTTGTGTGTGGCTTTTTGTGCGTAAGCAGCAATGTCTTTTCGTTTCCTCGAAAAGTGTCCGTCACTTTAATACATTGGTTCAAATGTCTAACCACACACAAAGCAAGCTCAATATGAAAAGCTTGAAAGGTTACCTTTGTTCCAGATCTCCCTGGTCTACTTTGTTTGATCAGATCGTAAACATAGAATACAACGTTATCTGTAGTCACATGCATACAGTCTAAACGCAACATTTGTAAAGTTTGCACTCTTTGGGCTGAGACCAGTGACATTAACATGACCAATTTCAATGTTAACCTATCCAATGACAACCCTTCAATTGGCGTCCATTCTCTAAGTAGAGCAAGTACTATGCTCACATCCCAAATCTCTGTATATCTAGGTTTTGGCGGATTCATGTGAAAAATTCCTTTCATGAATCGTGATATTAATGGATGCGACCCAATTGATTTCTCACCAGTCATAAGTCCTAAATAGGACGACAAGGCACTGCGTGCAGTGTTAATGGCACTGTAACTTAAATGTTGGCCAAAGCGCAAATTGGCAAGGAATTCCAAAACATGAGTAACATTCACATAATCATCAGAAATATTTTGACTGTGTGCAAAATTCTTCCCATTTCTTAATATGTGTCATATATTGTTTCTGTGTGCTATCTCGCCATGATGCGCCAATAACTGTCAAGTTTGGTCCGACAATCCCAGTTCCTGTAGTGGTCTGGTCAAAACCTGCAGATTAACAAATTCATATATGCATATAATGGGTAATCTTCATTTGTTACTGGATTAGTCAAGATATCACTACAGTTAAGAATCTGCATATACGGTTCTTTAATCATATTCAGCATAACTGGGAACCAAGGTTGAGTTGGCCAATTTGGCACTACCAACAATCCGGAAGCTGAATCTTGCTCTATTTTCTTCAAGCATCTCTGGATCAGAGCAAATGGTGGAAAAGCATAAAAGAACATTTTTCCCCAGTGTAATAAAAATGCATCTACTGCAACTGCGTCCGGATCGTGTT
The DNA here is from genome assembly GCA_035221665.1 of Okamejei kenojei. NCBI lineage: Eukaryota > Metazoa > Chordata > Chondrichthyes > Rajiformes > Rajidae > Okamejei > Okamejei kenojei. Next base: position 66,657,456 of record CM069141.1, on the reverse strand, counting down.
CCCAAGACACATAATGAGGCAAGTGATGATTAAGCCTGGATGCAAACAAATCAATTTCTGGCAACCCAAATCGTCGAACAATATTCTTAAATATTGCTGGCTTAAATATCCATTCCGTGAAAAATCCTGGACCTTTCATCTGCTACCACATTGTCTTTACCTGGAGTATAGCTTACTGCAATCCATATCTGCCGACCAATACACCATTGCCATATCTCATTGACCAGACAATCACATGATACTGATCCAACTCTCCCCATGTGATTAATGTAAACCACAGCTGTTTTATTGTGTAATTGTATTAACACATGCAGACCTTGTTTAGCACAACAATATGCTTTAAGCCCATAAAAGGCCCCCAATAACTCCAAATAGTTAATACCATACTCTTGGAGAAACACTTGTTCTTCAGTTTTCCATCTACCTCCACAACTGGAGGATAAATCTGTGGCCCCCCATCCGAGAGCACTAGCATCTGTATGTAAAACCATTTCAGGCTGTTTAATCATAATATTTATTAGCAGCTTGTGGGACATTTTCCTTTTTTAACCCACCATTGTAAATTCCAATACAGCTTCTTTTGTTAATTACATAGGCCTGTCAAATGGCCTGCCTTCTCTTTGAGAGCTTGTATCTTGTACCTTCGAAGATATCAATAAATGTAATGAACCAAATTCTACTGCAGGAAATGCTGCTAGCAGTTCACCAATGGTTGTCACCATTTCTCGGATGGAAGGATAAGGTTTTGAATGAGATAATGACAAGTTACCAAAATATCATCGACTTTAACTGTTGGTAAAGGTATTAACATAGTCACTGAGTTAATTACAAACCCCAAAAGTAAATTGTTTGTGCTGGCTGCAGCTGGGGCTTAATTAGATGAATTAAGAACCTTAGCTTACCACAAAGCTTTAGTAACTGAAACTGAGTCCTCAGCTGACTCCTGATAATCACTAATGACCAGAATGTCATTGAGATAAGCCATAATGATGTGCATTTTGTGCTCTAATTGGGCTAAACTGGTTTCAACAGTTTTGTAAAGAGTAAAAAGCTGAACTCAGTCCATTTGGCAAAGCTTAACTGCCATAATTGTCACAACCAATTAAAATTTAAGTACTACCGAAACCTGATGCATAGGTACAGAATAATAGGCGTCTTTTCATCAATCTTAGCCATATAACAACCTGCTGAATTAAATATTTTGCAGTATTCAATGACTCCATTTGAACATGTTTGTATTCTACAAACTTATTTAGACCTGTAAGGTCCAGAATACTTCTGCAACCATCATCTGTAATGCCTTCTAACATTAAAGACAAATTTATGCTTGTGTTCAAAATCTTTTCCATTACCTCTTTTCCAGATAATTAGGCAATGTGAACATAAATCTCTGCTTTTTCAATTGCAGAAAACACGAAACATAAGCAGGTTTATTCTGTACAGGAGGATTAACCTCTTTTTTTTTTTTTTTTTTTTAAAAGTAATAGTAGTTAATGAAACTGCTCGTAATATACTGATCAAAAATAATAGTAAGCCAGTCTTAATAAACTTTTTGTAATCTCCCTCTAACTGGAGATTAATCCGCAGTTTCTTTAAGCAGGGAACAAGTCTTTAATTCCTCTGCATATGAGCGTGGTGGTCTCCTTATCCCCTGAATTCGGGTAAGTATTTGGTTGTGCAATACAATAAACTTCCTTGACATATTTCTGCCTCTATTTCCAATATCAAATCCCCTTCTGGGCGAAAATACCTTTTCGTCCAAAGACGAAGGTTTCATGCAGCTAAAATATTTAGCTTTTCATCCAATTTCAATAAGTTAGGCAGATTATTCCAAACAGATAACCAAGAGCTTAAACACCACTTGCTCGACACAGGTATGCAACCTTGGGTGAAAAAATGGGCCAAATAGCCATTTATATTATATAAAATTTCATAGAAAGAATTGCACAATAGCGTCTTTATTTTATGTTTTCCTTTCATCTGCCCAAAAGCCATAATAGCAGCAGAATAATTTGTGAGGATTTTTAAACCTCACTATTTGACGCTCTCATATTTGGAGTCATGGATGCCCATATTAACGGATAAACCGTAGGCTCTTCCAATGAGGCACAATTTCCTGTGCTGTGCAATTTTAATATTTCAATCATCACAAAATCATGAAGTTGGTGAGATACCATATATATATGTTGGCAGCTAGGATTTCTTCCATAGCCTCACCACTTCCTTCATATATAGCAAAACCTTTTGCTATTCCAGGCATCTTTGGCCTCTTTTCATATTTTTTCATTTTATTTTTATTTTTATTTTGTGGTGTGCTTTCAAAATGCAAATCACCATCAACAGGGTCTGCCTTCTGCAGCCCTAAATCAATTGGGATTTCATCCCATGAGACTTCTTCCGGCCCAAATCCTGGGTCCGGAGTTCCAACTTCCAATTAGGCCCATGGCCATATTCAGAATAATTAAACCCCTCAGGGCTAATTTTAGGAACCTTCAGGGTACTTTGACCCTAGTCTCATAATTATTTGGAGAACTTTCTCCATATGCTCCATAATCAGTTCCACATAGTTTACTTATCTGGAGGACTTTTCAATGTCAGAGTCATCAGAACCACGGGCCTCTCAGATTTTTTATTTTATTTTATTTTCCATTTTTCATATTCGGGAGCATTTCTCTCCGTGGTTATCATTTTGTAAACTAATTCGCTAACGGGTATATCTGCGGCCACCGGTATCGGAACCGGCTCCGCACTAGCTTTCCCGTATATTTATTTTTCACCCCAGGAAGCATTTAACCCGCGAATATAAGTTTACTTCATCATCTGTGCTTATCCAGCACTAATATGACTCTGACCTGATTTAATATATTTCCTATACTGCTGGACCTACCCAGCGCCCGCTAAGAAATCCCAACTTTACTGTTCTTACCTGCGGGCCGTTCCGACCGCTGCGAGGAGCTGCTCCTTACTGCAGCTCCACCTTCTGCCGTCAGCGTCGACGTCATGCCGTTACCAGCGTGAGGCGGGCTCTTCTTCACGTAGTCACTCACGTGACTCCGAAGTAAAATACAATAATATTAAAGTTCTGATCTTGAGAATATCACATTTTTTAATTTTCAAGGCAGTCTGGGTGTTTATTACTATTTCCGTCAGAATGGTCAATTTTGTAATTAGCTACAATGAGGTAATTAACTAATTATATGCTTTAATTTCAGGTCATCCAAGTAAGATGTTTTATATTTGTTTCAGAATCTGCTTCAATCTATAATAACTGAAAATTTCATTCAGTTCTCTTAATTTTAAAGAAAGTTATGGGCTTTTGACTGTCCTCGATCACAGCTTTTGTGTTAAGTCAATGGAAAAGCAATAGGGAACAAGATGCTAATTTCCGAGTATGAAAATGGCCATAACATTTTTAATACTGAATATATGAAAGTGAATTAGGTGTCAAATTAAACTTATTTTTATGCTTTATCTGATGGGATAAATTGCAGACTTGATTTTTAAAATGTCAAAATGTTTAACATTGCTACATTATGGTTTAGTAATTGGACGTAATCATGTTAAGGTATTGCCGTGAAGTGCAGGCAATAGATTGGTAAAGGCACAATCTCAGACCACAGGGAGCAGTGGGTTTTATTTTGACCAGCAAAGCAATGTACTAAATGAATGTACTGGTCAAACTGAGGAGCACCTTCAGCAACAGACAGGTTCCACCAAGATGCAGCACAGAACGCCACAGGAGATCCTTTTTCCATGTGGCTATCAAACTCCCCCCCTTCTGTCATGGGGTAGACTGACTCCCCTTCCCTTCCCCTCCCCCCCTTCCCAATCTTTGCACATCCCCAATCCTGGCCTTACCACTCGTCGTTTTAGTTTCATGTTTCATGTATCTTGCGTTTTTTTAATGACTTTTGGCAGACCAAATTCCCTCCTGGGATAAATAAAGTTCTATTGCATCGTATCATATTGTACAGCATAGTTCCCATTTCCTGACGCGGGAAAAAGTCAGTACAAGGATAACAACAGCATTCAATGATGAAATTTCTCACTCATGAAGCTAAATATTTGCACCCTTGGTCTGTGTTACATTGTTGAACATTTATCCAAAAAATGTCCGGGTTCAACAGGATACCAAGGACAACAGCAAGACATCCAGAAAAAAGGCAAGGGTGAGAGAGTCCCGACTAAAGACATGACTGTGCCAGTATAATTAAAATAAATGCAGAAAGGAAATATGTAACCGAAAATGAGAAACAAAGTCCATGGATGTACAAGATAAAGGTTTGTGTATTTTGATGAAGCACTCCGCCTCTGCTTTGCAGGTCAATTCAGGTTGATGCTTTCCAGGTTCTGAAACATGTAATTCTGAACCTCTATCCAAGTTTATTCATTAGTGTCATAGTCATAGATTCATAGAGTGATACAGTATGCAAACAGCCCCTTCGGCACAACTTGCCCACACCAGCCACCAGCTACACGAGTCCCACCTGCCAGCATTTGGTCCATATCCCTCCAAATCTGTCCTATCCATGTACCTGTCTAACTGCTTCTTAAATGTCAGGATAGTCCCTGCCTCAACTACCTCCTCTGGCAGCTCATTCCATAAACCAACCACCCTTTGTTTGAAAAAAGTTACCCCTCAGATTCCTATTAAATCTTTTCCCCTTCACCGTAAATCTATGTATTTTCCCCTTCATCTTAAGTGGGTAAAAGTAACTTTGCCAGGATTTAATGTCCAAAAAGAAGAAACCCGCTAGCAATAGAAAATAAGGCAATGCCGCTCTGGGGCAGAAATATCCCAACATTCACCTCATTGGGAAGAGTAAGTAAACATTCCTAAGGCAAGCAGTTCCTCAAATAGTCCTGAAAATCATCCTGTACATTACCCATGTCCTGGTGATTTAAGGTCTAGCCAGGGATAACGGGATTTTACACGTTTTCTCAGTCGTCCTTTCCACGATTACAGTGGAATCTCCCCGAGTGAAAACTTCAGCACAAAACCTAATAATTTAATAAGTCACGGGATATGAGTTTATCAGCGTAGGTTCATGAGTTTAATTCCCGGGATGGCAAGACTGTCATATGTTGCTAGAATGGAGCGGTGGGGCTTCTATACTCTGGAGTTTAGAAGGGTGAGAGGTGATCTTATTGAAACATATAAGATTATTAAGGGTTTGGACACGTTTGAGGCAGGAAACATGTTCCCGATGTTGGCGGAGTCCAGAACCAGGGGCCACAATTTAAGAATAAGGGGTAAGCCATTAAGAACGGAGATGAGGAAAAACATTTTCGCACAGAGTTGTGAGTCTGGAATTCTTTGCCACAGAAGGCAGTGGAGGCCAATTCTCGGGATGCTTTTAAGAGAGAGTTAGATAGAGCTCTTAAAGATAGCAGTCAAGGGATACGGGGAGAAGACTGATTGTGGATGATCAGCCATGATCACAGTGAATGGCGGTGCTGGCTCGAAGAGTCGAATGGCCTACTCCTGCACCTATCGCCCATTGTCTATTGTCTATATCGTTCCATCGAGTATGAGTGATTATCTTACCTACCCCTGAACTGGCCACATTTGATGCATGCCCAGAAAAGCATAAAGATGAATAAAATAACACGACTATTAATTGTGAAATAATAATCATGTACAATTCTTTTTAAACTCACTCTTGATCTCCAGTAATTCACAATGACCTTTCTTGTTCAAGCAGCATTAGCGGAGAGACATGAGTTAAGGGCTCATGTTGAAGTTTATGCTGACAAAGGGTCTTTGACCTGAAACACTAACTTGTGAGCCCCAGTCACCTCGATGCTACAGTTGGACTGCTGGACCGCGGGAGGAGAACAAATGGAAGAGATAAGACTTTTTGCCTTCCATCACAGTGAGGAGGTGTTGGAGATTCACTGTGATGGATGTTTGTGTAAATTGTGTTAAGTGTAGGTCTTGTTTTTTTTTGTAACGTTAAGACTGTAGAAATGCAATTTCGTTCATACCAAGCTGTTAGAATGACAATAAAAGGCATTCTATTCTATTCTTTCTCTTTCCGCTGCTGCCGTTGAAGTCCTGAGTGCTTCCAGCATCTTCTGTTTTTATTTCAGATTTCCAACATCTGCATTTTCTTGATTCTCATATTTAATATCCTTACACTGAATTCTTAAGTTGGCCGATGGACTAAAACAGTTTAATGGCCACCGACCTATGCAAATCTCACATGATATGTTTTTTGATTCAACCTCTGGTTCTCTTGACACAGTCTCTCGGTTTTCCACACAAGCTGGCCTGCCACTGGAGTAACTGTTAGCTCACGAATGAAGTAGAACACATTTCCATCTGGCTCAGCACAGGTAGTGCATTATATCACACATTAAACACTGTCAGGGCAGCACAATGGCGCAGCGGTAGAGTTGCTGCCTTAGACCTGGGTTCGATCCTGACTACGGGTGCTGTCTGGACGGAGTTTGTACGTTCTCCCCGTGACCTGCATGGGTTTTCCCCGGGAGCTCCGGTTTCCTTCCACAGTCCAAAGACGTACAAATTTGCAGGTTAATTGGCTTGTTAAAATTGTAAATTGTCCCTAGTGTGTGTCGAATAGTGTTAATGTGCAGGAATTGCTGGTCCGTGTGGACCCGATGGGCCGAAGGGCCTGTTTCTGTACTGTATCCCTAAACTTGACTAAACTAAACTAAAGCTTGGTGCTGCTGGTTTAACATCTAACTAAAAGCGGTAGCTTTTGAAGTATTTGTGAAGCATGCTGCCATTTAGAGTGAAGGAACAACAAGGAGAATTTGCCCTGAAACTGCCCTGGACATAGGTTGACAATTTGAGATTCAATACCTCCACTGTTGAAATTCCCACCTGCTCTAAGAATACTGAAAGGCCAAAAAGAATGATGCAGGTGACACAACCCATGTCCAATATAATAACTTACATTTGTATGGAACAGAAGAAGTAGGAGCAGGAATAGGTCATTTGACCCTTCAAGCAAATGCTCAAACACTCATCAGGACTGCAGTTGATCTTCTACACCAACGCTGTTTTGCTCCATTATCTTCATACCTGGATCTCCTGAATACCTAGGACTCTAATGATGAATGTTTTGAATTATTCAATGACACCTTTCATTTTCTTCCAGGATAAAATTATGTGGATCCATCGCTACTTAAGTGAAAAATGTCTTCTCAACTCAGTCTGATACACCGACACCTAGTTCCCTACACATTTGCCTAAGGATACATTCTCCCTGAATCCAATATGTCCCTGAGTCCTGGCAGAATGTTATCAGTTAGCATGAAAACTATTCAAGGGTCAAGAGTGTTTTATTGTCATACGTCCCAGATAGAACAATGAAGTTCTTACTGGCAGCAGAACAGCAGCATATGTAAACATAGTGCACTGTAAACAATATAATAAACAAGAAAAAAAAGTTCAGTGGGTGTATATACTAACATATACTCACAGACTCACATGTACATGGTCGGCACGGACTGGAAGGGCCGAGAGGGCCTGTTTCCGTGCTGTAATTGTTATATGGTTATATTGTTATACAGGTCATATATATATATATAATATTGTTATTAGTGCACTATTATTGTTTATTTTGTTTTTATTTGTACGTAGGTGTGTGAGTGTGTGTCTGTGTGTACATTTATACACACACATACACACATACGTACAAAAAAAACATTAATAGTGCACTAATAACTATAATAGTCTATGCAGTTCAGAGCTTATTTGAGGTTGTGATGTTTAATATCCTAATGGGTGTAGGGAGTAAGCTGTTCCTGAACTTGGACGTTACAGTTTTCAGGCTCTCAAGCCTCTCAAGTCGAGAGAGCACAAGACGATTCAATCCAATCTCTTCTTAAATGGGAAAGCCAGCAATCCTGGGACAAATCGAGTGGATCTTTACTGCACATTTAATGTAATAAATTGTTCCAGCTTATGACACAGGAGCACAATTGGCCAATACTCCTCATATTCTGGAGGTTCATTGTTGGAATTACAATGTTTCCAGAGTGGAATCCATGCTGCACCCTTCTAGCTTGCACAGCGAAATGGGCACAAACCCAGTCATCAAACTAAACAGATGTAAAATGGCCAACTTGTACAGTCATTACACATCAATGTCCTTCTTTTGGAACTGTGGCACAATGTTTTGGATCAACCAGCAAATAACATGCCAAATGAAGAAGGGAATGTAATTAAATGGAATTTCTTTGGAAAAATTCCCCTTAATTATACTGAACTACTCATCTGAACTACTCATCTGAACTTTGCATCATGGCAGCATCACGCCAATATGCTAAAACAACATCTTGACCTGTGTATAGAACTAACAACGCCAAATTTAATATTATTCAGTTCCAATATCATGCTGAAAAGATATTGGATTTGATTTTAGGAACAAACTTTACGTTCAAAGTCAGCCAACACGAACACTCTGCCCAACCTTATTTTGCACTTCAGGTGAAGACCTGTTTTCAAACGAAACAAAGCTATCAGGAGGGTTACACAAAAAGCTGGAGAAACTCAGCGGGTGCAGCAGCATCTAAGGAGCGAAGGAGATAGGCGACGTTTCGGGTCGAGACCCTTCTTCAGACTGGTCAGGGATCAGGGAAACGAGAGATATAGACGGTGATGTGGCGAGATAAAGAACAATGAATGAAAGATATGCAAAAAAGTATCGATGATAAAGGGAACAAGCCATTGTAAGCTGTTTGTGGTGTGAAAATGAGAAGCTAATGCGACTAGGGTGGGGGAGGGAGATAGAGATAGAGGGAATGCCAGGGCCCGAGGGCTGAGGGAGAGGTGGGAAGGGGAGGAGACAGCAAGGGTTAACAGAATTGAGAAATTTCAATGTTCAAGCCCAAAGGATGCAGACTCCCCAAGCGGAATATGAGATGCTGTTCCTCCAACTTGCGGTGTTGCTCACTCTGGCCGTGGAGGAGGCCCAGGACCGAGAGGTCGGATGTGGAATGGGAGGGGGAGTTGAAGTGCTGAGCCACCGGGAGGTCGGGTTGGTATTTGCGGACCGAGCGGAGGTGTTCGGCGAAACGATCGCCAAGCCTCCGCTTGGTCTCACCGATATAGATCATCTGGCATCTGGAGCAGCGGATGCAGTAGATGAGGTTGGAGGAGGTGCAGGTGAACCTCTGTCGGACCTGGAAGGACTGCTTGGGTCCATGAAAGGAGTGGAGGGGGGAGGTGAAGGGACAAGTGTTGCATTTCTTGCGGTTGCAAGGGAAAGAGCCCGGGGAAGGGGTAGAGCGGGAGGGAAGGGAAGAATTGACAAGGGGGAGCTATCAGGAGCAGTGGCAGCAATAAAATCTGCAGGAGTGAACGGAGATTGGGTAAAAGGTAAAAATCAAACTTTCCAGCAAAAGGCAATGAATTATTCAGTCATACAAACATTTGAACCAATATCAATATTAACATAACAATATGCCCATAAATAATACTAGGCAAACATAGCCAAATGAAAAAAATGTTAACTTTGGAGTGCTCAAGAACTCCAAGACCCAGGAGATTAGTTCGCCCCGACGCGGGAGGTTCGATCGCCCCGACTGCGGATGGAGATTGGACTTTATTGCCTTCCATCACAGTGAGGAACCAGCTGTGGTGGATGTTTATGTTAACTTTTATATAGTTGTGTGTCTTGTTGATTTTTTTTCAGTATGGCTGTATGGTAATTCGAATTTCATTCTACCTTAATTGGTACATGTGACAATAAACTGACCTTGAAACCTAGTTGGTGCAGATCTGGGGACCTGGGATCGATCCTGACATGTGCTGCTGTCTGTGTGGAGTTTGCACACCCTCCCTGTAACCATGTGGGATCCCCCAGTGCTCAAGTTTTCTCACGCATCCCAAAAAACTGATAGGTTTATCATCCACTATAAATTTCCCCTTCTCCGTGGATTGTCACCTTGTCGTGGTGGAGAAGCTTGTGTGGACCTGAGATCCTGAGAGCGATGCCGCGTGGAACTGTGCTCCTGGTAGGGCCACCCATGGCGGTAAGGTCGAGGGGGAGGTCTCTGACAAAGAGCAATCCAACCAAGACCTCAACGGTGGAACAGGCGGAGGATGATGGCTGACCTTAGTGGAGCGTCACAACGGTTGGGAAGGCGGATGAAGGATGCAGCAGAAAAGGGTCTCCGGTCGCCTAGGACTCCATGCCGCTGGATCCTGACCCAGATCTGTCATGGACCATGTGGTGGCTGTCTGTGCACCAGTCTCCCCAAGTTAAACAAAGTCAGCACAGGCGTCCTCCAAAAAGAGGACGGTCATACTCGTTTCGAGTGACCGGCGATGATGATGATAAATTACCCATAGTGATAAAAGAATTAGGGCCAGATTGAAATTGATAGTCATGTGATAAGTATAGATTATGAGGAAATAGGCTTGGTGAATGGGACTAATAGAAATATCAATGGGCTAGCAGAACCAAATGGGCTGAATAGCCTCATTCATTGTCATAGGAAAATATGGGATTGTTGAACCAAAGGAGATTGCAGCGTTGCTGAGAGTAAAATCAAGGAGGGATTTGAAAATATGGATATTAATTTAAAATCAAGGCTTTGCTTGAGTTCAATGTCATTCAATGAGCTCAAGGGTGATGGTGGAATGGGACTTGGCACAGGCAGCAGAGTTTTGTATGATCTGCTTTATGTAGAATAAAGACCAACGGGACTAAAGTGAAGGTACATTGAAGGAAATGTTCTTGTAGGTCAGTGGATTTAAGTACGTTGTCAAACAACTGAATTTCTACATAATAACAAATCTGTGCTACACATAATTCTCCAGTGCTTTGCCTCCACTTAGGTGGGAAATTTTAAATTAAATTGCCTCACTATTATTTTAGCTACGCATTTAAACAAAGAGTAAATACCCTGAAATAAAATTATGCTGGTTCAAAGTACCATCACCGCATTTGTAAAAATATTTTTCACGGTTAAAAAACACAGTGCATGTATGTGTGAGTGTATATATATGTGAATTACAATGAAATTTGCAATGGAAAACAGATGCTCTCGAGTTGAGGACAAGCAGGTGATGACAGGAGTTGCATTGGTAATATGTACATGCCATAAGTCTGGAGCAGCTGGTTTCACTTCCAGCAGCAGCATCGATATATCTGTCTTTCCCAACCATAAACTGTACCCTTCCCTTTGGGACAATTTTATGTTCTGCCAGGTACAGTAATTGGCTATCGCTGCGGCTGCCTACACATTTTTATAGTACAGCTATTATTTTAATGTTGGAACTGCAAAAGTCCTGGGAGATTACATCAGTTAGGCCCCATAATCTCGTAAAATTAAGCAAATTGCACAGCCAAAAAAGCACAGCGAATCTTTGTATGTGAAACCACACTATTTACTCGATTATGCTCAACACTAGAGGTACAAGTCCAGTGCCCTAATGTTCTAATCTGCAGCTGAACTTCACAAGATTCTGGTGCTGGTTTCTGAGAACTTGAGACAGTCAGAAGAGGTTCCAGATGGGAAATGGTCCTTTATCCCAATGTAACACCGCGCATTCAGACGGAGGCAATAATCTTTTGCATTGTCAGCAGTTAGTCACCCCAATTAACAGACAAACCTACTAACCAAGGAGAAATTAATCAGCTTACTCTTATTTCCCTCTGCACTCCTTTGCTTATTTCCTGAGAGTGGTGAATACAATTACACAGGTATTTCAAGAGACAGTTAGACAGAACTCTTAAAGATAGCGGATATAGAGAGATGGCAGGAACAGGGTACTGATTGTGGATGATCAGCCATGATCACAGTGAATGGCGGTGCTGGCTCAAAGGGCCGAAAGACCTACTCCTGCACCTATTTTCTATTGGTAGAGAAAAGTGCTGGAGAAACTCAGCGGGTGTAGCAGCATCAATGGAGCGAAGGAAATAGGCAACGTTTTGGGCCGAAACCCTTCTTCAGACCCGAAACGTTGCCTATTTCCTTCACTCCATAGATCCCGTTGCACCCGCTGAGTTTCCCCAGCACTTTTGTCTACCTTCGATTTTCCAGCATCTGCAGTTCCTTCTTAAACACCTATTTTCTATTGTCTATTGTACTAACATCATCCCGTACTGTATTCTGTTTTAGCAGTTGAAGAGGAAGAGTGTGATGTAGATCTTCATTCTGGGGACTTGAAGACCCCACCATTAGTATTTGCTTTCCAGCTCACGCACAAGATCAAGCAAAGAGCTGGTATCTTGAATAGCCGACAGTAAAATGTGGAGAAAAAGAATGGGTAGGGGCAGGTTACAGGTACGATGGTGGAGCGGTTAAGTTATCTGACTACCAGCTGGAGTTCTGGACCTTTGATTCTGAGACACGAGTTGGAATCCCACCAAGGCAGCTGGGGAGTTTAAATTCAAGTAATAATATAAATATGGAATTTTTAGCAAAAAGCTAGGCTCAGCATGAAACTAGTGGATTGTCATCTGGCTCACTAGTGCCCTTCAGGGAAGGAAAGCTGTTGTCTATGCCTAGCCTCCAAGTGAGCCCAGACCCAGGAATGTGTTTGATTCCTAAATGCCTCCTCCGCTCAGTGGTAATTATGGATGGACGGTAGACATCAATACTGGCAACAATGTCCACATTCTGTGAGCAAGTAAATTAAGATGCTGGCTGGGAGGAGCGCTGAGGCATGCAGAGAAAACGTTCAGAGGCATGGAACAGTGAACAGGTAAATCTGGCCAGTTATTGATAACACCACTGATGACCAAGAGGAACAAAGATTAAGACCCGAAACATCACCTATCCGTTTTCTCCAGAGATGCTGCCTGACCCGTTGAGTTACTCCAGCATTCTGTGTCTATCTTTGGTATACACCTGTATCTGCAGTTCCTTTTTATTACATAAAGATTAAGGTGACACAGTTGTGTAAGTTCAGCTAGTGATGCTGCTGCCTCCAGCAACCTGCCTTCTTGATCTTGAGTGTATACAGTTCGTACATTCTGCCTGTTGCATTCGGGGCTTTAGATTCCTCCCACATCCTGAACATGTGTCAGTGGATTAATTAGTTATTGCAAATTACCGCGTGAAGAAGGGTGGCAGGAGAATCAGAGTACGCCTGTGGGAGAGAATACGTTGCCGGGAGATAAGGGGGAGATTTGGTGCTGATGAGAGCTGGTTTGGAGTATTGTGTTCAGTTCTGGGCATCATGTTATAGGAAAGATGTTGTTAAGCTGGAAAGGGTACAGAGAAGATTTACGAGGAAGTTGCCAGGACTAGATAAGCTTCTTCTTCTTCTTTCGTGTGGCGTGCACAGCCTAAAGTTGTTGGACAACTTGTTATATTTGATCTTCCGTTTGTGCACGTCGAGTTGATTGCATTAGTCGAAACAGGGCGGACCACGTGAAGGTTGCAATCTCACACCCCGACCAGATGGTCTGAGCTATAGGGAGATGTTCAGTAGGCTGGAGTTCTATTTTATTTAAATGGAAAGATTCTAATCCTCTGACCACACTCCATTGGTACTCTGAAACGATATCATGTTTAAATTGAGAAAAAATGAGGGGTGACATTGTTGAACCCTTGGTTAAATTTGATAGGACTTGGGGAAGATTTATTCAGCATTTTCATACAACATAAACTGCTCCTCTCCAACTGTTATAATAATTTTTTTTTACCGTTATACGGTGGAATGAACTTGACTACAAACAGGGACATAAATTGTTGAAACTCTTTGCAGCCCAGATTCTGTTTTGCTTTTTTTTTAGTTTAGGTTTTTTTTTCTCGTTTTTTCTCTTTTTTTAAATTGTTTTCTTTTTTGTTTTTATACATATAAGTTCTCTTTTAAACACTTAACTATATTTACATAGAGACCGGGCAGGTCTATATTCAATGTATATTTTGACACTGGACTCATATTTAGGTTATACCTGCCATTAATGTAACCCTGATCCCTATGTATCAATATCATTGTTATGTTTATCATTACTTTTCTGTTGTTTTGCTTTTGCCATTGAAAAAAACGAATAAAATTATTTTTAAAAGAAAGAAAGAAAGAAAAGAGAGTTAGTTTGGTATTGTGCTCAGTTCTGGTCATCATGTTATAGGAAAGATGTTGTTAAGCTGAAAAGGGTACAGAGAAGATTTATGAGGAAGTTGGCAGGACTAGATGGTCTGAGCTCTAGGGAGAGGTTGAGTAGGCTGGAATTCTATTCTTTGGAGCCCAGGTGATCTTACAGAGGTGTATAAAATCATGAGAGGAATTGATCGGGTAGATGCACAGAGTAGGTGAATCGAGGATCAGGGGACATAGGTTTAAGGTGAAATGGAAAGTATTTAATAGGAATCTCATGGGTAACTTTTTCACACAAAGGGTAGTTGAGGCAGAGACTATCCCCGCGATTAAGTAACAGTTAGACAGATACATGGATAGGACAGGTTTGGAGGGATATAGACCAAATGCGGGCAGGTGGGGCTAGTGTAGCTGGGACATGTTTGCCGGTGTGGTCAAGTTGGGCCGAAATGCGGCCATTCTACGACTCAATGGTCAGGAACTCGATGGGCAGAATGGCCATCATAAATTAATATGAAAATAAATGTCACATAACAAAATATGAGTGGGTGCATTAAATTTATTCCTTACAGTAGACCATGGCAAGGAGGTCAGTCCTGGTCCTTCCTCCAGCTCTGTCAGAAATACATAACAATTTCAAAAAGGCAATTTTCCCAAGTTTCTTCCTGAAAGAAACAAAATTAAGAATAATACATTCTAGGTTTGTACATGGTTAGGTTCCTGAGCACATGTTAATGGTTTCAACAGGATTAAACCAAGTGTTTAGTCCTTTATGACACGTTTCGTCATCCTCCATCTGGTTAAGAATTTAACTTTCACCTGCAGTAGTTGAGAGGAGAAACTTGGCACGGAAAAGCCAAGTTAAACCTCATACTTTCCAATGTAACAAAATAAATGAGCTGGAATAGTATCTTGCTGCTTTCCCCACCTCCCCCACCCACCCCCTGCCTCCAGAGACAAAGGCCAAACGTTTACTTCATTTTTAGTTTCACTCTGCCAAGAAAACACATAATTAGTTCCAAGTCTAAACATTTCAATACACATGTGAATGGCATTTTACATCCAGATATTATCTTGAAGATTTAGTAGGGCCAGAATATGGTAATACTCTTGAAGAGAAATTGAAGATTTAAAAAAAAAAATACAATGCTGGAAATGAAAACAATAAGTGGTGCAAATACTCATCAGGTCAGGCGGTATCAGTGAGGGGGAGAAACAGGTTAGGTTTCTTCCATTAGAAATAGCAAAGTGAGAAAAGAAGCAAGTTTGAAGATGTTTGAGGTCAAGGTTTGACTTTGACAGGGTGGAGAATGAATTATTTCTCAGCTGTCTAATTAATACACAAATAAGGGCAGTTATTAATAAAAACAAACGCATGCAGGAACTTTGAGGCGAAGGAACAGAGAAATCAGAGTGGGGGTGGGATGGTGAATTTTACTTCGGAGTCACGTGAGTGACTACGTGAATAGAAGCCCGTACAGCCGTTGGTGCGTCATGACATCAGACGTTGGTGCAGTCGGCCGGTTGGAGCAGCAGCGCTCCTCCAAGCGGTAAGTTTAAAAACGGAGGTAAGGTTTTAAAATTTTTTTTACCACAGGTCATTTTCTGCGACGGTTTGGAGTTCTTGGAGATATGTTGCAGAAAGTGAAGCAGGTGTCGGCGAGGCACTCCGGAGGTAGAAAGGAAAGTGACCAGGAGAGTGTTGTGGATGGAGGCCCGTCTGGTACACCTGGTCCGGTGCTGGCTACACAGCCAGTGGTTGCGGACCCACTGCCGGGGGGCAGTGGAGGCTTGTCAGTAGGGTGGAAGGCCACTGGCAAGTCTGTGAGGCCCGTAGATGAGTCGGGCCTGGAGGTTATACCCTCCATAGGAGTGTCCGTTTGCTCACGGCTCTCCCACGTCGAGATTTTATTACAAAAGAATGCTCGACAGGGACCAGCTCCGTGAGAAGGAGTGGTGCCCAAGCCAGGCTGATGGAGAGCTTGTGCTAGCAGCACCTGTTTCAGGGCTGCAGAACTATCCTGCCTGTGAGGAGGATGTTCCATCAGTGCAGTTTGCTGACACTGATTCTATGCTGGGGGAGAGCAGTAAAAGAAGTTCGGTTGGAGGTAATTCCGAACATTGCTGGAAAGTTTGCTGAGCGTAGAGAGGCAGGAGAGGCGATTGATGGAGAATTGGCCGAAGCAATTCAGTATATGCTCTCCCACCAGTTACAGGAGCTAGCTATGGATGAAGCAGCAAAAAACTATAAAGCTCCTGTTAATTGTGATCACCTGAAGGTACCGGTGGTTAATCACCAAATTTGGTCACAGATGGGTATGCCTGCTAGGGCCAAGGAGATGAAGTTTCAAAAAAGTGCTTAAACTGTTGTCAGCAGGTATAACAGCTGTGGTGAAAGTTATTGATACAAGCAATATGGTTGAAGCACACCAGGACGGACTGGGATTCCTTTGTAATGCATTTTTTGAACTCAATAATATCAGGAGGGCCGCTATTAGGCCAGTGCTTAATCTGAATTTGGCAAGTTTGTGCAAACCGACCAGTGTACCACCACAAAATCTGTTGTTTGGAGGTAACCTTGCAAAAAGGGTCAAAGACTGTCATGACGATGTTAAAACTATGGCCCTCATTAAGCCAGCTGGTAAGCAAGGCAAAAGGTTTTATCCGTATTGGAAAGGCACTAATGTGGATGCAGGAGAAGGAACGAGCCGGTCAGGTTTTCAATTTCGGAACTGGCCGGCTGCCAGCATGAAGAGGAAGGTGCCTTTCTCTACAAGAGGTCGAGGACAACAAGGTCCGCAAGGAAAGATGCAGGTAAGGAATATAACATTGACAGACGATGAATTAACTGATGTTCCTGTTCAAATTGGGGGAAGGTTAAAATTGTTTCTCAAACAATGGCAGCAGTTGACATTAAAATTGTTCATACTTAGTAGTATTGAAGGGGTGAAAATTGAATTTTACTCTAAGGACAGTCTACCTAATCAACATTTTCCTAGTCGTAAACTTATTTTTTCAGATGAGGAAAATGTGCTTATTCAAGCAGAGATTCAGTCGTTACATAAGAAAGGGGTAATTGAGCCTTCTGTATATCAAAGTCAACAATTTGTGTCAAATATATTTCCCAGATCTAAAAAGACTGGGGGGTGTAGAATTATTCTGGATTTATCGAGTTTGAACAAATTTGTTTGTTATAGGCATTTCAAAATGGAAACCTTTACCACGGCCAAACATCTAGTGTCCAAAGGGTGTTATATGGCAACTATTGATTTAAAGGATGCGTATTACTCAGTGTCTATTCATGATGATGATAGAAGATATTTGAAATTTATTTGGATGACTCAGCTGTGGCAATTCAGGGCATAGCCGAATGGATTAACTTCAGCTCCTAGATTATTTACTAAATTGGTAAAACCTGTGTTAGCATTACTTAGAGCTCAGGGGCATGTGGTAATGGCCTACTTAGATGATATTCTGATTGTTGGAAAGACTCATGCTGAAACTCAATCATCAGTTTCAGTTGTTACAATCACTTTTGAACAAATGGGATTTGTTATTCACCCAGATAAATCTAAATTATCACCAGTCCAAATTATTGATTATCTGGGATTTACCATTAATTCCAATCACATGTTGGTAACTTTGCCCAGGGATAAATTGAATCAGTTAATTGAGGACTGTGTTAATCTCGTTGGAGAACAATGGCCTTCGATTAGACAAGTAGCCAGGTTAATTGGGAAGTTTGTTGCAGCATTTCCAGCTGTGCAGTATGGTCCTCTGCATTATCAACAATTACAATGATCAAAGGAACAGGCACTAAGAATACAAAGGGACCATTTTCATAGGCCTATGCAGTTGTCAGCTGGGGCGATTGCTGACATACAATGGTGGATAGTACATGTGTCAAAAAGTTTTAGGAAGGTTTTGGTGGAACCACCGTCACTGATATTACAGACTGGTGTAAATGCACTGGGTTGGGGTGCAACAGATATGTCTTTTAGTTGTGGAGGCAGATGGAATGTAGATGAGACATCGCTTCTTCAATTAAGAGGGATTATTTAGAGTTGTTGGGCACCTGGTATGGGCTCAAAGCTTATTGTTCTACAAGGAGGGACTTGCATGTGCAGGTTCAGATTGACAACACCACAGCAGTGGCATATGTAAACCACATGGGTGGAGTTAAGTCAAAGTCTTGTGATAGACTGGCTAACCAGATTTGGAGCTGGTGCATTGACCAAAATATCTGGCTTTCAGCACTTTATTTGCCAGGAAGATTCAACACTGTAGCTGACACTAGGTCACGTCAGTTTAATGACAACATTGAATGGATGTTAAATCAGGATGTATTTAACCAAATGATTGTTCAGTATGGATTGCCAGATATTGACTTGTTTGCATCTCGATTAAATCATCAGTTACCTAGATGTGTTTCATGGGAACCAGATACTGAGGCAGTAGCAGTGGATGCGTTTTCGCTGCATTGGGGAGGAATGTTTGTGTATGTATTTCCTCCATTCTGTCTCATCAGCAGATGTTTGCAAAAGATCAAGGAGGACTCTGCTTCAGGGGTATTGGTAGTGCCAGATTGGCCTACACAAGCATGGTTTCCCATTGTATTACAAATGGCTAGGGAGCCTTACATGATTATTCCAAAGAATAAGAATCTACTGGTAAATCCAGTCACTGGGGATGAACATCCTTTACATGATCGTATTGATCTGTTAATTTGCAGATTTTAAGGAGGCCATACCTGGGGAGAGGACTGTCTCATCGGACTGTAGATGTTCTCACGTCGGCCTGCAGGGATAGTACACAGCAGCAATAGATCACCTATATAAGGAAGTGGGAGCAATTCTGCCTACAGCAGAATATTGTATATCACACTGCAGGGATCACGGACCTATTGGAGTTTTTGTCAACTCTTTATTTCGACCAAAAATTAAGTTACAGTGCGATCAATTCAGCCAGAAGTGCTCTGTCTTCTTATTTACCTATGAATGCAGAATTACATACAGTAGGGACACATCCGTTAGTTTCACGATTCATGAAGGGAGTTTTCAATTCTAATCCTCCTAAACCCAGGTATGCCGGTATTTGGAATGTGAGAGAGGTTCTTATGGTTCTTCGCCAGTGGGGCTCCGTTACAAGCCTATCTATAGCCAAATTAACTATTAAGGTAGTCATGCTTATGGCGTTGGTTTCAGCTCAACGTGTACAAACATTGCGAAAGCTACAGCTAGATAGAATGCATGTGTCGGCAGATGCCATTATATTTTATGTCTATGATTTGCTTAAACATAATAGAAGAGGCATGACAGGATGTAAGATTGTGTTTTCAGCATACCCCGCAGATGATCGCTTGTGTGTAGTCTCACATTTATCTCGTTACATTGAGATTACTAAACCTCTGAGAGGAACAGAGTCGGCTTTGTTTATTAGTCACAAAAAAACCACACAGTAAGGTGTCGGTGCAAACAATTTCAAGGTGGCTAAAGCAGGTCCTGGCAAGTGCTGGAATTGATACTGATAAATTCAAATCTCATTCCACCAGGGCGGCATCAACTTCCGCTGCAAGGGCGATGGACTTGCCAATAGACCATATCCTCGCGGCCGCAGGATGGTCCAGTGAGCTAACTTTTCAGAGGTTTTATCACAAGCCGACTTCAAGGCTCAGGGTGTTTGCTGATTCTGGTTTGAGTACTGTTACAATTCCCCCCTGAGTTAGAGGGGTTTGTTAAAATTTGTTTGTAAATAAACTGTTATTCATTTAACAAATGTTGTTACCTATGCATGATTGATTGTTAACGACTTTTGAGTCAATCCAGGCAGTGTGAACGTCGGATTTGGGTCTGCGGCGTGAATTCACAGTGCTTTGAAGTCTTCACGTAGTCACTCACGTGACTCCGAAGTAAAATAGTAAGATTAAACGAGAACTTACCAGTTTGAAGTTTGATCTTTATTTTATGAGTTGAGGGACTACGTGCCCTCCGCTCCCACCCTCATAGATCTCATCTGGTAGTTCTAGTTTTATCATCTTACCATTATACTTCAGTCATTGTTAGCTGTGAATTCATTCCGCTGCTTTGAAGATTGACGCACCAACGGCTGTACGGGCTTCTATTCACGTAGTCCCTCAACTCGACTCCTCATAAAATAAAGATCAAACTTCAAACTGGTAAGTTCTCATTTAATCTTACTATTAAAGTGACAGGCATCTGGAAGCTGGAGTGACTCAGTGGGTCAGACAACATCTATGGGCAGAGGTGTTATCTGATCTGCTGAGTTACTCCAGCTTTTTGTGTCTATCTTCGGTTTAAACCAGCATTTGCAGTTCCTTCCTACACAACAAAGTGCAGTTGCTCTGCAAAGCAATCACTCTATCCATGTTTGGTTTCTCCAATGTTGAGGAGACTGCTTTATATGCATTGGGTGTTGTACACTAGACTGGAAGAAATCCAAGTGAATTACTACATCAACCGTAAGCACTGTCTAGATTCTTGCATTGTGGTAAAAGAAGAGATAGAGTGGCATTTATTGTATGTACCTCCTACAGTTGCATAAGAAGGTGTTGTGGAAAGGGAGTGGGTCTTGCAATTCATGAGCAAATCAAGGAAGCATGGAAGGTCCCTTCAGATTACTGAAGGGGAGGAGAGGAAAACATACGTACAGAATTGGAAATGCATTGGAAGTTTTGGAATGATGGTGGAGGGGAGGAAGCACAAGGAGCAGAATCCTACCTTCCATTTGTCAACTTAATATTGAATGCAATAAATTCATATGGCCACCTTTTCCTGTTTGTTTCAGAACTGGCTAGCTGTGATGTAAGGTCATCTATCTTAACTCAATGTTTCTCCATCCACAACTGCTGACTGATCTGCTGAACAGTTATTTTTAGTTTCAAAACGGTGGCGCATCTGGTAAAGCTGCTGCCTCACAGCTCAAGTCCCGAGTTTGATCTTGACCTCGGATACTGTCTGTGGAGTTTGCACGTTTTACCTGTGACCGCATGGGTTTCCTTTGGCTGCTCCCATTTCCTTCCACATCCCAAATAACATGCGGGTTTGTAGGTTAATGCCCCGTCCCACTTAGGAAACCTGAACGGAAACCTCTGGTGACCTTGCGCCCCACCCAAGGTTTCCGTGAGTCGCCAGCTGGTTTTGGTCACTCGCCTGGGAAGCCTCGACCAAAGCGTGAGCTGCATCTACTGACCAAAGATCCTACAGGATCTTTGCCACCGACCGCACACACACACACACACATAAACACATCACGAAGGTGGAGGCCAGGGACAGCGGAGGAGCGCTGTCTGCGCGATGAAGTGGAAGGTAAACGGCTGCCACAGAGCACGGTAAGTCCTTTAGAGAGCGCGGGAGGGCGGAAGAGAAGGGGAAAGAAGGGGAGAGAAGGATAGAGAAGGGGAAGATAAAAGGAGAGAAGGGGAGAGAGAAGGGAGGGAGAAGGGGGGAGAATGGGGAGAGAAGGGGAGAGAGAAGGGGCAGAGAAGGGGAGGAGACAGTTTTAAGAAGTTTAATAAAGTTAGCAGGCATTTTATCTTCCAACGGATCTTCAACGTCCTGAAAACCAAAGATCCGACAGGATCTTTGCTGAAAACTCCAATGAGCCAATCAAAATGGCCGGTCAGCGAAGGAGATTGCCTTCGACTGCCTGTAAATAAATAGCGACCCCACTCCACTGGCTTCGACCAAACGGCAACCTATTTTTAGTCGAGGCCGGTTTTGAATTTGTTGAAATAATCGTAGGAACATAGAAGAAACCTCGACCACGCGGAAACCACTTTCGACCATTAGGGAGAGTGACCAAAACTTCCGGGAACCTCACGGAAACCTTGGGTGGGGCACAAGGTCACCAGAGGTTTCCATTCAGGTTTCCTAAGTGGGACAGGGGCTTAATTGACCTCTGTAAATAGGCCCTGGTGTGTAGGGAGTGGAACAGAGAGTAAGATAACTGAGAACTAGTGTGCACGGGTAATTGATGGTGGGCATGGACTCAGTGGGCCAAGGGGCCTGTTTCCCTGCTGTATCTCTGAACTAAATTAAATTCCAGCCATTGGTGGGTTTTGCACCACATAGCCGTGGCGGGTTTTATTTGCTTTATATTCGTTGGCAGGCCAAATATCGGTAGAACATAAAGTATAAATGGCAAGAAGCTTGGAAGCATTGATGAACAGAAAGGTCTGGGATGTGTCCACATCTTCTGGAAACTGGTGGCACAGTAGATAGTGAATAGGCATTTGGAATCCGAGCCTACACAGGCTGAGGCACTGAGTATAAGAATTGAAATATAATCTGGCAGCTGAAAAAAATATTGGCAAGATAGAGTTTAAAGTATTATGTACTGTTCTGATCGTTGTACTAATGAAAAATATGGTAGCGATAGAAAGTCATGGAGTTATACCACATGGAAACAAGCTCTACCATGCATCCAAGGTGTTCATTGGGATATTGGATAGGATACTGCTTGGAATGAGGGTTGTAGTTAAGAGGAGGGATTGGATGGGTTGGGTTTATTCTCACTGAGATGTAGGAGGTTAAGACGTGACCTTATAGAAGTCTATAAAATTATGATGGACATAGACAGGATACATATTCAGAATCCTTTCTCAATGCAGGGTAGTCTAGAACCAGAGGGCACAAGTTTGAGGTGGGAGGGATCGATAAAGAGGTGATATGTGAGGTTAGTTTTTCACACAGAGGGTGGTAGTGTCAGGCGCACTTTAGTTTAATTTTGTTCAGAGATACAGTGCAGAAACAGGCCCTTCAGCCCATCGAGTCCGCACCAGCGATGCCTGCACACGAACACCATCCTACACACACTAGGGACAATTTAACAATTTTACTGGTCAATTAACCCACAAAATGCCTTGGGATGTCTTGGAAGGAAACCGGATCTCTTGGTGAAAACCCACACATGTCTCAAGGAGAACGTACAAACTTCGTACAGTCAGGATCAAACCTGCTGTAAGGCAGCAACTCTACCGCTGTGCCACCATGCCGGGTGTGTGTGGAGGCAGATACAATAGTGGCATTTAAGAGGCTATTAAATAGGCACATGGATATGCAGAGAATGGAGAGATATGGATATGTATCAGAAGACTCAGAAATGGAAAGGACACGAATGCAGGCTCACTGAGAAGTACTGAAGAAAACCCGAAGGCGAATGGAACCGAAAGATATAGACCTGGAACTGACAGAACTCAGAACTGCCACACAACACACAACACACAACACACATCGCACAATGCACAGCGCACAACGCATTGCACTGCACAGCACGGAACGGAACGGCTATCAAACCAACAGAATGCAGAACGGAGTAGTCGGCACCCAATTGGTGATGATCTCAGGTATTTATAGCAGGTGATAGATTAGGGGAGCAGATTAAATGCAGCTGTAACTCTGAATAGCTCATGGGAGGAATGGGGAAAGAGTCTCAAGTGCCTGGAGGCGAAGCAAGTGTGAGAGGTATGTGCAGGTAGAGGTGATTAGTTCCACACTGCATCATGGTCAGCACAAAGGTTGTGGGCTGAGGGCCTGTTCCTATGTGCTGGACTGTTCTATTTTCCATATTCTATTGAGTAACATTATACCACCTGGGCAATCTTGGTCTCCACTCTGTCACAGAAACTCCTTTAGGGCCTGTCCCACTTGGGCGTCATTTGCTCGTAATTTACGCGACATTATTTACGTGTCACGAAGCACGATGCGCGCGTCGTGATCCGCATCTGATGCGCATTACAAGCGCAATGCACGCATTATGTGTGCATGGTGCGTGGTGATGTAGGCAGTGATGCGCGGTGGCGCGCGGCGCAGCGTCCCAGGATTTTGGGATGTACAAAATCTTTGCGCGCCTTCAGCATGACACGCAAATGGCGCCCAAGTGGGACAGGCCCTTTTGTTCTCTCCACCCCTCTCCTTTTTCACAACTCAAATTGCAACTTTCCAACATTTTCAGTTGGCGCTCCTTTTCAATGAAGTTCGATTGAACAACTAATCATACTCTGTCACACAAAACCGTGTCGCACAGTATTTTGGTGATCCTGTTCTCAGAGGTTAAACTAGATTGTGATCAGTAAAAAAGTATGCTCTATTCATGTCCAATGCATCCAACATTTAGGCAAGGAAAGAGCAATAACCGTCATCGTTTGTTTCTCCCAGGTCATTGATCACCTGTGAACATCCTCTATGATATTTCTCATCCTCCTCCACGATAATGCCCCACTAGAATGGAGCATTCACTTCCTCACTACACTCCTGATTGTTCAGCCTAATCTTGCTCGAACTTTATTTACTTTGCAAATGACAACAATGTAGTGGGCTGGATCTCAAAGTCAGAGGACAGAAAGGAGATAGGGAGGTTGGTAAAATGGCTTCATGACAAGAACCTCTCCTTCAATGTCAGCAAATCAAAGGAGCTAGTCATTGACTTCAAGAAGTGGAATGGAGTGTATGCCCCCTCAATGATGCCAAAATGGAGATGGTCGAGAGCCCCAGGTTAGAAGATGTACATATCATCGGTAATTTATCCTGGTACAACTACATTGATGCGACGATCAAGAAAGCATACCGATGCCTCTACCTGCTCAGAAGACTAAGCAAATTCAGCATGTCTCCAATGACTGATTTAACTTCGGAGTCACGTGATCTCCTGCCAGCGGTAAGTTAAAGCTAGAGGTAGGTTTGTTTTTACTGACCAGGTTTTTTCAGGCAAGAGCCTGTCTTCACAGAGGTTTTCCTGCCAGTTTTGCAGCCCGACGAGTGTACCAGTTATGGACTGTGGGGAAACCCAGTCCGACCGCGGTAGCGGATAACTGGTAAAAAGATCGGGTTGCAAGATAAGGAGCCGCTAACAAGGCTGTCAGCGGCTCCCAGCCTGGGACGGCATGCCGTGGAACGGCAGGAAATTAATGCCAGAGTCACTGACAGTGCGGTCAGTGGCTCACAGACGTTGGTCCCCAGGCAAGGAATAAAATGGGACTCATTCAGCCCTATTTGGACTCAGGTGAGTCGGGCTACAAAGGGTTTCTCTTAATAATAAAATGTATGTATGTTATAGTGTTTTTCTTAAAGTTAAAAGCTAAAGGCAAAGTTAAAGTCATAAAAAGTTATTGTCATATGTCTCTGACAATGTAATCCTTGTTGTTTAGCACAAGTTGCTGTGAATTGTTTTAACCCTTCACAGGTAAAGCTGTACACTAAAAATTTTGATTTAGTGAGCTTACACTGTAATAGCGTGGGCCTATGGGACAGGCCGCACCAGCAGCGCCTGGGATAGGGCTACTTCATGTGTAGTAGTGTGGGCCTATGTGACAGGCCATGCCAGCAGCGCCTGACAGGGCTGCTTCATGCATGAAAGTGCCGGCCTATGGGAGAGCCGTGCCAGCAGCGCCTGATACAAGGCTGTTTCATTTGTGACATTACCGGCCTACAAGAGAGCCGTGCTAGCAGCACCTGGTACAGGGCTGTTTCACGTAAAAAAGCGCCGGCCTTTATGAAAGGCGGCGCCAGCAACTCCTGGGACAGGGTTGCTCAAGTTCACACATAATCTGCTACGCCCAAGGAGTCGGGAGATGATTCTCCACCGGGGCTGGATAGCAAGGCCCACGGAGTCGGGGGATGATTCCTCACCAGGGCTGGATAGTGCGTTTGAAATGACTATCCCAAATGCAGCAACTGTTGCATACAGTGCTATAGCAGGGCACACGCCAACAGGAGGAGTGGCAGCGCCATCCTGAACAAAAAAGGCGCCAGCAGTATTTAGTAGAAAACTGTTTGATAGTACCTTCATAGATGAGGATTTGTTCGGACACCGACTCTGATGGTAGGGTGAGACAGAAGTTGCACCTCCGCAGACCGCACCAGCAGCTCCAGTTACAAAGCTGCTACAGGTCTTCCTCTTGGAGGCAGAGACCAAGACGGGTCAGTATCCTGCTGACACTGAGTCTCAGGGTATGGCCGTGGGGCATACCCCAAGGGATGAAGGGCATGTGTCAGAGTTACCTTTTTCCTGACAACAAAGTTGCCATCCCAGCAGAATATTCTATTCGGGTATAGGTCCAATGGGTTCTTATCAGTACTGGTATCCTGCGGCCTGCGGCAGTGCCTGTTTAGGGCTGCCTACGAATCGCCCTCTCTGAGGAGGGAAGAGCAAGAGGTCAAGATATAACTGACTCAGGCTCTAAAGAAGTCAATAGAACATACTAAAGCACATATGTGCCGGCAGTGAACAGCGCCAACAGGGGGATGTGAGAGCCAGCCGCTGAATCTGTTATTCAGGTAGGCCTATTCAACAGGGGAAGAAAACCTGGCAGACTAATCAATTAGACCAACGGCGGGCAAAAGTCATCGTCTCAGAACGCACCCCAGGCATTCATCGGTAGTAAGCGGTTCACTGGAGCAGAGGGCAGCATGATAGCTCAGAAATTCCAAGCATCTTACCAACCCTACTCAACAAAATGGGTCTAGCACTTCCAAAATATGGGTAAGTGCACCATTCACAAGTTGTAATATTTACATTTGTTTTGTACAACACACAAAGGATAAAAACATCTGGTTGAGGCACAGTCGTAGCATTCCAAGCAAGTTTGGATTATGGCCAGGGTTATTTTTTAAGGTTCGGAAAGTGGGCAAGAGTTCTCAAGCAAACCACCCATAAGGCAGGAGCGGCATGTTATTATGAAGAATGGAGAGTGTTGGGCATATGAACTTTCTGAATATGAAAACTTATTTTTCCTGACTAACAACAGATTCATAAGGGTCAAAGATCCATGCTACACAAATCCCATTACAGAGGTTATCAAAGACAATATAACTGTACTAATAACAGTAGAGCTTTGCGGAATGGGATAAACTGTTCGTTGGTCATTGGGGTTTACCTTTAATTATTATTAGCCTTGACTCCGCCCTGTGGCAAGAGATTGAAATTAATAGCAACCTGTTATAAAACTGAGTTTTATTTTCATCAAGAGTAATTGGCAATATAACAGCTGTGCATCAGTTGAGCAAATCAAGGAACTGATATCGTGTAGTAGCAATCTCTCAAAGGACAATTAGACCATTGTTAACAACCTTATGCTATTGTCAGCTGAAGCTACCTCAGTCACAATGATGAAAAAACAGTATTCAGCATTGCAGAACATGACAATAAACTCATTTGAACTTGAACTTGAACTTGAAACTCGCTATAGTAGTGTGGTCAGTCGAATTCAGTTATTACAAACTGATGCTAAGGACTCTAAGGTGAGAAGTTCTGAATACCATCTCTAATTGGAGGTATTGGAAATTTGCATGAGTTACCAATTCTTCAATTGTTGGTATCAACTAAATATATACTAGATGCACCCCATGGGTAAGAGGGCCTAATGGAGTATTATACATATTCTACATGCTCAAATTCAAAATGCTGCTTCCTGCGAGGGACATATTTAGTCACAGGTAATCAAGTAAAAGTATCCTGTAATAATTACCTAAATCTCTCCTTTGCCACTGGTGTATCACCAGTTCAAGTTCGATGACAACAACAGAATAGAATGAATCTCGAACAGTATGTATGAAATAGGTGGTTCAATACTACATCGAAAAATCGACATGTTGGTGCATGTTTTATTCACTGAATTAGCATAAATGTGTGTGGCATAACATGTGGAAATACAGTCTCGCTACAAAAGGAGCAATTTCTTTTATGTTTTCCTCCATTTTTTGCCTCATAGCCGTCTTAAAACAGTCATCAAGACCTCGCTTGGTATACCTGTGTTCAGAAGACCCACCTTTGCACAATAAAAACTATTATTGACCTACCACATTTAGAATGGATTGACTTATCCTCAATTATCACATCAAGCCATGAATGTGCTCACTGCAGAGTGCAGTATGGCACCCCAAAAAGCAGCTACATTCCTATTGAGGTGGATCAGAGCGTGATTTGTTTAAATGTTAATGTTACATTTGATATGTACAGATTACTGACATTCCATTCATTATTTTAAATGATTGGCAATAATTCAGTTTTATAGAGACACTACAGCGCAACAAAAGGAAACTACTCTGTCGGGTTCAACCCGGATATCGAGTTTTAAAAAGACTGACACAAAGTTTCCCCACTACAAGATTATGCAGTTTTGAATATGAAATGGTGTGAAACATTACTTCACCAAGCGTACCACTACATCCTTTAGTTAGACACTAATATCACCACAGCCGCAAACATTGCAAACGCTGGTGGCTAGATAGCTTGGAAATGGCTGCAGGTGCATTACATTTTTACATTCTGGTCCTACACAACAGACCATGTGGCATGATTTAAGTCATTTTCCGATACCCATCTGTCTCTCGCCCTATTTATCAAGGCCACCAAACCTAATCCAGTGTGAATCATCATCAATTGTTATAAAATCAAAAGAACAACTACACAAAGGAAGGTCGTTTGAGACTATTCAAGGGGCTGCAGCAGGTTCTGGGTTATTCAGGTATTAACACTGACATTGATATCTCATTCCACCAGTCATCAATTTAAGGCGGCGCAGGGCAATGGACAGCCAGCGGACCAATCCTAGTGACCACGAGGATGGTCAACTAAAGAACCTTTTAAATTTTTTCCTTTTAGGCCGTTACTGACCACGGGGTTTTGCCAGTATGATTGCTCCACTTTAGCCTCCCCTAGTTCAGGTGGTCTATGATTTCTTTTATAACGTAAACCATTAATACATGTAAATCATATCAATGCTAATGCATTTTGATTATTCACTCATCCTGAGTCATTGGTCATTGGTGAACGCCTGAGATTTCGTTCTCGGCTTAAAATCACAAAGCTTTAAAAGTCTTCACAGGAATCACTCACAAGACTCCAAAGTAAAATAGTAAATTAAATGAGAACTTACCATTTGAAGTTTGATCTTGATTTTATGAGGAGTTACGTTGGTGATTACCCAAACCCGCCACGCCAACCTCTTCTAAAGATCATCTGGTAATTCTCGAGTCACGCCACCTTACTATGACATTTAGTGATTGTTATTTGTGATTTCATACCGCTGCTTGAAGATTGACGCACGTGCGGCCTGAAAGGTTATAACATTACAAACCAAACTAAACCCAATCAAATAAATCAACCTACACCATTAAATTTCACCAATAACTATACTAATAACCCACACCATCCAATTTTCATCAACACCTCAAGTAATTTATACATAAATCCCACATCATCTCTATATACATCATCATAACACCACCTCATCATCCCCAAAAACCCCACCTCCAACCAACCAATAACACCAACACCCACCCACCCTCATCTCCCTATCAATCATACCCCCCAAAACAATACCCTCAACAACAATAAACATCAACAATACCTTCACACTCCAACACCAACTTCATACAAACCTAACCACACTCACATAACCCACTTCCCTAACCAATAAACC
>CM069141.1:66578560-66627488 GCA_035221665.1 Okamejei kenojei | reverse complement strand
TCTATAAGATCCCTCACCTCAATCTCCTAAATTCCAGCGAGTAATGTTTATGTTAAATTCAATCGTGTGTCTGTATTTCTTTTTATTCGCATGGCTTATGCACAACCCAGATTTCACACTGTACCAATTGGTGCAGTGACAAGACATGTAAAACTTGAAATTTTTCTTGAAGGGCATGTGTGGAAGCACCAAAAGGGTGCAGATACAGATCACCATAGTTGTTGTGACACAAAAAACCCACAAATGTGCTGGACAGTTAACTCAATGCTTCAGGCACTATCTCTGGAGAACATGATAGATGACATTATGTGGGTTATGGCCCTTCTTCGTTTTCTTATCATCGGGGGGGGTGACACTGGGAGAGGGAGGTGGGGGCGGACAAAGCCTGGCGAGTATTTGGTAGATACAGATGAAGGGGAATTTTGTCGGCAGATGGTTGGACTAAGCCAGAGATGAAAAGACACAAAATGTGAGATAAGGATAGAAGAGGCGTGACATGTAATGGCCAGATGAAAGAATATAGGTGGAAGGTGTGGGGGGAAGAAGAAAGGGAGAAATAGGTGGCACCAGGTTGGGACGCAGGAAGAGATGGAGGAATGGGGTGGGGAAGGGTCCAGTGGTTGTTTATCTTAAAACTGGGAAGAATTCAAATGTTCATATCATTGGGTTATGTTAATCCTACAAGCAGGAATATTGAGGTGCTCTCTAGCATCTTGATGACATTAAGTCAGTTGATCTTGCTTTGTAGTTATAATGTGGCCGCGTGTGAACTGAAATACAAAAATGATGATCCAAGATTGGGGTCAAGTCGAGTTTATTACCATATACAACTTACAAGCGTATAGAGCGATGCATCGTCGAGTGAAGGAAGCTTGAATGCACCATCATCACAGGGACATAATCCAGGTAAAAACACAAGAACATAAATGATACAGTGGCTTGCAAAAGTATTCATACCCCTTGAACTTTTCCACATTTTGTCAAAACGTTGCAACCCCCCCACAAACGTAAATGTATTTTATTAGGATTTTATGTGAAAGACCAACACAAAGTGGCGCATAATTGTGAAGTTGAAGGAAAAATGCTACATGGTTTTCAAATTTTTTTACAAACTCAAACTGAAAAGTGTGGCGTGCAAAAGTATTCAGCCCCTTTACTCTGATACCCCAAATAAAATCAGTGCAACCAATTGCCTTCAGAAGGACACCCACAACTTAGTAAATAGAGTCCACTGTCTGTGTTATCTAATCTCAGTATAAATACAGCTGTTCTGTGAAGGCCTCACAGGTTTGTTAGAGAACATTAGAACATAACAATGTTCCTTGGGCATCATGAAGCCAAGGAAACACACCAGACCGGTCAGGGATAAAAGTTGTGGATGAAGTTTAAATGAGGGTTAGGTTATAAAAAAATATCTCAAGCTTTGAACATCTCACGGAGCACTGTTCAATCCAACATCCGAAAATGAAAAGAGTATGGCACACACTCGCAAACGTACCAAAGACATGGCCATCCACCTAAACTGAGATAGTCTGGGCAAGGAGAGCATTGATCAGAGAAGTAGCCTAGAGCCCATGGTAACTCTGGAGGAGCTGCAGAGATCCACAGCTCAGGTGGGAGATTCTCTCCACAGGACAACTATTAGTCTGCACGAGTCATCACAAATCGGGCCTTTATGGAAGAGTGGCAAGAAGAAAGCATTGTTGGAACAAAGCCATAAGAAGATCCATTTGCTGTTTGCCACAAGCCATGTGGGGGACACAGCAAACATGTTGGAGGAAGGTGCTCTGGTCTGATGAGACCAAAATTGAAGTTTATGGCATAAATGCAAAACGCTATTGTGTGGCGGAAAACTAACATGCTGCACATCACCCTGAACACACCATCCCCACTGTGAAACATGGTGGTGGCAGCATCATGCTGTGGGGATGCTTTTCTTCAGCAGGGACAGGGAAGCTTGTACAGAGTTGATTGGAAGATGGATGGAACCAAATACAGGACAATTCTTGGAAGAAAACACCTGTTAGAGTCTGCAAAAGACTTGAGACTACTGGGCGGAGGTTCACCTTCCAGAACGAGACAACAACCCTAAACATACAGCCAGAGCTACAATGAATGGTTTAGATCAAAGCATATTATGTTTAGAATTGTGCCCAGTCAAGTCCAGACCCAAATCCATTGAGAATCTCTGCAAGACTTGAAAATTGCTGTTCACAGACGCTCTCTCAGTCCATTCCGACTGAGCTTGAGCTATTTTGCAAAGAAGAATGGGCAAACATTTTCAAGTCTCTAGATGTGCAAAGCTGGTAGAGACATACCCTCAGAGACTTGCAGCCTGTAATTGCAGAGAAGGTGGTTCTACAAAGTATTGACTCAGGGGGCTGACTACTTTTGCACACCACACTTTTCAGTTTTTCATTTGTAATAAAATTTGCGAAACCATGTATCATTTTCCTTCCATTTCACAATTATGCACCACTTTGTGTTGCTCTATCACATAAAATTCCCAATAAAACACATTTACATTTGTGGTTGTAACGTGACAAAATGTGGAAAGTTCAAGGGGTAATGAATACTTTTGCACGCAAGCACACTGTAGACATATACAATGGCACTGAAGAAAAAGAAAAAAGGGACTGTAAATACAAGACATTTGTGCAAAACAGGCAAGTCCATGGGTTGTCCATAGTGGCTGAGAGAGGATTATTGGTGTCGCAAGTCATTTGATGGACCCGACGGTTGCTAGAAGAAAGTAGCTGTTTTGTACTGAATCTGGTAATGTGGGATCTCAGGCTTATCTGTTCCTCCTGCACGATCGGTTGGTGGCAGTGAGAAGACACACAACCCAGTAGTTGGGTGATCCTTGATGATAGATGCCATCTTCTTCAGTCCATGTCTCATGCAGATGTTTAACGGTGAGGAGGGCTGTGCCTGGAGTGGATCTGCCCAAGTTTTACCACTCCTCTGCCATGCCCCTTGCTTTCTTGAGCATTGGAATTGCCGAAGCAGGCCCACGATTCAATCTCTCACGATAACTTTCTACACTACATCTGTAAAGGTTTTAGAAACATAGAAACATAGAAATTTAGGTGCAGGAGGTAGGGCCATTCGGCCCTTCGAGCCTGCACTGCCATTCAATATGATCATGGCTGATCATCCAACTCAGTATCCCGTACCTGCCTTCTCTCCATACCCTCTGAGCCAGAAGGGCCACATCTAACTCCCTCTTAAAATATAGCCAATTAACTGGCCTCAACTTACCCTCTGTGGCAGAGAGTTCCAGAGACTCACCACTCTCTGTGAAAAAAGTCTTTCTCATCTCGGTCTTTAAAGGATTTCCCCCTTATCCTTAAGCTGTGACCCTTGTCCTGGACTTCCCAACATCGGGAACAATCTTCCTGCATCTAGCCTGTCCAAACCCCTTAAGAATTTTGTAAGTTCTATAAGATCCCTCTCAATCTCCTATATTCTAGAGAGTATAAACCGAGTCTATCCTAGTCTTTCTTCATAAGACAGTCCTGGACATCCCAGGAATCAGTCTGGTGAATCTTCTCTGCACTCCTATCTATGGCAATAATGTCCTTCCTCAGATTTGGAGACCAGAACTGTACGCAATACTCCAGGTGTGGTCTCACCAAGACCCTATACAACTGAAGTAGAACCTCCCCTGCTCCTATACTCAGACTTGGTGAAGTCTGAATCACTATACACCTCTATGAAAGTAAAGGCACTAGTGCACCTTCTGTCATCAAGCACGAGGTGCTGGGCCAAAAAGAGATCATCTGAGATGACAAAGCCCAGGAATTTTGAAGCTGCTAAATTTCTTTTCTATGCCAATCCACAATGAATACTGGCTGCAAGAGGCAGCAGATGCTGTAGTCTTGAGCAAAAAAACACAATGCTGGAAGAACTCAGCAGGTCAGGCAGCATCTGTGGAGGGAATGGGCAGGCAATGCTTTGGATCAATAGGTCTATTCAGTCTGTTTATGTTGGTTTGTGTTGGCACGGAGCGAGAGGCACCACTCAACCAGATGTTCTACCTCCCTACTGTATGTTGATCCATTACATACAGGAGAGGATAATGCATGTTGATCCATCATTACAGATCAGCACATCTGGAGCAGGCCATTGGGAATATGTGTTCAAGAAGGAACTGCAGATGCTGGAAAATCGAAGGTGGACAAAAGTGCTGGAGAAACTCAGCAGGTGCAGCAGCATCTATGGAGCGAAGGAAATAGGCAACGTTTCAGACCAAAACCCCTCTTCAGACTGATGTGGGGGGGGAGGGGGAGAAGAAAGGAAGAGGAGGAGCCAGAGGGCTGAGAGAGAGCTGGGAAGGGGAGGAAACAACAAGGGCTACTGGAAATTGGAGAAGTCAATGTTCAAGCCACTGGGGAGCAGACTGCCCAAGCGGCATATGAGGTGCTGCTCCCCCAATTTCCGGTGGTGCTCACTATGGCCATGGAGGAGGCCCAGGACAGAAAGGTCAGATTCTTGCCCTTGGTAAGAATATATCTTGCCCTTGGTAGGACTATGGCGTGGATTAACTAAATTTAACCATGGATTCCAAGTGTTAAATTAGAGGAACTAAAATGTTTCACCTTTAAATTTAGATGGTGACGGCTGACTGGATGGAATGTGATCAACTAATAAGTGATAAGATTAACTGAAAAACATCACCGCTGCATCACTGGTTGAGGACTTGGAAAAAAGGGACATAATCCAAAAATGCCCACCAGGTTTTTCTGCGTTGAAACTCAGGAGCACCTGTACAGGTAGAAGGATATTTGGAATCTGTTCCACCAGTGGCAATAGACACCGGGTCAGTTGTGGATTTCATGCTGAGATTGATACATTTGTCAAACCAACAGTTTTGAGGGAAGAATCTCAACCCAAAACGTCAGCTATTCCTTTTCTCCAGCGATGCTGCTGACCCGCTGAGTTACTCCAGCTTTCCGTGTCTATCTTCGGTCGGCAGGAGGAATTGGGTAAAGGCCAGCTCTGAATGGTGGAAAAACAGATGACAAGCGACACACGCATGGCTTACACCTGTTCCTACGTTACTGTCTGACCTTGACCTGCTCCTAATCATTGGGCTAAAACATCTCATCCTGCTCCACAGCTTCCTAATGAACTGCACTCGGCTGACTGCTTCAAGTCTGAGGGAGAATAAAACAAAACCCTTGCCAAATCCGCAGCCACTGTAGTTATTTATTGTCACCGTTTGACAACACATAAATTTTAAAATGAATGGAAAAATTAAAACTTTCATCTGGTTTGCAGAGCCAGCTGTTACAGAATTGAATTAATTGCTGGAAATTCTGCCTTATTCCTATGTTTTGGCAACCGTGAATCACAATTACTCGTTTTGATCAGCACTAGATGAAGTGTTCACATCACAACAAGTAGCCTTAGAAACAGAGTTAAATAAACAGCGTGAACCTCTTTAGAAACAGCAATAAAAAGAGCCACATGCTTGCCGATCTTGCTTCAAGGCTCCATATTGTCTCCTGAGCTGAATATATTGATGCATGAACTCCCCAAGATGACAGCTTGGGAAGTTGACTGACCACAGCCTAGCACTGCCCTGCAAACCCCTTTACAAAGCAGTCTTGTACATTTTAATTCCTCCATCTGGCAACGCATTCGGTTCTTCCTTCAAGCTAGGGCGACACGGAGGCATAGCGGTAGAGTTGCTGCCTTACAGCGTTTGCAGCACCAGAGACCCGGGTTCACGGGTGCTGTGTGTACAGAGTTTGTACCTTCTCCCCGTGACCGTGTAGGTTTTCTCCGAAATCTTTGGTTTCCTCACGCACTGCAAAGACGTACAGGATTGTAGATTAATTGGCGTGGTTCAAGGATAAATGGTCCCTAGTGTGTGTAGGATAGTATTAATGTGCGGGGATCGCCAGTCGGTGTGGACTCGGTGGGCCGAAGGGCCTGTTTCCGCACTGTATCTCTAAACTAAACTAAATTAAACTAAACTATTTTTCTACATACACACACACACACACACACACAAGTGAGACCAGGATCTTACTATGTGCCACAAAGTGCTCCCTCGCCATCAATATTCATCCTGTTTCAAGGTTTCGATTTGTGGCCCAAGTCTGCATTTACTGCACCACCTCGGTAGAACTGAGATGGTGGTGTGAAGGCTCCCTCAATCCAAAAGTGTTTTGATACAGACTAATAGTTTCCTAGGCCACTTTTGTGCAATGGTTGGTCTAAAGTGGCATCCAGGGTGGATCAAGAAAGGACACCAGGTGGGAAAGAAAAAAATGGAATATACTGGGGGATACTCAAACAATCAGTCAGCATCAGTGGAGAGAGAATACAATCAAAGGTCTGGTGAAAGGTCATTTACCCGAAACATTAATCCTGTTTCTCTGTCCAGGAATGCCAGGTTTCATTCCCTAAATGTCTAAACATCATTACATGATCTGATTACAATCAGGGCAGTTAATTAATGTTTGACACTTCATGCTGTATCAAGAGCCTACGGATAACACACAGATTCATTAGAACAATATTACAGAGAAGGTAACTCACAGATTCATTGGAACAATATTTCTATATTTCTACACAGATGCAGTATAGCCTGCTGAGTACCTCTGTTTTTATTTTGTTAATATGTCCCCTGGTATGAGGAAGATTACTTTGGAATATTGATTTTGTTTTCTTCGATTAACTGGAACAATATCTTCATTGTTGTGAATGTCATAGAGGTGGTAATGTAATGCTGGCATATCTGAGTTGCCACCTTCACTGATGGAGTAAGAGACCATTTTTGCCAGCGGTGAGTGGGAATTGTTGTAGATTAAGCATCTTTTTTTTGAGGATCTCAAGTTTTAGGATCATTGGAATGCCTCTTAATCCTAGTTGCAAGAGAAGCAGGTTTAAGTCTTTTACAAATAGGCGAGGAGCGGTAGCAAGTAATGCTAGTGAGGTGGAAGTGGGTGGGCTTGGTGATGTGGATGACGTGTTGTGTAATACTTGGGTCAGCACCAAGTTGATGAAGAATCTGCTTGCGACTGTGGCCACCGATATGGAGCACGTTTGGCTCGGACACTGTGCCTAATTGTTGCGCTTAAATCACTGTCCCAGTTATCCTTGTGCAGAACAGATTGACACCTTGAACTCTTTGACCTGCATGGTTTGGCAGCACACTGCCTCTCCTGTGTCATTCGCCACGTTCAACACAGTCACCAACAAAGTTGACTTCATATAAATAGGACTGATGTTATGAAATTTGTTGATAGTTCCAAATTTTATGCATGCGTGCTTCGGATGAATGCAGTCTTGTGTGCTGGCTATTCCGGACGTCTTTGAGCCGGTTTGTAAATGTGCTGTGAACTGTTTTGATTCTGCACTTGTGTTGCATTTGGATCAGTACGTCGTGGGCAAACAGCAAATGGCATCCAAACATAACCTGTTTGTGAAAACATTTTTGAAACAGCTCATGTGTTCGCTGGACATATTTGAAATGAAAGAAAAAAAAAAAAAAAAAAAAATCAACTCCCAGCAGGTCATGTATACAATTTGAGCTTCTTCATTACCGAGCTCAAAAACCTCTTTCATTAGTGTCAACTCCATATATAGTTTTCAGAAACATGATTCCAGGAATGGGGTTTTTAGTTTCAGTTTTTGCTAATTTTATTCCTTTTCACCAGAATGTATTTACTCACGCTGGGTGGGGTGAGAGAAAATGGCCCATAGGTTCAACTTGCTACTTGCAGCCTGTCACGATCACTGGCCTTCTGACCTCCATAGGGCCCCGATCAATATTTTGACATCCTAGGTAACCAGTCTGATGATGAGCATTGCGGGGAGGATTACTGAGGACCTTTCTGGCTGCCCCCCCCCAGCCTGGTGCACCCTCTTAACGTGTGTGTGCACTGCACTGAGGTTTTAAGGTCAGATGTGTTTATGTTAGTCAGGGCTGAGCTTACCTAAAGCTTGTAAGAACCAGTAGTCAATAAAGACCTAGTCAATCCTGAACTCATAAAAAGTTTAGTGTAGTTTAGTGCACTTTAGTTTATTGTCACATGCACCAATGTACAGTGAAACGCTTTTTGTTGTGTGCTGTCCAGTCAGCTGAAAGACTAAGGCAAGTGTGAAGTCCGAAGAAGGGTCTCAACCCGAAATGTCACTCGTTCCTTCTCTCCAGAGATGCTGCCTGTCCTGCTGAGTTACTCCAGCAATTTTTCCTCAATCTTCAACAGAAAGACTAGACACGGTTCCAATCAAACCATCCACAGTGTATATTCCACAGAAGAAGGATTTTTCCAAGATGACTTTGTGAGACCAGGAGACCCTCAACAATGTGGTCAACCCAAGTTGAGGCCAGGAAACATCTGAAGTCAAAAGACAACAGATTTACCAGCAGTTCTTCTTCATAACAGAGAGTGCAGTGGGAATAGCAACATCAGTAACAAAATATAACGAATCAGCATCCAAATGTAAGATTAGGCAGCTGTTAAGGAGGCTATGAATAAGGGAAAGGGGTACCAAAATGAATGGTAGAGTCTTAAGGTGTATTGAGGAAGACTTGGTGTAAAAGCAACACATGCCCCAGGAATGAAAGAATGTAAAATGTGGTGACATTGCCCAGCCACCACAGGTACTGACCGCCCCACCATTGAAGGGATCTACAGGAGTTTCTGCCTCAAAAAGTCAGCCAGCATCATCAGAGACTCACACCACCCTGGCCACACTTTATCTTCACTCCTGCCATCGAGAAGGTGGTATAAAGGTACCTGTAACATCCAGGTTCAGGAGCAGCTTCATTGCGACAGCCATCAGTGTGAACAGATGATCGATGGTGGAAGTGTGCAAGAAGGAACTGCAGATGCTGGAAAAATCGAAGGTAGACAAAAATGCTGGAGAAACTCAGCGGGTGAGGCAGCATCTATGGAGCGAAGGAATAGGTGACGTTACGGGTCGAGACCCTTGGTGGGAGTAGACTTGGTGGGGCGGAGGGCCTGTCTCACGTTGTATCTTTCAATCAATTCAATCAAAACCTATCTGGCGAAGTCTCAGAAACGTATCCATTCTTATGCGCTTCAAGATTTCCATCACCTCTTTTGTAATATCAATATGTTCAGGACATCACTGTCTGTGAACCCACTAGCTTCCATGTTATTCTCTGCAGTTAATACATATAAGAAGTATTTATTTACCACCTCACACATCTTTCATGGCTCCACACATTGACAACCACATTGATCCTAGAGGGGACATGCTTCTCCTGGTTAGTATTTTGTTATGAATAGACTAATAGAACCTTTTAAGATTCTCCATTATCTTGTCTGCAGGAGATTCATTTTTGTATTACTAATTTCTCTCTTCAGTGTACTCCGGCATATCTCATAATCTTCACTTGATCCTAGTTGCCAATACATTACATGTCTCCTTCTTCATGACCAGGCTCCCAATATCCCTCAACAACCACGGTTCCTTAATCCGCCAGCCTTGCCCTTCACTCTAACAGGAACATTTGGCCCTGAACTCTCCCGGTCTCACATTTAAAGGCCACCCACATGGCAGGCATCACTTACTTGCTAATGGCCTCTTCAAATAATCCTTTCCAAGTTCCTGTCTGACATCAACAGAATTAGCCTATTACCAATTTAGGACTTTAATTTATGGACGAGTGCTGTCCTTTATCACAGCTATTTAACAACTAATAGAATTATGGTCACTGGTTCTAAAATGCTCCTTCACTGACAAAATCAGCCACTCATCCAGCATTTTCATAAGGTCATAAGGGATACGAGCAGAATTAGGCCATTCGGCCCATCAAGTCTACTCCACCATTCAATCATGGCTGTTCTATCTTTCCTCAATCCCATTCTCCCTTCTCCCCATAACCCCTGACAACCGTACTAAGCAATATTCTATCTATCCCTGCCTTAAAAATAACCATTGATGGCCTCCACAGCCTTCTGTGGCAATGACTTCCACAGATTCACCACCCTCTGACGAAAAAAATGTTTCCTCATCTCTTTCCTAAAAGAACGTACTTTAATTCTGAGGCTATGACCTCTGGTCCTAGACTCTATCACAAGTGGAAACATCCTCTCCACATTCACTCTATCCAGGACTTTCATTATTCGGTAAGTGTCAATGAGGTCTCCCTTAATCCTTCTAAACTCCAGGGAGATGAGGTTGGGTGCTGTCAAACACTCATCATATGTTAACTCATTCCTGGGATCATTCTCGTAAACCTAATCGTAAAATTACTCACAATATTCCAAGTGCAGTCTGACCAGCACCTTATCAAGCCTCATTATGCATTATTACATCCCTAAGTGGGATGTAATTTTCGAAGTGTAACCCATGTCTGCAATAGTTCCATCAACATAATACTTCAGAAAGCTTTCCTGGACACAGTGATTGAGAGGACAGGCACCTTGTGTTTTACGCGGGGATTATCTGCTTGAAAACCAGCGCGCAATTCAAAAACGTATAAATTAAACATATACGCGGCTATGCTGTCAGCAGTAAATTTGAGCACATTAGTCCAAAAATACCAGCGTGTAAATCAAGCTATGGTATTAAAGGAACAAGCGTGTTATTTCAAAAACACATAAATCAAACATGTGTAAAATGCGAGGTGCCTGCATTCATCATCTGTTAGTTGAACTGTCACTGCCCCACGTTGAACGTCTTGGCTAATTCTGCCATGTCTAATCCCTTGTCACTCTGCCAGTCCCAGTCAATAACAAGGATCTTAAAGTCACCTACTTCATCAACTCTATTATTCCTATCATCATCTTTGATTTCCAAACATATTTACTCTCCATACTTCCATTGACTAATGGCAGGGCTTGCAGTATAATTGTGGTCAGGGAATCATAGTGTCATACAGCCACAGAAAAAGGCCCTTTGGCCCAACACATCCATGCCGGCCAATAAAAGCCCCATCTAAATTAGTCCAATTTGCCTGGCATATGGACTATATCCCTCCAAACCTTTGCTATCCATTTACCTGTCCAAATATCTTTTAAATGTTGTTTTTGTACCGAACTCAACGATTTCCTTTGATAGCTAGTTCCATATTCCCACTACTTTGTGTGAAAAAGTTGCCCCTCAAGTTCCTATTAAATTCCCACTCATATCCCGCCCCTCTCACCTTAAGCCAATACACTCTAGTTCTTGAGAAAAAGTCTGTGCATTCACTCTATGTATTTCCCCCATTATATATATATTTCTATAATATCATCCCTGAGACGTCATCTCCTAGGAATGACATTCTAACCTTGCCCTATAGCTCAGGCCCTCGGGTCCTGGCAAAATCCTAATAAATCTGCCTTCTTTCCAGTTTAAAGTCATTTTTTCTTTAGCGGGGTGATGAGAACCACAGTCCAAGTGCATGCGCACCAACATCTTGTAATAAAACATCACAACCTCTACACTAATTTCCTTGACTGGTGAAGGCCAACATGCCAAAAGCCTTCTTCCCCAGCCTATTAGTTTAGTTTAGAGACACAGCGCGGAAACAGGCCCTTCGGCCCACCGGATCCGTGCCGACCTGCGATCCCCGCATATTAACTATTATTGGCTATCCTACACACACTTGGGAGCAATTTTTACATTTACTAGCCAATTAACCTACATACCAGTACGTATTTGGAGTGTGAGAGGAAACCGAAGATCACAGAGAAAACCCACGTAGGTCACGGGGAGAACGTACAAACTCCGTACAGGATCGAACCCGGGTCTCCGGCGCTGCAAGCGCTGTAAGGCAGCAACTCTACCACTGCGCCACCGTGCTGTCCTATCTACCTGCTTTGCTATTTTCTGAGAATTATGTACTTGTACTCCTAAAATAGACATAAAATGTTGGAGGAAACTCAGCGGGACAGGCAGCATCTCTGGAGAGCAGGAATGGGTGATGTTTTGGGTCCAGACCTTCTTCAGGACTGATGTCAGGGAAGAGGGAGATACAGAGATAAGGAAGGGTAAGGTGTGAAGATAGAACAAAGGGAATGAAGCAGTACAAGGGAAAATATAGAATATTTCATTGTTAACTGGGAGAATGTAACAACAAAGCAAACAGGATAAAATGTAGTCAAAGACAGTTAGACGGGTGGGAGAACTGGGAAGTGGGAGGGATGGAGAGAGGGTGAAAGCAAAGGTTACTTGAAGTTGGAGAAGTCAATGTTCATACCGCTGGGGTGTAAGCTGCCCAAGCCAAATATGAGGTGCTGTCCCTCCAATTTGCACTGGCCCTCACTCTGACATTGGAGGAGGCCCAGAACAGAAAGGTCAGTGTGGGAATGGAAGGGGGGGGGGGGTTTAAAGTGTTTCGCAACTGGGAGATCAGGTAGGTTTAGGCGGACTGAGCAGATGTATTCTCCTAGATCTCTCAGTTCTGCAACACCACCCAGGGCACTAGTTTTCATTATGAAGGTCTGCCTTGGTTTGATACTCCAAAATACACTACCTCGTACTTATGTCAATTAAATTTTATTAGCCATTGCTCAGTCCACTTTCCCAGCTCATCAAGATCCACTGTAATTCTTGATAGATATCTTCACTGTCTACGATACCACCTAACTTAGCATAATCTACAAACTTATTAATCATGCCTTGTACATTTTCATTCATATCATTAATATGTAAGCTGGAAAGAGTGCAGAGATGATTTATGAGGATGTTACCAGGACTTGAGGGGCTGAATTATAGGGAGATATTAGACAAGCTAGGACTTGATCCCTTGAAGCATAGAAGGCTGAGGAGTGATCTTAGTTTAGTTTAGTTTATAAATACAACATGGAAACAGGCCCTTCGGCCCATCAAGTCCGCGCCGACCAGCGATCCCCATGCATCCCCATGCAGTCAAGTTCATGGCACCATTGGTGGCTCTGCGGCACATGGGGGGGGGGGGGGGGGGGGGGGGAAAGAGGGGAAGGGCAATAGTAATAGGGGATTCAATTGTCAGGAGAATAGATAGTCGTTTCTGCGGCCGCAAACGAGACTCCAGGATGGTATGTTGCCTCCCTGGTGCAAGGTCAGGGATGTCACTGAACGGCTGCAGAACATTCTGGAGGGGGAGGGTGAACAGCCAGCTGTCGTGGTGCATATTGGCACCAACGATATAGGTAAAAAAAGGGATGAGGTCCTACAAGGTGAATTTAGGGAGCTAGATAAACTTAAAAGTAGGACCTCAAAGGAAATAATCTCTGGATACTACCAGCACCATGGGCCAGTCAGAGTAGAAATAGGAGGGATATTGCAGATGAATACGTGGCTTGAAAAATGGTGCAAGGGGGAGGGATTCAAATTTTTAGGGCACTGGAACCAGTTCTGAGGAGGTGGGACCAGTACAAACAGGACGGTCTGCGCCTGGGCTGGAATGGAACCAATGTCCCTGGGGGAGTGTTTGCTAGTGCTGTCGGGGAGGATTAAACTAATGTGGCAGTGGAATGGGTACAAGAGCAGAGAGGCAGGTGGGTGTAAATGAGGGTAGAAGCAATTGGTAGCAAGGTGAAAAGTAAAAGTGGCAGGCAGACAAAACCAGGGCAAAAATCAAAAAGGGCCACTTTTCAACATAATTGTATAAGGGGTAAGAGCGTTGTAAAAACAAGCCTGAAGGCTTTGTGTCTCAATGCAAGAAGTATTCGTAATAAGGTGGATGAGTTGAACGTGCAGATAGCTATTAATGATTATGATATAGTTGGGATCACGGAGACATGGCTCCAGGGTAATGTAGGCTGGGAGCTGAACATCCAGGTATATTCAATATTCAGGAGGGATAGAGAGAAAGGAAAAGGAGGTGGGGTAGTGTTGCTGGTTAGAGAGGAGATTAACGCAATGGAAAGGAAGGACATTAGCTTGGAGGATGTGGAATCGGTATGGGTAGAGCTGCGAAACACTAAGGGGCAGAAAACGCTGTTGGGTGTTGTGTACAGGCCACCTAACAGTAGTAATGAAGTTGGGGATGGTATCAAACAGGAAATTAGCAATGCGTGTGACAAAGGCAAAACAGTTATAATGGGTGACTTCAATCTACATATAGATTGGGTGAATCAAATTGGCAGGGGTGCTGAGAAAGAGAGGATTTTTTTGGAATGTATGCGGGATAGTTATCTAAATCAACATGTAGAGGAACCAACGAGAGAGCAGGCTATTTTAGACTGGGTATTGAGTAATGAGGAAGGGTTAGTTAGCAGTCTTGTTGTACGTGCCCCCTTGGGCAAGAGTTACCATAATATGGTCGAGTTCTTCATTAGGATGGAGAGTGACATTGTTTATTCAGAAACAATGGTTCTGAACTTAAAGAAAGGTAACTTTGAGGGTATGAGACGTGAATTGGCCAAGATTGACTGGCAATTAATTCTAAAAGGGTTGACGGTGGATATGCAATGGAAGACATTTAAAGACTGCATGGATGAACTACAAAAAATGTTCATCCCAGTTTGGCAAAAGGTAGTGCATCCGTGGATAACAAGGGAAATCAGGGATAGTATCAAAGCAAAGGATGATGCGTACAAAGTAGCCAGAAAAAGCAGCGTACCAAAGCACTGGGAGAAATTCAGAGACCAGCAGAGGAGGACAAAGGGCTTAATTAGGAAAGGAAAAATAGATTATGAAAGAAAACTGGCAGGGAACATAAAAACTGACTGCAAAAGTTTTTATAGATATGTGAAGAGAAAGAGATTAGTTAAAAAAAATGTAGGTCCCTTGCTGTCAGAAACAGGTGAGATCATGGGGAACAAGATAATGGCGGACCAACTGAATAACTACTTTGGTTCCATCTTCACCAAGGAAGACATGAATAATCTGTTGGGAATAACAGGGGACCGCGGGTCAAAGGAGGAATTGAGTGAAATCCAGGTTAGTCGGGAAGTGGTGTTGGGTAAATTGAATAGATTAAAGGCCGATAAATCCCCAGGGCCAGATAGGCTGCATCCCGCGA
Organism: Okamejei kenojei; assembly: GCA_035221665.1. Lineage (NCBI taxonomy): Eukaryota > Metazoa > Chordata > Chondrichthyes > Rajiformes > Rajidae > Okamejei > Okamejei kenojei. Next base: position 66,612,562 of record CM069141.1, on the reverse strand, counting down.
GTACTTAAGGAAGTAGCTCAGGAAATAGTTGGATGCATTAGTGATAATCTTTCAAAACTCTTTAGATTCTGGAGTAGTTCCTGAGGATTGGCGGGTAGCAAATGTAACCCCTCTTTTTAAGAAGGGAGGGAGAGAGAAAACGGGGAATTACAGACCAGTTAGTCTAACATCGGTAGTGGGGAAACTGCTAGAGTCAGTTATTAAAGATGGGATAGAAGCAAATTTGGAAAGTGGTGAAATCATTGGACAAAGTCAGCATGGATTTACGAAAGGTAAATCATGTCTGACGAATCATGTGGAATTTTTCGAGGATGTAACTAGTAGCGTGGATAAGGGAGAACAGTGGATCTGGTGTATCTGGACTTCCAGAAGGCTTTCGACAAGGTCCCACATAAGAGATTACTATACAAACTTAAAGCATATGGCATTGGGGGTTCAGTATTGATTTGGATAGAGAACTGGCTGGCAGACAGGAAGCAAAGAGTAGGAGTAAACGGGTCCTTTTCACAATGGCAGGCAGTGACTAGTGGGGTACCGCAAGGCTCAGTGCTGGGACCCCAGCTATTTACAATATATATGAATGATCTGGATGAGGGAATTGAAGGCAATATCTCCAAGTTTGTGGATGACACTAAGCTAGGGGGCAGTGTTAGTTGTGAGGAGGATGCTGGGAGACTACAAGGTGACTTGGATAGGCTGGGTGAGTGGGGCAAATGTTTGGCAGATGCAGTATATATGTGGATAAATGTGAGGTTATCCACTTTGGTGGCAAAACACAAGGAAAGCAGACTATTATCTAAATGGTGGCCGATTAGGAAAAGGGGGAGATGCAGCGAAACCTGGGTGTCATGGTACACCAGTCATTGAAAGTAGGCACGCAGGTGCAGCAGGCAGTGATGAAAGCGAATGGTATGTTAGCTTTCATAGCAAAAGGATTTGAGTATAGGAGCTGGGAGGTTCTACTTCAGTTGTACAAGGTCTTGGTGAGACTACACCTGGAGTATTGCGTACAGTTTTGGTCTCCAAATCTGAGGAAGGACATTATTGCCATAGAGTGCAGAGAAGGTTCACCAGACTGATTCCTGGGATGTCAGGACTGTCTTATGAAGAAAGACTGGATAGACTCGGTTTATACTCTCTAGAATTTAGGAGATTGAGAGGGGATCTTATAGAAACTTACAAAATTCTTAAGGGGTTGGACAGGCTAGATGCAGGAAGATTGTTCCCGATGTTGGGGAAGTCCAGGACAAGGGGTCACAGCTTAAGGTTAAGGGGGAAATCCTTTAAGACTGAGATGAGAAAGACTTTTTTCACACAGAGAGTGGCGAGTCTCTGGAACACTCTGCCACAGAGGGTAGTTGAGGCCAGTTCATTGGCTATATTTAAGAGGGAGTTAGATGTGGCCCTTGTGGCTAAGGGGATCAGAGGGTATGGAGAGAAGGCAGGTACGGGATACTGAGTTGGATGATCAGCCATGATCATGTTGAATGGCTGTGCAGGCTCGAAGGGCCGAATGGCCTACTCCTGCACCTAATTTCTATGTTTCTATGTTTCCATTAACACTACTTAAAAACAGACTAGGGACAATTTTACATTGATACCAAGCCAATTAACCTACAAACCTGTTCGTCTTTGGAGTGTGGGAGGAAATCGGGAGATCCCGAAGAAAACCCATTCAGGTCATTGGGAGAAGGGACAAACTCCATACAGGAAAGCACCTGTAGTCAGGATCAGACCTATGTCTCTGGTGCTTTAATTTTTTGTAAAGTATTTTTATTAGAAGTAATTACATATTAAGAAGAAATAATATAAAATCAAAAAATATATATATTTTGTCACATACATACTTAAATATTTTTTAAATTTACAGTCAATCTTATTTATACTTCTATATTTTTTTTATTTTATAACAGTAGGAAATAAAGATAGGTAATAAAAAGAAAAAGAAATAAGAAAGAGATAAATAAAATGAGTGGAGTATTAAGCAAGATATTCTTCATTGGAGATATATTCATGATCTATTGTATATAATTCTTCATCTATTCCTTCATTCAGGCTTCAGTCATGGCCTCGAACCGGACCCACCTTAACCTTTAAATATTCAATAAATGGAGACCCATATTCCTTTGAATTGATCTAACCTGTCCATTAGGACAAGTCTTAATCGTTCCAGGTGAAGTGTCTCCGACATTTCTGTAATCCTCATTTTGATTGTAGGGGATATGGGACCTTTCCAAAATCTTAGTATTCATTTTTTACCAATTATTAAACTATAATCAATAAAATTTATTTGTTGTGTTGTTAGTATCTGATCCGTTTCTAATATTCCCAATATAATTAATTTTGAGTCTGGAATTAAATTTGCATTAACTACATTTGAGATTATCTTAAAAATTTCTGTCCAAAAATTAGTAATTTTTGTACATTTTGTGAATTAAATTTTCTCTGGCGCTTTAAGACAGCAACTCTATTGCTGCGCCACCCATCTTATGGAGGTGTATAAAATTATGCAGGAATTAGAGAGGATGAATGCATGGAGATTTTTAGCCAGAGCAGGGAATCAGAAAGGAGTTTGAGAGGTGCAAGATTTAATTGGAAGCTGAGGAGCAACTTTTTTCACTCAGAGGATGATGGGTATATGGAACAAGCTACCAGACTTTCTAATCTCTGGCACCTCACTGTATCTCTTCGTTTTCCTTCGCACCATAGATGCTGCCACCCCCGCTGAATTTCTCCAGCAGTTTGTCTACCTTCGCTGTATCTCTTCTTCTATCTATATTACTAAAAGTAAGATCTTGACCACTTCCTGTTTATCTGTTTCATGATTTTTGACTAAACGCTGCCACTTACGGCTGTGATTTTTGTGCATCTTACTCAGAGTCCCCCTCCACTGCGGAGGACAAGAGGATTTTTCCCGTTGATGAAAAATAAAATAATTATTGTTTTAAAAAAGTTGACATTCCTTTCGCTGCCCCTGCTGGTGGGAGCGGGGAGGGACTATAAAACCTGGAAGTGTTGTGCCTCACTCAGTCTCTGCAAGATGGAGGAAGTGAGAGGGTCACGTCTCTCTGAGCTGTGAATAACACTGAACACATATCTACTCAACTGTGAGTGCCTTTAATGTGGTTTGAAAATGAAAATGTGGTAGCTTTGAAATGCTGCACTGCAAATGGTTGTTGGTGGTGGTAACTGCTTTGAAATGCTGCACTGCAAAAGGTTGTTGGTGGTGGTAACTGCTTTGAAATGCTGCACTGCAAAAGGTTGTTGGTGGTGGTAACTGCTTTGAAATGTTGCACTGCAAATGATTGTGGTGGTAGTAACTGCTTTGAAATGCTCCACTGCAAATGGTTGTTGGTGGTGGTAACTTGACAACTTCCTATTTGCACTGTATATTGATTTTAGATAAAACCACTTACGGCTGTGATTTTGGCCATCTTACTCAGCCCCCCTCCGCTCATCAGGTGCAGAGGATTCTTACCATCAATGAAAAATAAAAGTGTTATTAGCGTTTAAATACAATGTTGAGAATCTCTCTCCTGTCAATCACGCCATGAAGGCCATGCCCCTTCCGGGGGGAGGGATTATAAAACCCAGAAGTGTGGGTGTGGGTCAGTCTCTGCAAGATGTGGAAGGGAGAGGTCATGACTGTCTGAGCTGTGAATCAACGGAACACACTGAATGTCAACTGAACTGTGAGTGTGGTGTTTATGTGGTGTTTTGTGGTGTTTTATGGTGGTTTTATGGTGGTTTTACCCTGCTTGAAATGGTATGAATCTGCATTTGAATGTGGTGGCCCTGCACCCTGGTTGACGTGGTAGGAAACTGCACTTGTGTTTTGTGGCCCTACACCCTGCTTGAAGTGGTAGGAAACTGCATTTGAATTTGATGGCCTTGCACCCTGCTTGAAATGAAATTTCAAGGAATAGCCGTGAGTCAACTGTTCGTCCACCAGCCGTGAGAGAGATGCCAGCACATCAGACTTGAGTGACTGAGCGGTCACCCAAGAATCCATTTGGCCCACAATGTCCATACTAGCCCTCTAGATACCAGTCCCTTCAGCCCACAATACCCATACTAGCTCTCCAAAAAGTCCCCCCACCACTCTGACCACCAATATTGTAATTGGTGGAGTGGTGGAATATTGCGTTGGGGGACCAGCGCTCCCATGTGAACATAAGACCCAACGGGTCCCACTTAGTCTAGTAATTTATATATATCTTCCTGGACTCTTGAAAATCTTCTCTGCTCTCTCACAGTGTCTTTGGACATACTTGATTCGAGACATATTCATTGAAGACCTTGCCCATGTTCAGTGGCTGCACACAGACAACCTCTTTAGTTTTTGAGGGGCCCTCTCTCTACTTACCCTTTTCCCCTTAATATACCTGTAATATTTCTTTAAGGAAAAATAAATATTCCCCTTGATTTTCTCCTCAATCTTTAGACTGACTAACCCACTGAGTCCACGCCCACCAGTGGTCACCCCGTACTCTAGCACTATCCTACACACTAGGGACAATTTGCAATTTAACCAAAGCCAATTACCCTACAAACCTGTACTTCTTTGGAATGTGGGAGGAAACTGGAGCACCGAACCGGAGAAAATCCACATGGTCACAGGGAGAACGTACAAACTCTGTACAGACAGCGCCTGTAGTTAGGATCGAACCCGGATCTCTGTCGCTGTAAGCCCAAAACTCTACCGCTATTATACTCCTCCAGGTATACACTTGATCCCAGCTGTCAAAACCTGACCATGCCTCCTTTTTTTCCTGACCTGAGCCTCAATTTCTCTCATCATCCAGAGTTCCCTACTCCTACCTACCTTGTCCCTCATTCTAAATGGAAAATGCATGGAAACATAGAAAATAGGTGCAGGTGGTGGCTATTTGACCCTTCGAGCCTGCCATTCATTGTGATCATGACTGATGATCCACAATCAGTAACCCGTGCCTGCCTTCTCCTCATATCCCTTGATTCTGTGAGCTCCTGGAGCTCCAGATGTGGTCTCACCAGAGCCCTGTACAACTGTAGAAGGACTTCTCTCCTCCTATACTCAAATCCTCTCGTTATGAAGGACAACATGCCATTAGCTTTCTTCACTGCCTGCTGTGCCTGCATGTTTATTTTCAGTGACTGATGTACAAGCTCACCTAGGACTCGTTGCACATTCCTTTTTCCTACTCTGACATAATTGAGATAATAATCTTCCTCCTTGTTCTTGCCACCAAAGTGGATAACCTCATATCTATCTACATTATATTGCATGTGCCATGCATCTGCCCACTCACTCAACCTGTCCAAGTCACCCTGCAACCTCCTAGCATCCTCTTCACAGTTCACACTGCCACCCAGCTTTGTGTCATGAACACTAAAAATCTTACTCTAAATTCTCTCACCTCCTGAATGTCTCTCTGCCTACGACCAGCCAGGATATGAGTCTCCCTTCAGTTAAGTTGTGACCCGTCTCTCTTGTACATGTCACCTCTGCCCCAGAAGTGATCCCAATAGTCCAAATGTCTGTGTTCTCCCTGACCAATATCACAACTCCATCTCCACTGTCCCATCACGCCTGTCGCACCTGTACCCGAGACTATTGAACTGCCAGTCCTGCCCGCCCTCAACCATATTTCTGTAATAGAGATAAATCTCCTCTCTAGGCTATTAGTTTCTCTCCAGCTCAGGTGGATAGATAACGTCTAGCCCACTTCTGGCTGAAAAGATATTGCAATACGCAGGAGAAACCAAACCTCCCTACCTACATCAACTCTTGAGCCACACATTTATTTGCCTTAAGGGCCTGTCCCACTGTACGAGGTGATTCAAGAGTTCTCCCAAGTTTCCCCTGATTCAAACACGGAGAATTACGGTAATAACCATTCGTAGGTACTCGTGGCTCTCGTGGACATTTTTCACAGTGCTGAAAAAACTTCACGAGTCTTCACGAGTCACCGCATTTCCCGAGTACCTGCCGTTAGCATTACGAGCCGCCACGAGACATCCACGAGCTCCGACGTAGCCACTGCGTACATTCTACGTACTTACCTTGAGTTCGATTTTTTTTAACTTGGGAGAGCTCTTGAATTACCTCGTACAGTGGGACGGGCCCTTTATCCTCGTATTTTTACCCTCACTAGCTGGCGCCACAGGGAAAAATCCCAAGATTACAAACCTAGAGAGGCTGTTTTTTAGCCACCTGTTCACTCTGCAGAACTTCATCTCTTTTCCTGCCAGCTGTGGACCACGACTTTGAGATGCTCACCCTCCCCTCTCAGAATGTCTTGTGTTTGCTCAGTAGCATCCCTGACCCTGGAACCGGGGAGGGCACACACCATCCTGGCAGGTCACTGGCAGCCAGAGCGTTCCAGCGTTGGTGGCAATATTTATTCAGTTTCTTTACTTCCTCTTGATGGTAATCAATTATTTTTCCTCTTTAAAGCATTTTGGCTTCAACATAATTTGATTTAAAAGTGCTATATAAATAAAAAATACTTACTTACTCTTGGAGCTGCCATTTGCTTCAACCTGAATGTGTGCAGCCTTTCCCTGCAGATTGACTCAAATGTTCTTCCACAGTATCCTCTGTAGCACAACACAGCACCCTCTGGAAAGCTGGAAGCTACTCTGGCTATGCTTAGACTTTGCCTGATATTATGTGGAACTTTTCCCCCCCCCCAAGATTAAGAGTCAAGAGAGTTTTATTGTCATGTGTCCCAGATAGGACAATGACAATTCTTGCTTGCTGCAGCACAACAGAACATGTAAACAGATACAGAACAGGAGATAAAAGTTCAGCGTGTCTATAGACCATAGGCCATACATACACAATAAATAAACTGATATAGTGCAATAATAATAACAGTCTGTTATTGTTTCATTTGATGTAGTGTTTAATAGTAAGATTAAATGAGAACTTACCAGTTTGAAGTTTGATCTTTATTTTATGAGTTGAGGGACTATGTGAAGAACCCCGTACAGCCGTTCATTGCGTCAATTCTTCAAGGCAACGGTGTGTGAAATCACAGACAATAATGACTGAAGTATAATGGTAAGATAACAAAAACTATGAACTACCAGATGAGATCTTTGAGGGCTGGGAGTGGTAGGGCACGTAGTCCCTCAATCGACTCCTCATAAAATAAAGATCAAACTTCAAACTGGTAAGTTCTCGTTTAATCTTACTATTTTACTTTGGGAGTCACTGTGAGTGACTATGTGAAGACTTCAAAGCTCTGTGATATCATGCTGTGTGAAACGAGTTGTACACAACCACACCTGCTTCATTGACAAATGAAGGGGAAACATTCATAATGCATAGATCAGTCATAACATAGATGGAAAATATAACCAGAACATAAAATAGATTTAACAAATAAACCCTGGTTCAGCAATGGGTTATTTCAGATGTTTGGAGATTCGTTCGTTGGACATGCTGCAGCCATAACGATGCGACCCAGATGCGGAACATAAATGCCCTTGCTGCTGATGTTGTAGCAGCCCTGGTGTAATGAGATCTGGAATCAGAATCATTTAGTACATAACACAATCTCTGCTTTTCTCATCTGGAATGGCCTGAACAATAAGTTCTCCCAAATTATTTATTGATGTATCTATTTTTTTTGTGACTAACAACATTGCTAGTCCAGAACTCCAAGGCTTCTAGATGACCTTGACATATTGTTGTATATATGTGTGCTTACCTTATCAAAGGTCCCCTGGTATGCCTATGACTATTTTGAGACCTGACCCCCTTCTGGTCTGCTCAAGTATTTATAACATAATATATGCCGTCTATAATTTACAGACGTTATCATCCTGTACCATCACAATTATGTAGCGACTGAACCTGCTGCACTAAACCAGTGCCAGAAGGATAACTACCTAATAAACTACAGCCAAATTTAAGGATATAGCTGCAGCCTCCTGGTGAAACAGTGTTCACAAATGTCAACATCGCATATGGCATTTTACTTCGGAGTCACGTGAGTGACTACGTGAAGAACCCCGCCTGGCACTGGAAACGGCATTACGTCGACGCTGACGGCAGAAGCAGGAGCTGCACAGACAGCTCCTCGACAGCGGTAGGTTCGGAACCGGCAGGTAAGTGCTGTTGAAAAAATTTTTTAGGACTGGAAAACTCCGTGCCTGGTGGAAACCAGGATTTTAAAGGTTTTAAAAACAAACTAAAAAGTTTAAATTGAACAGATATACTCTGTTAAAATAACGGAGTTTTAAAAAGAACGTCCCAGGGGAATACCCAGCGATCGGGACGAGAGATTAATTACGGGGCCAGATGTGCCTGAGATAGCAAAAGATTTTGCTATATCTAAAGGAAGTGGTGAGGCTATGGAAGAAAACCTAGCTGCCAACATTAATTATATGGTATCTCACCAACTTCAAGAATACGATAAAACTTTTATGTTTTATTAAAATATCAACGGTAAAATACGTTTATAAATATCCATGTCTCAAATAATATGAGATATAAGAAATACAATTTCAAAGTATTTCAAAATTGGTGCAAATAAGTAATACTTTCAAAATAAAATAAATTGCCATCAGTTGTGGAGCTCAATAGGAAGAAATATATAATTTACCGAATCTGCACTATAGGTTTGCAGATCAATACAAATCAGGATATTAAACTCCTGATTATTATAGAATAAACCTGCCTTATGATAAATCAAAGATATTAATTACAAAAGAAACAGATACTGATCTTTAAAACTTTGGGGAGAAAAACTATGATCCAATTGAAACATTTTGATAATGGATCAAAACAAAGGCAAAGATCTTTTAACTTGCGGTGAAAAAATATGATCCAATGAAAGATTTGATAATGGATCAAAACAAAGGCAGAAGTGGTATAACCAAACATAGCCTTATCTAACCCTATATAATTGGGGAAAGAAGGCTTGAAGTACGTTGAAAAGGTGCAAACATTGGTTACAAAATAAGTTCATGAAATCTCCATTATGGGGGATTACAGGTGTATTATGATTGTTAACCAATATAACTAAGGAAGGATTGGTTTCACTGTATAAGAAACTTTAAAAATTGATTTCAGGTTTGCACTCAAAAGTAATTTTAATAAGAAGGGGTAGTACGTATTGTATATTATAAAATTACCTCAGTGTAAAGATTTCATGGTATAACCATACAAAACATCATTATATTTACACTTTCACAGTGTAAGAAAATGGAACATCTAGAACATGGAAAAAACTGTTGTGATTAACAAAGTGTTAATCAATATTACAGGTGCTTGAAATTAATTAAAGTGGGTCAAGCCTGTGCAAAGTTTAAAACAATTGTCCAAACAATCAATCAGTTCAAGGTTGTTAAACCGAAATACTGAAGGAACAATTATTACTGATAAAAAGATCAGCACTTGCACTAATAAGGTCATGGTCATGGGTTATCTCGATTACATTTAAATTGGAAGAGATAGAGCGCTGCAAATTAGTGCTGCCATTTACAAACCTGGTGAAAGGTAAGGACCTGACCCATTACATAAAGCATATGCTCAGGCATTAATAAAATATTTATAATTTACTATTCTGAATTTAGAAGTAATTCATAGCACCATAAGAGAGGGGGAAAAATTGTTCCATGATACAACTATGTCTAATTGTTGTTTGACATACTTTGTCCCTCCATTAGGATTAGGTAAAAAATAAATAAAGTTCCAAAAGAAGGAATACAGAGCTTATAAGAATATGTATGCCTTGTGAGAGGCTTATGCAAAATATCAAATGATACGTTATTCATTATTAAAGTATGTAAAAAAGGTTCTATAAGCTGCTTCAACTATAGATTAACAGCTGTTGCAAACTGAAGCAAGTGTTTACAGATGATGTACAGATCTGTGAATGTTTGGGTAAAGATAAGAATATTATCTATTCTTATAACATAATTATTGATGTCTCTTGTTCGGACTGCAGACAATTAATACAGGCGAAAATAAATGGTTTGGTCAAGTAATTTCTCATACATTCGTATTAATGTTTGATGTATAAGGAGTTATGGATTAATGAAAGAGAATCAATGTGTTTTATTATGGAACTGTCCATGTCGTATCAAGATGAACAATACCACGGCTGTGGCATATTGTTAACAATGGTCAAATTTGGGAGAAAACATATTGTCATTATTTTACATTACTTACGATTAATCTGGTTGTGTATACAGATTAACTCACTGATCTTTCAATGTTCTTGTGGGTCACAAGATAAGTCAAATAACAATCATGGGATTATCTAAAGAAACAGATGTGGCATATTTTAAAGTTTAGTCCACCTGTTTGTCTCTAAGGAAGAGACAATGGTATCGGAAGATAACAAATTTGGAGGAAAAAACATATTATCATTAATATGGATTACTTACGATTAATCGATTGCATACAGATTAAATCACCGATCTTTCGAATATTTCTTGTGGGTAAACCAAGAGCAGTGAAGGTGGATGCTTTTCTCCCAATTACATGAGGAAAAGATTTCTTTGTGTTCCTCACTTTTTGTTAATAGGGCAGTGTCTGATGAAAATGTAGCGGGACACTGCCAGAGGCATTTTGGTGGCCTAATACGGGTCCTTTATGGTTTCATAATATTGTGTGATTTTGAACTGGCTAGTGATGATTCATAGTGGCAGCAATTTATTGAAGTAAAAAAAGGGGTCTCGAACTTAGGTCGTTGCCTGTCTCCCTTTGCTCTTTGGATGTTGCTGCACCACTGGGATCTCCAGGTTTGAGAAACCCTGCAGTAATTTATTGTTGTACAAAAAAACCTCCATGACATGAAAATATGAATTTGATTATCTACAGGTTGACCAGACCATCACAACAGCTGATGGTCAATGAAGTCTATGGAATGTTAACCAAATATAACAATATATCAATAAAATAATTATGTATATAAAGAAGTGTTATACCTGCAATTTGCAGAAATAAGTCTAAAAACAATATTTTGTTATAAGAAATTGGAGGTCTGTATATACAGTAAAGTTATTTTATCATATTAGATATATGTGAATTCCTTGTGGATTGCATTTTCTAAGTATCTAATTGATAGAGCCAATAAATAGGGCTCAGAGTGTTACCGTCTTATAAACGGACAATATATTAACCAAGAAGTTATCAGATGCATTCATAATATCCCAATATGGAAAGGGATATATGTAAATATATATATATATGTGTGTATATGTGTATATATGATGATATATATATATGCGTATGTATATATAATCTGTCCAAAATTGTAAAAAATATAAAGGCAGGAGATAAATAATCTTGAAATGCCTTAAGAAATGGACTCTAACTCTATCTATGATTCAAAAAACTTAAACATTGAAATATAATAATTCTGATAACTTTAGTATCAATATAAGAGTGCAAAAACATTGCAAATGTTACGTTATAATTGCATGTGGATACAAAATTGTATTATCATATATGTTTATGAATCTACCAAACAAAGCACACCAAGAAGACCTGAAAACGAAGGTAAACCTATAAGCATATCCTGCCGGCTTTAAGTTGTGTGTGTGTGTGTGGTGTGAACATTGATGAAAATGTTGCAGTAGGTAAGAGTCTCTGTGTCAATGGACTGCTTATTACACACAAAAAACCACATTGGGTTCAGTAAAAACCGATTGTTATAGAGGAATGTATTTCTAGATGGTTAAAAATTGGATACATTCAGTAGGAACTAGACACTGAAAGGTGGAAAATCACTCTGTTATGAGGAAAATACATTCACAGGAATGGCACAGGATGAGCCACTCGAGCAAAGATGCAAGGCCGCAGGAGGCTGTAGATTACTGTTAAAGTAAAAAGGAACCAGTCATTGGTGTCAGATTTAGACACGCAATGTTCGGTTCTCTATAATTGTTGCTTTGTCATGCCATAAAATATATATATCAATTGGTATTTGTGATAAACTTGCCTTTCAATGGAAAGGGCATTATTTTCATATTTTTATAATGTAAAATAATTTATCACATAACTTGAGGCAATGTTTGGGGAAAATGTGTTATTCGCTCGTTATTGTGTTAAATGAGCCGTTACTGTCGTATGGATAAAATTCCACGACACGAAAAAACACAGAAAGCTTCAAACTCTTCACGTAGTCACTCACGTGACTCCGAAGTAAATAGTAAGATTAAACGAGACTTACCAGTTCGAAGTTTGATCGTTATTTTATGAGGAGTAACGATGAGGGATTACGTGCCCTCCAGTCCCCACCCTCATAAAATAAATGATCATCTGGTAGTTCTAAATCTATGATGAGCCTTACTATCTTACTCCGGCTATTTGTGTTCTGTGTTTTTCATGCCGCTGCTTTGAAGTATGCCGTTTCCAGTGCCAGGCGGGGTTCTTCACGTAATCCCTCATCGTTACTCCTCATAAAATAACGATCAAACTTCGAACTGGTAAGTTCTCGTTTAATCTTACTATTATATTGGTCCTGGGACCTCTGTTGAAGATAGCCTACCCCTTGATAACCCAATTAATGGCCGTATAACTCCATAATTAACAAACAATAATTTAGCATGAACTTGAAACATTAGCAATCAATAACATTTTCCATGGAACATAAGCATAACAAACTCTTTCATCTCCTGGAAAAGAAAATTCTGCGGTTTGGTGCTATGCAAACACTTTGAACACATAGAAGGATAGATGTAACAACCCAAACCTTAGGGCAGTTTATTAAACCTGCAGAACATAATTTGAGTTTATCATGCAACAACTGATTTCCCAAGCCTCAGGCTGAACCAGCAAATTACGTTTAAAATAACCAAATAAGGTTATATTATTCGCGACAAATCAGGAATCAATTTGCATAATCATTCAATAGGAACCTTAAGCGGCCTCTTAATGACTTTATTTGAAACCTCAATTGATAAACAAAATGGAGGGAGCCATAAAAGTCCTTCCTACTCCTTTTAGCGAAAATGTATGTTTCGCCACTGTAACATATTTTGCAACCAGTGAAATAAACATGAAACCATGTTAGGTGTTCCATTAACCAGAATTGCATAATATAGTGTGATTCAACACCAATTCTGTGTTGCCATTAACCTATACTTGACGATTCTCCTGTGACAACAAGATACGTAGCCATTCCATGGGTCTTTAACTGATTGCACCCTCGTCACTAACATATGCCATCATCATAATGTATCAACCTGAGCATCACAATATGCACATTTGTCCAATCACTCTTTAACCCATACAATGCCCATAAGGTCTATAGATAGTTGATACCCACAACAGACATTTTTTGCAAATCATGCAAATCTGCTCCACCTCCAGACTCGAGATGACATTTGCAACTTGGTATCTGCCGTAAACAGCAACTGTGGCCTGATTTCCGAACCGGTCTTGTAAGACAATCTTGGTCCTTCTACTGAACCTACACAATTCTAACCTGCTTGAACAGCTAGAACAGACCATTTCACATGATTAGACCCCTCAAATAGCTGATAATGTCTCAATCATTTGTAATGTATAACTAAGTATGCACCTTACCAAGCGGTAAGTGGTCCCTTAATTGTAGAGTAGCACAGGTACAGTGCGTGGAACCTCTGGTCAGCCTTCATGCTGCCACCAACTTCAGTGAACCGCTTACTGCCAATAAAGACGTGGGGTGTATTATCACCAAAACTATGAAACCTTGCTTGTTCCAATAGCTTGTGCTTTGTCCTCCAGGTTTCGCCTATGGAAAGGTCTTACCTGAATAGAAGATTTGACAGCCAACTGTAATGTCCCCCTTAGAGCGGTATTCACTGCCTATGTGTTTGGGATGGTAACTTTCTGGCCAGGCATAGACCTCTGGACACATGCCCTGAATCCTTTGGGCATGCTCTATGGCAATACCCTCAGACTCGGCATTAAACTATACCGATCCCACATGCTCTCCTCTTACGTGAGGGAGCCATTAAGCAGCCCTGATACAAGGTGCTGCTGGCGCAGCTTCAGCAATACGCCGACTTTGCCACGGCCCCAGTGTCAGAATAATACTGACGCAGCTTGCCCTCCTCCTACATGAGGGAGACCTTAAGCAGGCCTGCTAAAAGCGCTGCTGACACAATTTCATATTTAGGGCCATTAGCACCATTTTGTAATATAATTAAAGATTTACTTAACAACAACTGGAGCAGTAATGAATACTGTTTGTCCATCCTTGTGACTTTATTAATTTCACCTGGAGAAACAAGGTGTGTTAACAATGACCTATACCTATAAGGCACTTAATAGTTAACCATTTAACAAGATAAGTTGTCTTACTTGCACAGCTGAATCACATCTATACAATTAACAATTAATCTAACGACTAGTAAACCTGTTACCAGAGTTTATTGACTGCCATCTGTTGCCCAGGCCGGCATCACAGCCAATTGAATACCTAAAAGTGAATCCCAACATCCTACAAGTCTATTTGATAGACTTAATCTAGCTAGATGGAGGAGCCCAATTTCTCAAATATAGTTTAAGACTTAACAGATCCTGTTATATTGCCTTATCCTAACAATGACCCCTCATCCCCCATGATAACTGTAAATGGGAATACCCTACTAAACAGCTATTCCCATGAAGCAGCCCTGAAGAAAGGTGCTGCTGGCGCGGCCTTTGCCATAGGCCAGTATTTGCCATAGATTTGGCGTTCTCATGAAGCAGCCCTGAGCAAAGGTGCTGCTGGCATAACCTCTCCCATAGGCTAGCCTGCCATAGCTTGGCATTCCCATGAGCAGTCCTGAGCAAAGGTACTGCCGGCACAGCCTCTCTAATAGGCTAGCCTGCCATAGCTTGGCATTCCAATGATGCAGCCCTTCCCAAAGGTACTGTTGGCACAACCTTTCCCATAGGCTGGCACTGCCATAACTTGGCATTCCCATGATGCAGCCCTTCCCAAAGGTGCTGCTGGCACAACCTCTCCCATAGGCTGACACTGCCATAACTTTACTACTGATCCACCTCCTGCCTAAAGGAGTTTCTCTAAATTCATTCCCAGAGGTGAACCTACCAAATCTTTCTTAATTACTCTGACTATTTTGTCAGCTGTCCCCATATCCTGGGGATTTTTGTGGTTAGGGAACCCCATAAGTGAATTTCCCCTCCCCGGGAATCAATCCCCGGGCACCCGGGTTACTCATTTACGTGAATTAAACCCCATTTCTTGGAGACTGCTGCGGTCTGGGAACCGCATACACTTGAGTTTTCCCACCACCGGGAACCCAGGCTGCCCGTTCAGGTCCGTTAAGCCCCATCCCCTAGGGACTACTGCGGTCTGGAAACCGCACTATTCGGGTATCCCCTCCCGGGAAACCAACATGTGGAGTCACTGACCGCGTTATCAGTGACTCCGATCGCAAACCCGACATTCGCCAGCTCCCCACTCCCGCGGTCGGGTCAGGGTTTTCCCCCAAAGCCCTAGGCTGGTTCACTCGTCGGCCTCACGACCATCCCGCAAGAACCCCGGAGGTTCCTGAAGGAAACCTAGAACAGGTAAGAAATAGCACTTACCTGAAACTTTTTTAGACTTACCATTGGAGGAGCTGTGCTGCTCCACAGTCATCTGCATGAAGGCGTCTGACGTAATGACGCACGAACGGCTGTACGGGGTTCTTCACGTAGTCACTCACGTGACTCCGAAGTAAAAAAGCCTGATGGCTGTCGGGAAGAAGCTGTTCTGAACCTGGACGTTACAGATTTGAGGCTCTGTACCTTCTTCCCGATGGCGACTGGTGTGAGATGAGCGTGTGGCCAGGATCCCCTCGGTGTGGGTCTTTGATGATCCCGTTGGCAGCCTTTTTGTGGCGCGACTGCGATAGATCCCCTCGATGGTGGGGAGGTCAGGAGCCCATGATGGACTGGGCAGTGGTCACAACTGTTTTGCAGTCTTTTCCGTCTGGGCGCTCAAGTTGCCGAACCAAGCCACGGTGCAACCGGTCAGCATGCTCTCTACTGTTGCACCTGTAGTTTAAAGTTCAAGAGAATCCTCCTTTGGCATAACGACTCTCCATAATCTTCTCAGGAAGTAGGGGGCGCTGATGTGCCTTCTTTATTTAAGTGGGAGTTAGGTGTGGCCCTTGTGGCTAAAGGGATCAGGGGGTATGGAGAGAAGGCAGGTACAGGATACTGAGTTGGATGATCAGCCATGATCATATTGAATGGCGGTGCAGGCTCGAAGGGCCGAATGGCCTACTCCAGCACCTATTTTCCATGTTTCTATGTTTCTATGTTTATAATTGCTTCAGTGTGTTGGGACCAGGAGAGATCTTTGGAAATGTGCACTCCCAGGAATTTGAAAATTTTGACCCTACCAAATCCCTGATATAAACGGGACTGTGTGTCTCTGTGCAGTATGTTGTGAACACCTCTATGTGGGCTGATGGATTGGATGCAAGGGTCAGTTTGAGAGACAAAGAGTATTCCTCTTTACCCTCGTTTAGTTGCATTGCCACTTCTTGGTATCTGTAAGGAAAAACGGCTTATGTCTAAGTTACAGGAGTGAACATGGAGGAGGGAGAGAAGTGCGGGGGGAGGGGGGGGGGGCGGGGGGGATGAGGGAAGAGAGTGGAGAGAGATGGGAGATGGGGAAATGCACACTGCAACCATCTGCAGCATGGAAATTAGAAGAGTTTGTCTAATGAGCCAGAAATGGATTATGAGAGGGGTCACATATTTTGCCATCCTCAATGATCTCAGTCATGTCCCTGCAAACAGACTCTGCTGATTTGACTCTTTAACCACATTTCCTCCTCCAGGCAGTAGAGTAACTGTTGCCGTGTCCCGTTAGGACTGATTCCAGTTGGGAACCACCTTCTCCTGGTTAATGCAGATAGTGTGTCCTATGTCCCATGTGAAATGCCCATCCATTTCCCTTTGTTCAGCAATATTTGAGGGTGTCTCCGCATTAGCGATGTGACAATATGTTTAAGGGGACTACACCTGCCCATTAAAGTGCACCACACTGACAAATGCCGACTGACCTAATGTTAACGTCGACTGCTTCAATGGGTCTTTATTGTCACGTATGCACAGCACGGTCAAATTCTTTTGCACAGCCCACAAATGCACAGTTGCCATATCTTGGCGCCGTTTCTTTGCAACAATAAAGTCATAGTCTGGTCCACGGGCTCGATGTACTGGAGTGGCTCCCGATCCAGGTAAAGCCTCAGGATGCTTGCAGGGCCTCCTTTGTCGCCCCTCGACCGGCTCGGCCTGCCAACCCGAAGTCCTTCTCCTCTAACCGACCGCCTCTGTGTCCCAGGGGGCACCTTCAGCAGCCGACCTTGAGGGCGCTGGAGGCCTTGCACGGTCCTCTCCTATAGGCGCACTCCTCACATCTGTCGTCACGGTAGCTCCCTCCTCCTCTGACAAGCTGATTATTAAGACTTAAACAAACCGGACTGACACAAGGTATTGGAGAAAGTACCATGGTGTGATCGGCCAACATCTAAACTGTGATGCCTAGGGCAGATAAGACTGCCTGGTCCATGCAAATTATAACAGACCTTAATAGATCGATGGATGATGAACATTTATGCTCTGCCCAAAGGTTTGAACTTTAAATACACAGCGGAGAAGGTCTTCAGTGAATTAGGTGCTTGTTTCATGCCAACATCCAGGTTAATGTGGGCAGAGAGAGCCAATACTACTGAACAATTAAC
Source organism: Okamejei kenojei (assembly GCA_035221665.1). Lineage (NCBI taxonomy): Eukaryota > Metazoa > Chordata > Chondrichthyes > Rajiformes > Rajidae > Okamejei > Okamejei kenojei. Next base: position 66,594,883 of record CM069141.1, on the reverse strand, counting down.
ACCCGCAAGAGGTTGTACTATACAAGTGCTTTTGTGTGGGATAAAATCAGCATCTAAACTATTCCAAGCAAGTGTTGATAAGAAGCTGTGGGGCAATCAGTGTGACATCCTAATTGTAATCACCAGGAATGAAGAAAACCTTTGTATACTTGAGGAAGCATTTATCAGCTTTTAATGCCAAGCTTTAAAAAAAATTACTTTAGTGCAGAAGGAAGTGATTTACTTGGGTCCGTCCGCCAGCAGATGAAAATGGGTGCAGCCGGTTAAAGAAGAAATCAAGGTCACCAGCACAGCCAGAAACCTGCAAAAACATTCTGAACTCCCACTATTTCCAGGGGTGATCCGCATTTGAGTCCTACTTGACCCTGTGCTCCCACTGGTTACACATCAAACTTTTCAAAAGGGCAAATTCCTGCTGCGAGGAAAAAGACCAGGAAAGGAACCTGTTGGAAAGCCTAAGAACACAGTCATTTTTTTTGTTGCATTATGATGTTAACCATTTGCTTCTAATAGAAGCTGAGGCAGTAATTAGACGCGTCATGGGCATGAGAATCCAACTGCTTATCTGACGAAAAACTGACCCTGCTAAGATGTCCAGATGATCGGGTGGCAAGGTGGCGCAGCAGTAGAGTTGCTGCCTTACAGCGCTTGCGTTGCCAGAGACCCGGGTTCGACCTTGACTAAGGTGCTGATGTCTTCAGTTTCATCCTGCACTCCAAAGACGTATAGGTTCGTAGGTTAATTGGCTTGGTATAAGTGTAAATTCTCCCTAGTGTGTGTGGGGTAGCGTGAATGTGTGGGGATCGCTGGTCGGTGTGGACACTGTGGGCTGAAGGGCATGTTTCCACATTGCAACTCTAATTTAAACCAAACTAAAACTAAAGAGAGAGAAGGAGCAGTTGTACTTCGTGGTCAGGTATCTGTTATAATATTGTTATGACTCTGGAATGACCACACGTACACATATTTAGAAGCTTGCTGAGCATAAATCAAGGCTCTGTTGATTTCATGGCCATCTGGAACCAGAGTGCCCTGCCCATATACGTCATTCCCACATATACATGTTGCTACGCGGGCAAACAAAGTAGTCCTTGCAATATCACAACATCCCCCTTGTCTTACGTAAAATAAAAAGTTCCTCTGCCTTGGTATGTCTTGTCCATGTCAAGGTTATTAGGGTAGAGGTGGTCCAAATCTGTCTTTCCAAACATCATCTCTGCTGGTGACGGTAACTTGGAATCAATCGGTGTTGTACGGTGGAGTAAAGCTACTGCTACACTCTGTTCCGTTGTCAAGGAATTCTTGATGACGGATTTCACCGTTCGTACCATTCTGGCTCTGGCGCAGTCACACACGCTGCTCAGGGCTCTGTTACACGCTGGTCTGGGTGCTGTTGCACTGCTGCTCTGGGCTCTGTTACGCGGTGGTCCGTGCGCTGTTGCACTGCTGCTCCAGGCTCTGTTACGCGGCTGGTCCGTGCGCTGTTGCACTGCTGCTCCAGGCTTGTTACGCGGCTGGTCTGGGCACAACACAACAAATTATTTTTTATTCTGTTCCATACACGGCTTGGCAATCTTAGGGGGGGTCCTTTACGTTTCTACGGTAGTACGATCATACTTCAGTACATTTTATGTTGGAATTCAAAATATCATTAAATATGAGATTTCCAAGTTCCCTTGTTTATGTCTTCCTTGGTAGCATTCGTTTTCAGTATGGATTATCTCAAACAGCCCTCTAATTATCTCGAGACCGTTTTCCATACGCTGCTTCTGCAGCTTTCAACTTTGAAGCTCTTAGGTTTAAAGAAATACAGCCTTTCGGGATTGTTCGTCTCCGTGTGTGGCCGGTCTCTCCGGTCGCCGGCGCCTTCGTGTGCGTCTGGTCGCTCCGCCTTCCGAACTCGGGCCTGCACAGGGCTGGGGCGAGATGTGCCCTTCACTCACCACCCTCTGCTGCCTGCAGTGTCCCATCGGTAGCTCGTCCAACCAGGTACTGAGATGTGTAGAGGCCCTGTCCAGATGCATTCCTGGCATTCTTTACTGAGCTAGAAAGCGTCCATTGTTCTAGGACTTTCTTTTTTCTGTTTCTTTCCAGGGTTAAATCACACAAATCGCTGCCACCATGTTGTACTTCCTGGTCCGGTATCTGTTATACCATTGTTATGACTCTGGAATGACCACACGTATTTAGAGGTTTGAAGCTGAGCATAAATCAAGGCTCTGTTGATTTCATGGCCATCTGGAACCAGAGTGCCCTGCCCATATTACATCATTCCCACATATACATGTTGCTACGCGGGCAAACAAAGTAGTCCTTGCAATATCACAGCAGGAACCATTAAAATAGTACGTGAAGTCAGATGATTTTACAAGTTCACCTTGTGAAGATTATTAGTAAGATTAAATGATAACTTACCAGTTTGAAGTTTGATCTTTATTTTATGAGGAGTTACGATGAGGGATTTCGTGAAGACCCCGCCAGCACGCATGCGCGACATTCTTCAAAGCAGCGGTGTGCAATCACAGATAACAACAATGACTGAAGATAGTAAGATTAAGAGCTCTCGTCGCTACACTAATGATACCAGTTGACTTTATGATAAGGATTGGGAGCGGAGGGGGGGCACAAAATCCCTCATCGTAACTCCTCATAAAATAAGGATCAAAAACTTCAAATGGTAGGTTCTGGTTTAATCTTACTATTTTACTTCGGAGTTCACCGTGTAGTGACTTTGTGAAGATTTCAAAGCTCTGTGATTCCATGCCTGGACACGTCCATGCTCACACACTGCCGTAATTACTGATGGAGGAAGTATGTTAACATATTTCAGACTTGAACAAGCTGGAAAAATAATAACGTATTTATTAATACAAACAAAAATCCCTGAATTCGGGGACAAATGTTTAGAATTGCACTTAAAATGACTCGCCAACGTTGTGGGAGTGGCACACGTTTGTTATAAAACGCTGAAATGTAGTTTCACTGGCCCAGCCCGCTGTTGTGAGGACATGAGTCTTGGGTACCTCCATGGTTCTCGCGCTGATGTGGATGAAGCCCTGGTAGAATGAGATTTAAAATGTTAGTGTCTATACCTGCTGCACCCAATATCACCTGAGCCACCTGGAGATAGTCTGCACCATCACCTGTGATGTGGGTTTTTTATAGCTGATAAACAGACCCGTCTCCATTTTCCTGATGGTGTGTGTGACATGGTATTAATGTTGGAGATAGGTGGCTATACAGAGTCGCACATCAACGGGGTATGCTAGGAATTCCAATTTCCAGTCCTGTAGATCCAGGCCTGTGTTGTTTAAGTAAAACTCATCTATAAAGAAAGTCACTTTATTGGGGGTCGAGACCATTCTATCCTGTTTCAGTTTATGTAGGGTCTGGACCCGTTGTGCTGTGGTCAGTGCCATTAACATACCACTTGAAGGTGAGTTTGTCCAGTGGTAAAATCCGTCATAGGCGACCAGCTCCTGAGTAGGGACAACACAACCCAATATCCCAGGTAATAGTATATCGAGGTTGGGGAGGCTTGGAATTGAATATACCCTCATGAGTTTGGATACCAACTGGTGAGATTCACTCTAATGTTGAGATAGGATGACAGTGCACTCCTGGACACTGTTTATGGCACTGTAATGAGGGCCTCATCATAATGAAGGCCCGCGAGGAATTCCAGCACATTGGTGATCGTAGCAGTGTTGTAGGTGGTCTTGGTTCTGACTACAGAAGGCCTAACATTTCCTTATGTGGGTGGGGTACTGCTTTCTTGTGGGGATTCTCTGCACGATGCTGTGTTGATGTCACATGGTTCTGTTGACAGCCCGAATTCCAGTAATGGCCTCTTCAGAACCTGCAAGCCAACAGGTTCAGATGACCATGGCATGGATGATTTTCCCGTTATGGGATTGGTCACCAAAGTCGGGCATTTGGTATCCTGTATCAATGTTGAGGACACGGCCTTAGCAGCATGTCTAATAGTCGGTTTCCTGGCTCAAGCAAGGCTGTTACATCCTGTGTTATGTCTGTTTGCTTTGTTCCTGGGACAGTGACAATCATATGATTGGTGTTAATTGTGATCCCAGATAGTCCATAACCCACAGAGGGGTTGAACTTAGATTTGTCTGGATGGATGACAAACCCTAGTTTCTCGCATAATGTTTTGGTAGCTGTTACTGCTAATTTAGCAATTCCAAAGTTTTTCCCACAATTAAAATTGTCATCTAGATTATGCCATGGGACTATGTGGTTTTGTCTTCTTAGAGACGCCAATTACTGGTTTTAGTATTTTGGTAAATAACCTAGGGGCTGTTGTAAGCCCCAATTAGGTTGGGCTTTGTATTGCCATAGTTGCCCTATCCAGACAAATTTTTAAGTATTTCCGGTGATGTTCCTGTATAGGTACTGAATAGTATGCATCTTTTAGGTCGATGCAGGCCATGAAGCACCCTCTGGAAATCAGTTGCTTAGCCGTTTCAAATGTCTCCATTCTTGAAATGGGTATTTGTACAAGGGTATTCAAGTGGGTTAAATCAATTATGATACGATATCCACCATCTTTTTTGGTTTTAGTAAAGATGTTGGATACAAACTCAAGAGGTTCATGTGTCGTTTTTTCTATAACCCCCTTGGTGTATAACCTTAATAGTTCCGCATGTCCTTCCACTTTCTCTTTGTGAGAAAGTGCAAATTTCCGGTTAGGTACATGCTGAGCTGGGGGAAGGTGTCCATTTATGATTTCAATTTCATAACCCTGAATATTTTGTAATATAAAAGTGTCAGAAGTTATAGAACCCCATGCATCCCAGAATGTACGCAATCTCCCTCCTACTTGTGAGGTTATACATGCAGCACTCCCAAGTGAACAGACCCCCTTACCTCCATGGCTACCGGTGGGGCTTGATGTTCTGGGACTTTCGTGGTTCGTTGTGTTGCTGGGATGTGGGGTTGGCGCATCTTCCACGCTAGTCACTGTGGGCCTGTCCTAAAAAAGGCTTTTTATTGATAGGGCTCGACCTTAGGGTTGGTTCTGCTTGCCCTGTCGGGTTGAACCCGAGGCCTGTTAGATGTTGCGTAAGGAGAGGCCCACAGGAGCCGTTGGAAGTGAAGGAGGGGGAGGAGCGACACCCGACCGGTAAGGTTAAAAATCGAGCGCGGGAGCTTGTTTTTTCCAGAGGGCCACAGGAGCCGTTGGAAGTTGAAGGAGGGGGAGGTGCGACACCCGACTCCGGTAAGGTTAAAAATCGAGCGCGGGGCTTGTTTTTCCAGAGGCCACAGGAGCCGTTGGAGGAAGTGAAGGAGGGGGAGGAGCGACACCGACCGGTAAGGATTAAAAATCGAGCGCGGGGCTTGTTTTCCAGAGGCTTACCCAAATCCTTTATAACATTTCCATTTGGAGATAGTGGGTTTTTTTTTTTTTTTTTTGAGGAAGCCGCTGATTGGGTGGGAAGAGGACCCGAGGAAGCAGCTGATTGGGTGCAACCCGGGTTTACAATTTTACATTTCTGCCTTCTGGGAGTGAGGGATTCTGGGAGTTAAGGATCCAGTATTTAGTAGTAAAAGTTTAAAGGATAAGTTTTTGTGTTTTTTAATATTTATTCAGTGTAATTTGAGAGTAAGGTATGGCAGTAGAGATTGGCCCCGTGTTTGTTCAGCCTGCAACATGTGGGAGATCAGGGAGATGGTCGGTGTCCCTGGTGACTATGTTTGCAGGAAGTGTGTCCAGCTGCAGCTCCTGGCAGACCGCATTGAACGATTGGAACTGCGGCTGGATTCATACTGGAGCATCCACGATGCGGAGAAAGTCGTGGATAGCACGTACAGTGAGTTGGTCACACCGCAGGCAAACGGTAAGAGGACAGAAGGGAACGGGTGGCCAATAGCCAGCAAAGCAGTAGGCAAGGTAGTGCAGGAGTCCCCTGCGGTCATCTCCCTCCTAAACAGGTATATCATTTTGGATACTGTTGAGGGAGATGGCTCATCAGGGGAATGCAGCAGCAGCCAGGTTCATGGCACCATGGGTGGCTCTGCAGCACATGAGGGGGGAAAAAGAGGGGAAGGGCAATAGTAATAGGGGATTCAATTGTCAGGGGGAATAGATAGGCGTTTTCTGCGGCGCAAATACGAGACTCCAGGATGGTATGTTGCCTCCCTGGTGCAAAGCGTCAGGGATGTCACTGAACGGGCTGCAGAACATTCTGGAGGGGGAGGGGCCCCCCCCCCCCCCCCCCCCATCACCCCCCCCCGAACAGCCAGTTGTCGTGGTGCATGTTGGCACCAACTATATAGGTAAAAAAAAGGGATGAGGTCCTAAAGGTGAATTTAGGGAGCTAGGAGAAAAACTTAAAAGTAGGACCTTAAAGGTAGTAATCTCCGGATTACTACCAGTACCACGGGCCAGTCAGAGTAGAAATAGGAGGATAATGCAAATGAATACGTGGCTTGAAAAGTGGTGCAAGGGGGAGGGATTCAAATTTTTAGGGCACTGGGACCAGTTCTGGGGGAGGTGGGGGACCGGTACAAACAGGACGGTTTGCACCTGGAATGGAATGGAACCAATGATCTTGGGGGAGTGTTTGCTAGTGCTGTCGGGGAGGATTTAAACTAATGTGCAGGGGGATGGGTACAAGAGCAGAGAGGCAGGAGGGGTGTAAAATGAGGGTAGAAGCATTAGGTAGCAAGGTGAAAGGTAAAAAGTGGCAGGCAGACAAAACCAGGGCAAAAATCAAAAAGGGCACTTTTCAGCAAATTGTATAAGGGTAAATGCGTTGTAATAAGACATGCCTGAAGGCTTTGTGTCTTCAATGCAAGGAGTATTCGTATGATAAGGTGGTCGAGTTGAACGGCAGATAGATTTTAATGATTATGATATAGTTGGGATCACGGAGACATGGCTCCAGGGTGACGTAGGCTGGGAGCTGAACATCCAGGGATATTCAATATCAGGAGGGATAGAGAGAAAGGAAAAGGAGGTGGGGTAGCGTTGCTGGTTAGAGAGGAGATTAAAGCAATGGAAAGGAAGGACATTAGCTTGGAGGATGTGTGGAATCGGTATGGGTAGAGCTACAAAACACTAAGGGGCAGAAAACGCTGGTGGGTGTTGTGTACAGGCCACCTAACAGTAGCAGAGAAGATGGGGATGGTATCAATCTGGTAAATTAGAAATGCGTGCGACAAAGGCAAAACAGTTATAATGGGTGACTTCAATCTACATAATAGATTGGGTTAATCAAATTGGCAGGGGTGCTGAGAGAGGATTTTTTTGGAATGTATGCGGGATAGTTATCTAAATCAACATGTAGAGGAACCAACGAGAGAGTAGGCTATTTTAGACTGGGTTTTGAGTAAATGAGGAAGGGTTAATTTGCCGTCTTGTTGTACGTGCCCCCTTGGGCAAGATTGACCTTAATATGTTGAGTTCTTCATTAGGATGGAGAGTGACATTGTTAATTCAGAAACAATGGTTCTGAACTTAAAGAAAAGGTAACTTTGAGGGTATGAGACGAGAATTGGCCAAGATTGGACTGGCAATTAATTCTAAAAGGGTTGACGGTGGATATACAATGGAAGACATTTAAAGACTGCATGGATGAACTACAAAAATTGTTCATCCAGTTTGGCAAAAGAAATAAATCGGGGAAGGTAGTGCATCCGTGGATAACAAGGGGAAATCAGGGATAGTATCAAAGCAAAGGATGATGCGTACAATGTAGCCCGAAAAAAGCAGCATACCAGAGGACTGGGAGAAATTCAGAGACCAGCCTGAGAGGAGGACAAAGGGCTTAATTAGGAAAGGAAAAATAGATTATGAAAAGAAAACTGGCAGGGAACATAAAAAAACTGACTGCAAAAGTTTTTATAGATATGTGAAGAGAAAGAGGTTTAGTTAAAACAAATGTAGGTCCTTGCAGTCAGAAACAGGTGAGTGGATCATGGGGAACAAGGATATGGCGGACCAATTGAATAACTACTTTGGTTCCGTCTTCACTAAGGAAGACAAAATAATCTGCCGGGAAAATAGCAGGGGCACTGTGGGTCAAAGGAGGCAATTGAGTGAAATCCAGGTTCAGTCGGGAAGGAGTGGTGTTGGGTAAATTGATAAATTAAAGGCGATAATCTCCAGGCCAGATAGGCTGCATCCAGAGTACTTAAGGAACTAGCCCAGGAAATAGTGGATGCATTAGTGATAATCTTCCAAATCTCTTTAGATTCTGGAGTAGTTCCTGAGGATTGGCGGGTAGCAAATGTAACCCCTCTTTTTAAGAAGGGAGGGAGAGAGAAAACGGTGGAATTACAGACAGTTAGTCTAACATCGGTAGTCATTTTTGGGGAAAACTGCTAGAGTCAGTTATTAAGATGGGATAGCAGCACATTTGGAAAGTGGTGAAATCATTGGACAATGTCAGCATGGATTTACAAAAGGTAAATCATGTCTGACGAATCTTGTGGAATTTTTCGAGGATGTAAATAGTAGCGTGGATAAGGGAGAAAACCACGTGGATGTGGTATATCTGGACTTCCAGAAGGCTTTCGACAAGGTCCCACATAAGAGATTAGTATACAAAAGCTTAAAGCATACGGTATTAGGGGTTCAGTATTGATGTGGATAGAGAACTGGCTGGCAAACAGGAAGCAAAGAGTAGGAGTAAACGGGTCCTTTTCACAATGGCAGGCAGTAACTTGTGGGGTACCGCAGGGTCAGTGCTGGGACCCAGCTGTTTACAACCAATCGCCTATACGCTATGTGATCTGTAGTGCCTACAACTCAACGACAACCTCTCACCCATCCCCAGCTTATTGTCCTCTCCATATCTCTCACATCCTACCCCAACCCAACCCCTCTATAATAAACCAACCCCATTTGTAAACAGTCTGGGTGGGTAGGGAAGCACTTGAGCCTGCTTTACCCCCCGACTTAACTTACCATCCATCCCCAAACACCCCTTTACACCCCACCCCCCACCCCCACCCACCACCGCACCCCCCCCCCCACCCCCCCCCCCCCCAGCCCACTTTCTTATTGATTTCTAAGCTTTTCCTAAGAGGTGGAAAATAAAAAATAAAGTAAAAAGAATAAAAAAGTAAATAAAAAAATTAAAAAAAAAAAGTTAGAAACAAAGAAAAAAAAAAGTTAAAAAAGAAAAAATGTGTGAAATAATAATTAATGAGAAGGAAAAATTGAAAGGATTATCGCCATGTTTGCGGTTGGTCAAGCTGGGGGGCCGTGTTCGCTGTGAGGAGGATGCTAGGAGACTGCAAGGTGACTTGGATAGGTATGGAGTGAGTGGGCAAATGTTTGGCAGATGCAGTATAATGTGGATAAATGTGAGGTTATCCACTTTGGTGGCAAAAACAGGCAAAGCAGGACGTATTATTTAAATGGTGGCGATTAGGGAAAGGGGTAGAGATTGCAGCGTGGACCTGGGTGTCATGGTACACCAGTCATTGAAAGTAGGCATGCAGGTGCAGCAGGCGTGAAAAAGCGAAGAATGGTATTTGTTAGCTTTCATAGCAAAAGGATTTGAGTACAGGTAGCAGGGAGGTTCTACTTCAGTTGTACAGGGTCTTGGTGAGACCACACCTGGAGTATTGCGTACAGTTTTGGTCTCCAAAATCTGAGGAAGGACTTTTGCCATTAGAGGGAGTGCAGAGAAGAGTTCACCAGGACTGATTCCTGGATGTCAGGACTGTCTTATGAAGAAAGACTGGATAGACTCGGTTTTTTATACTCTCTCTGGAATTAGGTGATTGAGAGGGGATCTTATAGAAACTTAACAAAATTCTTTATAAGGGGTTGGACAGGCTTAGATGCAGGAAGATTGTTCCCGATGTTGGGGAAGTCCAGGACAAGGGTCACAGCTTAAGGATATGGGGGAAATCCTTTAGACCGAGTGAGAAAGACTTTCTTTAATACTACAGAGAGTGGTGAGTCTCTGGAAAATCTCTTCTGCCACAGAGGGTAGTTGAGGCCAGTTCATTGGCTATATTTAAGAGTGAGTTGGATGTGGCTCTTGTGGCTAAGGGGAGTCAGAGGGTATGGATGAGAAGGCAGTACGGGGATACTGAGTTGGATGATCGCCATGATCATATTGAATGGGGGTGCAGGCTCGAAGGCTGAATGGCCTATCCTGCACCTAATTTCTATGTTTCTATGTTTCTATGATACGCCGGTGGTCTGCTCTAGGATGGTGGTTTCATCAACCCGACCGAGCTTTTGCTTCCTCGTCCAGGTCTTTAACCTGTTTTGGCAGGTCTTCACCGAACAGCTGTCTTGGTGGCGGCGTAGCAGAGGCTTTGCACAAAACCCGCAAAATTTTGGGTTGAGAGTTGGACGGATGGAGAGAAGCTCTTGCGAGAAAAGCAGTTTATTTCAGATATTGTGTATTGACCTCAGCAACGCTAGTGCATCCGGCAGCTTGCTCCTTCCGTCATGTCCGTCCCGTCTATGGATCTGGCAAAGGCTGGAATGCCTGAGGTCAACAATTTCAGGATTTTCTGTATTTATAATTCCTGAGTCCTGATCGCAGGACTGCTGTTACCCCCGATGGGTGTGTTGACGGTAGGGACATTTGAGCGACACACAATTACCCGGAGCTTTGTACTTCTTTGTAGTCTCGTGTAGCACCTGTACCAGCAGCTGGTGTCTGGTTATGTAGTTGATGCTGCGCTTGTTTTGGGCTGAAGAGGTTTGCCCGCTGATTGTACTGGTTGGTGATGAATTTGACACTACTTCAGTAGTTCCTCCTCAGCCCTCACATTCTGCATAATCGGTTCTTGCGCCAACCCCTCTTTCAAAGTCAGCTTACGGCTGTCTTCTGGCACTCCTTATTGAGAGTAGAGATGTTTGGCCAGTTATGCTGTGTGTCTTCTGAGATCATAGGAAACATACGGTCTTGATGGAGAAGGTCCATTTCGAGCTGCTGCCTCCACCATTCGCCTCATACGAGCCATGCTATCTTGATGGACGGAAAAGTCGGACTTCCCAAGTTCTGTTGAACAATTGGGGCATTCTTACCATCGATCCGCACCTCGTCGAGGTGAAGTCTATGGAACCTAGGTAGGTTATGTCGATGCCTTGCCGAACATTCCTGCGTGGCTAGACGACCCCCGCTCTGGATTTGCGCTTGTACGCGGTTCTTCCGGACTGGAAGCGGGGTGGTGTTATTGGTGCCAGCCGATCTGCGGGGCTACCTCAACCTTCCTGTTGATATTTCGCCTCTCGTCTGTTGCGACTGCAGCGGTGATGGTGGTCAGTGGAGCAAGCCGCTCCAGCGGGCTACACGACATCCGCGCGGGCTTGCCGCCAGTCCGGGCGTATGGGACTGATTGCGATGCAAAGTCGCTTGCCAGCCGCTGCTTGCTTGGGCTTCACGATTTCTGGTGTTAGATTTACACGTGTCCGCGGTTCTGGCGGACTGAACGGGTGGTGAGTCGGTGCCGGCTCGGCTGCCTGCAGGCGCTACTCCGACTTCAGTGCGGTCTTCCCCATGGTCCGCCCTCTGGTGAAACTGTAATGGTGGGGAGATGGGAGTGTGCCGTAGATACAGGCACTAATTTCTGCGCCTTTTTTCCGCTTCTGGCCCGGTTTGCTGTTGGGTTGTTGAAGCGGGTAGAGAGTCTGGGTTTTGCCTAACCCTGCTCCCGCGCGGCCTTCTCTTACCTGCATGCAGCATCCTGGCCGGCTGGGGTGGGAGAGTGGGCTTCTCCTGCCGAATCTGAGCGGGGCTCACGTCTTCCGCTCTTTTCCCGGCCCGTGGTACGGGGTGTGCGGTGTAGCGGGGAAGCTCTGGGGATATCGGTCCGATATGGGCAGTCTGGTGGATATCGGCCGAAGTCCCGCGGTCCTTGGAGGGATGCTTCGATGCAGCTTCGTTTTTTTTAGTCCCGTTCAATTGTCTATGTAAGTGAAACAAACAAATTACAGAAACTAACCAACTCAAGGATTAGTAAAACCTTACCTGAGGGCCTTTTTGATAGCTGCCGGCAGGAGGAGCGCACTCTCCCTCCCCCAGCTGTCGACTCAAATGCGAGCGACGATATGTCGCGCATGCGTGCTGCGGGGTCTTAACGAAGTAACTCACGGACTCGAAGTTAAATCTCCTGTTACTGTCACAAGCACCTTTTGGTCTCTCTGTGTGAATTCTGCTGTTTTGATATAGTGCAGAATCAGGAGGAGAGAGGAGAGATGACTAGCTGTCTCAAACATTTTGTCTGATGACATTGGACATTGAGTGGAGCATTAGAAAATGGTGTGAGTGCGGTTATTATTGTGGAGATTGCAAATAGAGCTGTACATTGAGCATCATCTAGCAAACATCATCATGTATCCTGATAAAAGAAATGTCTTTCAGGTGTCCTTTGTAGCTAAAGTTTTAGTATTATTTGACCTATTCGCAAGTGGTTGGGAAAAAGAAAACGGATCACCACACCACTACAAAAAAATGATGGAGGAATTAAGGTCTATCTATGGTTGGACATTGGACTTGCAGTAGAGCTATGCCTTAGTGCAGCAGTGTGAAACCGGGGGTTTCAATCCTGACTTAGGGTGTGTCTGTAACAGTGTTTGATTGGTGTCCAGCCCCCATGACTGCGTGAGGTTTCCTCTTGATATCTTCGGTTTCTACGTCACACCAAAGTACGTACAGGTTTGTTGGGTTATAGTGCTTGGTATCTAATGTAAATTGTCCCTAGTGTGTGTAGAGTAGTGTTTTTTAAGATAGAGAAGGACTGCAGATGCTGGAAATAAGCGGTACACAAAAAGCGTGGAGAAACTCAAAGGGGGTGCAGCAGGATCTAGCGAGCGAAGGGTGATAGGCAACGTTTTCGGGCCGAAACCTTCTTCAGACTGTTGGGAGGTGGTGGGGGGGGAGGGGGGGGAATTCTAATGTTCATGCCTATTTGATACAGTAGTGTTATGCCTTGTCAACTTAGGAAGAACCTGAACGGAACCTTTGGTGACTTTTGCGTCCCACCAAGGTTTCATTCGGTTCCCGGAGGTTTTGTCAGTCTCCCTAATGGTCTAAAAGAGGTGTTTCCGGCTTCTCTATGATTCCGTCGGATTATTTCATAAAATTCAAAACCGGCCGCGACTCTAAAAATAGATTGCCGTTTAAAAATCGGTAATTTTTTTGTCAAAGCTGGTTGCTAGGCTACTTGTTAAAGAAGGAATGGCAATTTGCTGGAGATTCGAGGGTCACAAAGCTGGGAAAATGGTCTTGTTCTTTATCATCGATACTTTTTGCATATATTTCATTCATTGTTCTTTATCTCTCCACATCACCGTCTATATCTCTCGTTTCCCTGATCCTGACCAGTCTGAGTCACGGGTCTGACCCAAACGTAGCTTTCGTTCGCTCCTTAGAATGCTGCTGCACCGCTGAGTTTTCTCAGTTTTTTGTTGTATCCCTTGCGCAATGCGGCCTTGAAGGTGGTTGCCGAGAGTGATTGCAGGTAGTGGAAGTAAGAACCTTTATTTTCACCCAGTTTTATTCCACATGGAGGTCTTACCTTCAAAAAGCCTCCAGATGGTTTTCCGTATCAGGTTTCCTAAGTGGGACGGGGGCATACGTTGGGACGGGGGATTATGGTGCGGGGATCGCTGGTTTGCCGGACTCTCTATAGGTATAATCACGTTAAGCTCCTCAGGAGACATGAGGAGCCCACGATTTTAAAGGCAGATATAGCAAGAATGTGGGTGGCTGGATGTAGGGAATACAAAAGAGTGGCATTAAAGAGGGCTTTTTCTGGTTGGCTGCCCAGTGTCTCATGGAGTTCAGCATGGGGTCGGTTGCAGGGCCACTTCTCTTCACCTTGTATAGAATGATTATGACGAGGGGTTTTGAAGGCATTGTGGCCAGGATGCGGAGTGTATTAAAATAGGTGGGGAAAGGGCAGGTTAGTGACATTGGAGAAGGTGGAAATCTGCAGTTAGGGACACACTTTGACCTGTACTCACTGCCTCTACTTAACTAGAACTACCTTGACCTACTCTAACTACTCACTTATCTTACCTACTCTTGGATCTTGAGTGAATCAAAATCTCATTGCTAACTTTTATTTCAAGGTGTGTTTTGTATACATATAAAGAGGTGTTCATAATTAATGCTCTATAAGGCCCTGTAAACCACTTTTGGAATATTGTGAGCAATTTTGGGCACCATATCTGAGGATGGATGTGCTGGCGGTCTGAGATTGGTCCAGAGGAGGGTTATAGAATGATCCCGGAAAGAGTGGGTTAATGCTATGAATGAGTTTTTGTGGGCAGGGGACCTGGTAACTTTCTGGAGTTCAGAAGTAATGAGCGTGGATCCTTAATTGAAACTATACAGAATAGTGAAAGGCTTGGTTAGTGTAGTTGTGGAGAGGATGGTTTCACTGGTGGGAGAGTCCAGGACGAGAGGGCACAGCCTCAGAATTAAGGGCGTTCTTTTAGGTAGGAGATGAGGAGAAATTTCTTTTCGTCAGAGGGTGGTGGATCATGGGGATTTCTTCGCCACAGGAAGACTGTCAGAGGCCAAAGTCAGTGGATATTTTTTAATGATGAGATAGATGATTCTTGGATTAGTACGGGTGTCAGAATGTTATGGGGAGGGAAGCAGGAGAATGGGGTTTGGATGGAGGGATAAATAGCGGAGTGGACGAGGGGCGTGTGAGTGCCTCGTTCTCCAGTCGTTAAGACCTTTGCGCCCTAATGACTCAGTGGGCCACAAAGGGCCTGTTTCTGCTGTATCTCTAATCTAAGCTACTAATCTATGATCAGGATAGTTTCCTAATTAAGTAATTATGTGATTTTTAGAGTGTTTGAACTATCTGTGAAGAGCAATGATATAGAAGCTCTATTTAAATTCTTCATATCACCAGATTTAATTGATGGTGCAGGAAAAACAATTTTTCACTGTTAAGGGAAGCATTGAACAAACATTGCATAGGAATTTGATTAAATACAGCAGAAAACATCATGTCCTTCAGCCTAAATTGGGAGGTAAGGTGAGAATAGTGGAGGAAATTATGTCTAAAATGTATCTCGGGATTTGTGTTGAACGGATTAAGAATAAGTCCACAGGGACAACTTGAGCTTTGCACAGATAATTAGGAGACTTGTAATTTTAGTTTAGTTTAGTGATACAGCGTGGAAACAAGCCCTTCGCGCGCTCCAAGTCCACACCGACATCGATTCCGCACATTAACATACCATGGGAGCAATTTTCTTTTCTTAACCCAAGCCAATTAACATACAAACCTGTACGTCTTTGGAAGTCAAGGGTGGGGGAAACCAAAGATCTCGGAGGAAAACCATGGGGGTCCGGGGAGCGAAGAACTTACAAACTCTGTGCAGACAGCGCCTGGTGTCAGGTCAAACGCAGCGTTCTCACGCTGCAATGTAGTAGATCTACATTTCGGCCACAGAATTATTGATGAAAAGGAATGTTAGGTTTGATGATGTTGACATATTGTTCCACCACAATATTTTCTTGATTAAAAGTTACAATAAAATTACTTTTGATTTGTGGAATGATACTAGCATAACAGCAGCTCTATCTGACCTGTGGCTTCAGTACTGCCTGAAGACATGAGAGACGTGACTCGGTTAAATTTGTGTATTACTTGAATTGGTTGATATACTTTTTTTTTTAAAAAAGGATTAGAATTTTAGTATATGTTTTGATGGGTGGTTCACGATGGTTCATGTGTATACTGCGCACGAGGGCATTTAGAGGAGAACCTTTGAAACAAGCTGTTCTCATTTTGTTTCCGGTTGTAGACAGAAGGAACTTGCAGATGCGGGTTTTCAAAACAAATGCAAAGTTCTGGAGTAACTCAGCGGGCAGGCAGCATCTCTGGAGAACACGGATATAAGCAATGTTTTGGATCAGTACCTTCTTCAGACTGACTATAAGAATCGAAGATGAAAAGTGAGTTAGGAGCAGAATTAGGCCATTAGCCCCATCATTTCAATTATGGTGTGATCTCCTCTCACCCTCCCAGCCCCAGTCCTGATATTCTCCCTAAACCTCTGACACACGTTACTAATCAAGAGTTTCTATCTATCTCGCCTTAAATATATCCATAGACGGCCTCCACTGCCTTCTTTGCTAATAATTCCTCAGATTCCCACCGACCAATGAAAAGAAATTCCTCTCATCTCCTTCTTAAAAGAACATCTTTTAATTTGAGGCTATAACCTGTACTCTTGCCACTAGTGGAAACATCCTCTCCCATCTCACTGTCCTCTCCAAGTTTTTTCATTATTCTGTATGTTTCAACAATGAGGTCCCCCTCCCCCCCCCCCTCCCCTCCCTCCCCCCCCCCCCCCCTACC
>CM069141.1:66510105-66578060 GCA_035221665.1 Okamejei kenojei | reverse complement strand
CCTCTGCTCACCGCTCCCCCCCCTCTGCTCACCGCCCTCCCCCTCTCTGCTCACCGCTCCCCCTCTCTGCTCACCGCTCCCCTCTCTGGCTCACCGCTCCCCCTCTGTTCCACTACTCTCCCTCTCTGTTAGCATTGTTGTGGCTTTCCCTCGAGGGGTCGAGGATGATGGTCTATGTTCTGTTGTTTTCATGGACTCTCAGGTGGTTTATTAGTTAATCCTGGCTTTGAAAGTTCTTCGACATTCAGGACGGGTAATTCCAGATGGCAGATCGGGCTTTGGTTGTTGCTGCCTCTCTTTCCATCTTCTTCTCTTTTCTTCTAATTCTGTGCATCTCTTGGCTTTGAAGGTCACTGTTCCTTCTTGGATGATGCTTTTCTGTTGAACCATCATCCAAGAAGGAACACTTTCCTGTCCTTGGCATTGGTTTCCCAATTGACAATGTCGATTTCACATTTCTTCATGCTGGCTTTTAAGGTGTCTTTGATTCTCTTCTTTTGTCTGCATCTTTTACGTTTGCCTTCTTTAAGCTGGGAGGCTTTGCTTTGCTTTGGTAGATGCTCGTCTTCCATCAGAACAACATGCCCATAGTAGGTTCTTGATGACGAAGGCTTCGATGCTATATGTTTTTGCTTCATTCAGCACGCTGATGTTTTTTCTTCTGTCTTCCCAGCTGATATTTAAGCTGCTTCGAAGACATTGTTGATGGAAGAGCTTACGTGGATTTTGAACAAGCAGCAACAAAGAGAAGCAGGGAGAAGGAGTGATTGGCTGAAGCCCATGTGGGAGGTGAGTCAAGGGCCTGTCCCACTTACGTGTCGATGGCATTCAAATTACGTGACCTTGTGGTTCCGTTGAGCCGCGACGGTCCCACGAAGGTCGCGCGCGATTTCATGCGTACGCACAGCCTTCTGGAGCTCGTGATGTCATTTGAAGATGGAAACAAAGCTGGAGTAATTCAGCGGGACCGGCAGCTTCTCTGGAGAGAAGCAATGGTGACGTTTCGTTGGGCAAGCCTCTTCTTCAGTCTTCCACCATTGCTTCTCTGTAGAGGGATGCTGGCGGTTCGCTGTATTTACTCCTGCATTTTGTGTCTCTCTGCAATTTTCTTGGCCCCGCTATAGGGGAGGTAGGGTGGGAGGCGAGATCCGGACCGCAATGGCGTGAGCTCCCAGGGCCGAGCTTGGCGATCGTTTGCTGATTCAGTGCGATGCTTGCGTATGTGGGGAGGTCAGGACACCATTGGTGCCTATGGCTGTTCAAAATGTGATGATGTGCATCCAGGCACAGCTCCTGAAGGACCGTGTTGGGGAACCGGAGATGCAAGTGGAGACTCAGAGGTTCTTCCAAGAAGCTGGGTCGTTCTTGAGGAGTCCTACAGCAAGATTGTTACACCTATGGTACTGGAAGAGAGAAGGTGGGTGGAGGTGAGAACGGGAGGGGAAACCTGGAGGCAAAGGTCCCACGGGATGTTGTACCCCTTGTTGAACAGTGTCACCCACTTAGAAGCTGTTGGACAGAATACGTTAAAACACTAAGTGCCCGGACTGGCTTGCAAAGCAAAAAGGGCTGTTGAGCCAAAACCAAAGAGGCCAACGTCAGGCAACGCCATGGTAGTTGGAGGACTCAATTGTGAGAGGTTTCAGGACTGGGGTTTTGCTGCAAACAGAAGGATTCGAGGGATGGTCTTCTGGTTCCTTGGTGCCTGCCTCCTTGGATATCCAGGAAGTTACAGAAAATCCTCAAGTGCGAAGGGAAGTGAACAGCGGAAGTTGTAGTGCATGTCGCACAAACGATGTCGGAAGAAGGGGATGAATAGTGTGAAGGTGACTTTAGCGAGCTCGGGAAAGGTGTTAAAAAGCAGGTCCTTCCAGGTTGGTGATTCCGGTTTGCTTCCAGTTCCTCATGCTAGCGAGAGCAGGTACAGGGTGATACAGGGACCTGAATGTGTGGCTGAGGACCTGGATGCAGGGGTAGGGGTTTAGATTATGAGATCATGGGGATCTGTTTTGGAGTAAGCGGATCTGTACAAAAAGGTACGGGAATTGCATCTTAACAGGTGGGGGGACCGGGCATTCTGGGCAGGAGGTTTGCCACTGTGAACAGGTGGTTTTTAAAATTATATAAGGGGCGGGTTGGGGTGTCAAATGGGATAGGTTAAGGTCGGAGTTAAAGGGGAAGGGAGAAAGGGATAGTTAATGACCCAAGAATCTAAAGGGAAAGAAATGCTCACAAAGGGATAGGAGAGTTATGGCCAAGTGTAATAGGGATCGATGAGAATGTGTGAGATGCGTAAGGAATTTAAAAAGTATTGTCTATGTATATGCGCGAAGATAAGAAGTAAAGTAGATGAGTTGGAAGGCTCAGTTAGCGGTGGTAGATATGACATTGTGGGGATTTCTGAGACGTGGCTGCAGGTGGATCGAGCCTGCGACTTTAATATTCAGGGTTATACATCCTATAGAAAGGACAGCAGGTGGGGCAGCAACGAGGGGTGATCATTCTGGTGCAGGAATGGAATTCAGGTCCCTAGCGAGGAAGACCATAGGGACTGACCGGAAGCTAGGATTCACTGTGGAATGAGTTGAGGAATTGACAAAGGTAAGAGACACTAATTGGTGTTATCTAGACCCCCAAATAGTAGCCCGGAATGTTAGGGTGTAAGTTGCAGCAGAGTTAAAAACTGGCATGCAACAAAGGTAATGCCACTGCTGATGATGGGGGATTTCAATATGCAGGTAGTCTAACCAAAATCAGGTTGGTTTCAGGGACCCAAGAAAAAGAGACGTTTGTTTAGAGTGCCTCCGAGATGGATTCTTAGAGCAGTTGTAATGGACTGACCAGAGAAAAGGCAATTTTAGTGTTGTCCAATTGAACCAGATTTGATAAGAGAACCAAGGGTAAAGGAACGCTTGTGGACGGTAATCATAATACTGTTTAGTTTTTAATTTACAATTGAGAAGGAGTTAAATCGGAAGTGTTCAGTGATGCAGTTGAAACAAAGGGGATTATGAAGGCATGAGAGGAGGAGTGGCAGGTAGATGGAACGGTTTCATACTGTAATGATGGTGGAACAGCAAATGGCAGGGAATTTCAGTGCATATACTCGGAAGACGCAGGATATTTATTCCAAAAAGGAATGAGGAAAGATTAGGGGAGCAGGGAGGCAAAACCATGGCTGGACAAGAGAAGGTTAGACGGATAGAATAAAACTAACTAGAAAGACGCATAACCAGCAAAGAGTAGCGGATGCCAGAGGATTGGGAACAACTTTCATAGGAACAACAGAAGGAAACAAAAAACAGGCAATACGAGCTGAAAAGATGAAGTAAAGGGGAAGCTGGCAGGAATATAAAGATGGAAAGTAAAAGCTTCTTTAGATTGTTAAGGAAAAAAGATACAGCAAAGTCATATGTGGGTCCCTTGGAAGGCAGGAATGGGGTGAAAATTATTATGGGGAAACAAGGGAAAACAGCAGAAAGAGTTGAACAGGTACTTCGGATCTGTAGTCACTAGGAAGTCACAAACAAATCTCCCAGAAGTATGGAGGGACAGAGGATCTAAGGGGGTAGAGGACCTGAAAAAATTTTCATTAGGCGGAGAAATAGTATTGGCAGACTTATGGGACTGAAAGGGATGATAAATCCCCTGGGCCTGATGAAGTCCGCTTACCAGGATGCTGGAGTAATTATTAAAGAGTATTAATGGGGCCATTTGGTTAGCAGTAAAAGGATTGTCCAAGTCAGCCATGGATTTATGAAAAGGAAAACTCATGCTTGGACTAATCTTTGGAATTTGAGGATGTGACAAGTAAAATGGATGAAGGGGAGCCAGTGGATGTAGTGTATCTAGTCTTTCAGAAAGCCTTTGATAAGGTCCCACATGCGAGACTGGTGACTAAAATTAGAGCACGTGGTATTGGGGGTAGGGTGTTGACATGGAGAGAAAACTGGTTGGCAGACAGGAAGCAAAGAGTAGGAGTGAATGGGTCCTTTTCAGAATGCAGACAGTGGCGAGTGGAGTGCTGCAAGGCTCGGTATATATTAATAGGCTTACCATATATTCATGATTTGAAAGAGGGAATTGGGAGCAACACTAGCAAGTTTGTAGATGACACAAAAAGCTGGGTGGGCAGTGTGTACTGTGAAGAGGTTGTTAGAAGGTTGCAGAGAGAACCTGGGACAGGTTGAGGTGAGTGGGCAGATGCGTGGAGATGCAGTATAATATAGATAATGTGATTTATCCACTTTGGTATGCAAAAAACAAAGGGGGCAGATTATTATTCTCAATGGGGTTAGAGTATAGGTAAGGGGGAGGCACCGTGAGACCCGAGTGTCCTTTGTACCACGGTCACTGAAAGTTGGCGTGCAGGTACAGCAGGCAGTGAAGGAAAGCTAATGGAATGGTGGCTTCATATACAAGAGGATTTCAGTATAGGAGTAAAGAGGTTCTTCTGCAGTTGTATAGGGCTCATCTGGGGTATTGCGTACAGTTTTGGTCTCCTAATTTGAAGAAAGACATCCTTGTGATTGAGGCAGTGCAGCGTAGGTTCACGAGATTGATCCCTGGGATGGCGGGACTGTCATATGAGGAAAGATTAAAAAGCTAAGCTTGTATTCATTGGAGTTTAGAAGGATGAGGGGGATCCTAGAGAAACATATAAAATTATAAAAGGACTGGACAAGCTTGGTGCAGGATAAATGTTCCCAATGTTGGGCGAGTCCAGAACCAGGGGTCACAGTCTTAGAATAAAGAGGAGGCCATTTAAGACTGAGGTGAGAAAAAACCGTTTTCACCCAGAGAGTTGTGAATTTGTAGAATTCTGTAGACTATTTTGATGCCTGGGGATAGGTCATCCTGGATGAGGTCGATGGTCGTCACAATGAAGATGGCGAGCAGCGTTGGGAGCAATCACGCAATCTGTTTCAAATCCTGATTTGATTTGAAATTGATCACAGCTTCTGTTGCTGGCCATGGACTGTAGCAAACATGTCATGTGGAGGAGTCTCACGATTGTATTATCAGGACATTGATAGGGTGGATAGGATCCCCTAAGAGTTCCCTTGATACCGAGTCGAAGGCCGAAAGCCATGTTCAAAGGTTGAAGTTGGTTCACCACCTCCCACTCTCAGTTCACTGCTCCTTCCTCTCTGAAACTTAAAATTCATCTATTTTCTCACAATTTACACTCTGGTAAAAGGTCACTAACTTGAAACATTTAATCTGATTCTTCATTTACAGCCGCTCCCCAAACTTGTCAAATGTTTTCTAACATTTCTGCTTTTAATTATTTTGTACTTGTCGTTGGACAACAGCAGTAGTACTGAAAGTGTTCCTCAAGGGTGTTTCTATAAGAATTGTTGGTGACAGCATGATTTGTGAGCTTTGGCTGGGTTTGCTGAGACATTTGGAGACATATACAAGGAGAATCTCCTGCCTCCCCTCTCCTGCTGTCAAGAAGCTGTAAAAGCCCGATAGCACATACCATCAGAATAGTAAGATTAAATGAGAACTTACCAGTTTGAAGTTTGATCTTTATTTTATGAGGAGTCGAGTTGAGGGACTACGTGAAGACCCCCGTACAGCCGTTCGTGCGTCAATCTTCAAAGCAACGGTGTGAAATCACAGATAATGATGACTGAAGTATAATGGTAAGATAACAAAGACTAGAGCTACCAGATGAGATCTATGAGGGCTGGGAGCGGAGGGCACATAGTCCCTCAACTCGACTCCTCATAAAAATAAAGACAAACTTCAAACTGGTAAGTTCTCATTTAATCTTAACCATTTTACTTCGGAAGTCACGTGAGTGACTACGTGAAGACTTCAAAGCTCTGTGATATCATGCGTGTGAAAAACGAGTGTACACAACCATACCTGCTTCATTGACAAATGAAGAGAAACATAATGCATACAATCTAATAACATAGATGTAAAACATGCTGATGCTGTTTAAATGAAACAATAATATTTCATCTCTTACACAGATGGAAAATATAACCAGAACATAAATAGAGTTAATCTAACCCAGGTCAGCAATGGGTCATTACAGATGTTTGGAGATTCGTTCGTGGACCATGCTGCAGCCGTAACGATGCAACCCAGCGGAACATTAATATCCTTGCTGCTGATGTTGTAGCAGCCATGTGGAATGAGATCTGGAATCAGAATCCATTAGTACATAACAACCAACTCTGTTTTTCTCATCTGGAATGGTCTGAACAATAAGTTCTCCCAAATTATTTATTTATGTATCTATTTATTATTTATTTATATTGTGGACTAACGACTTTGCTAGTCCAGAACTCCAAGCTCTTGATGACCTTGATATATTGTTGTATATATGTGTGCTTACCTTATCAAAGGTCCCCTAGTATGCCTGTGACTATTTTGAGACCCGACCCCTTCTGGTCTGCTCAAGTATTTATAACAAATATTATATATTATAAATTTACAGACGTTATCATCCTGTACGATCACAATTATGTAGCGACTGAACCTGCTGCACTAAAACCAGTGCCAGAAGGATAACTACCTAATAAACTCAGCCAGAATTTAAGGATATAGCTGCAGCCTCCTGGTGAAAACAGTGTTCACAAATGTCAACATCGGCATATGGCATTATATTGGTCCTGGGACCTATGTTGAAGATAGCCTACCCCTTGATAACCAATTAATGGCTGTATAAAACTCCATAATTAACAAACGATAATTTAGCATGAACTTGAAACTTTAGCAATCAATAACATTTTCCGTGGAACATAAGCATAAACAAACTCTTTCATCTCCTGGAAAAGAAAATTCCATGGTTTGGTGCTATGTAAAACACTTTGAACAATAGAAGGATAGATGTAACAACCAATCTTAGGGCAGTTTATTAACTGCAGAACATAATTTGAGTTTATCATGCAACAAGTGATTTCCCAAGCCTCAGGCTGAACCAGCAAATTACGTTTAAAATAACCAAAATAAGGGTATATTATTTGCGACAAACCAGGAATCAATGTGCATAACCACTCAATAGGAACCTTAAGCAGCCGCTTAATGACTTTATTTGAAACCTCAATTGATACACAAAAATGGAGGGAGCCATAAAAAGTCCTTCCTACTCCTTTTAGCAAAATTGTATGTTTCGCCACTGTAATGCCACTATTTTGCTAAACCAGTGAAATAAACATGAACCATGTTAAGTGTTCCATTAACCAGAATTTCATAATATAGTGCAATTCAACACAATTCTGTGTTGCCATTAACCTATACTTGACGATTCTCTCGCTGTGACAACAAGATATGTAACCATTCCATGGGTCTTTAACTGATTCCACCCTCGTCACTAACATATGCCATCATCATAATGTATCAACCTGAGCGTCACAATATGCACATTTGTCCAATCACTCTTTAACCCATACAATGCCCGTAGGGGGTCTATAGATAGATTGATACCCACAACAGACATGTTTTTTGCAAATCATGCAAATCTGCTCCACCTCCAGACTCCAGATGATATTTGCAACTTGGAATCTGCCGTAAACAGCAACTGTGGCCCGATTTCCGAAATGGTCTTGTAAAGACAATCTTGGTCCTTTACTGAACCTGCGCAATTCTAACCTGCTTGAAAAAGCTAGATGAGACAATTTTACATGATTAGACCCTCAAATAGCTGATAATGTCTCAATCATTTGTAATGTTTAACTAAGTGAACACCTTACCAAACTGTAAGTGGTCCCTTAATTGTAGAGTAGCACAGGTCCAGTGCGTGGAACCTCTGGCCAGCCTTCATGCTGCCACCAACTTCA
Organism: Okamejei kenojei; assembly: GCA_035221665.1. Taxonomy (NCBI): domain Eukaryota; kingdom Metazoa; phylum Chordata; class Chondrichthyes; order Rajiformes; family Rajidae; genus Okamejei; species Okamejei kenojei. The sequence goes on along the minus strand of CM069141.1, from coordinate 66,570,261 downwards.
GTGAACCGCTTACTGCCAATAAAGACGTGGGGTGCATAATCACCAAAACTATGAAACCTTGCTCGTTCCAATAGCTTGTGCTTTGTCCTCCAGGTTTCGCCTATGGAAAGGTCTTACCTGAATAGAAGATTCGACAGCCACCTGTAATGTCCCCCTTAGAGCGGAATTCACTGTATATGTGTTTGGGATGGTAACTTTCTGGCCAGGCAATAGACCTCTGGGCATATGCCCTGAATCCCTTGGGCATGCTCTATGGCTATACCCTCAGACTCGGCATTAGACTATACCAATCCCACATGCTCTCCTCTTACGTGAGGGAGCCATTAAGCAGCCCTGATACAAGGTGCTGCTGGCGCAGCTTCAGCAATACGCCAACTTTGCCATGGCCCCAGCGTCAGAACAATATTGACGCAGCATGCTCTCCTCCTACATGAGGGAGACCTTAAGCAGGCCTGCTAAAAGCACTGCTGACACAATTTCCTATTTAAGGCCATTAGCACCATATTATAATTTAATTGAAGATTTACTTAACAACAACTGGAGCAGTAATGAATACTGTTTGTCCATCCTTGTGACTTTAATTTCACCTGGAGAAACAAGGTGTGTTAACAATGACCTATAATGCACTTAATAGTTAACCATTTAACATGATAAGTTGTCTTACTTGCCACAGACTGAATCATTATCTATACTATTAACAATTAATCTAACGACTAGTAAACCTGATTACCAGAGTTTATTGACTGCCATCTGTTGCCCAGGCCGACATCTCAGCCAATTGAATACCAACATCCTACAAGTCCATTTGATAGACTTAATCTAGCTGGATGGAGGAGCCCAATTTCTCAAATATAGTTTAAGACTTAACAGATCCTGTTATATTGGCCTTATCCTAACAATGACCCCTCATCCCCCATGATCACTGTAAATGGGAATACCCTACTAAACAGCTATTCCCATAAAGCAGCCCTGAAGAAGGTACTGCTGGCGCCCATAAAGTAGCCTGAAGAAAGGTGCTGCTGGCGCAGCATTCCCATAGACCAGTATTTGCCATTAGATTTGGCGTTTTCATGAAGCAGCCCTGAGCAAGGTGCTGCTGGCATAACCTCTCCAATAGGCTAGCCTGCCATATCTTGGCATTCCAATGATGCAGCCCTTCCCAAAGGTACTGCTGGCACAAACCTCTCCCATAGGCTGACACTGCCATAACTTGGCATTCCCATGATGCAGCCCTTCCCAAAGGTGCTGCTGGCTCAGCCTCTGCCATAGGCTGCCATTTGCCATAACTTTACTACTGATCCACCTCCTGCCTAAAGGAGTTCTCTCTAAATTCATTCCAGAGGTGAACCTACCAAATCTTTCTTAATTACTCTGACTATTTTGTCAACTGTCCCCATATCCTGGGGATTATTTGTGGTTAGGGAACCCCATAAGTGAATTTCCCCTCCCTGGGAATCAATCCCCGGGCACCCGGGTTACTTTCATTTACTTTGAATTAAACCCCATTTCTTGGGGACTACTCCCGTCTGGGAACCGCAAACACTTGAGTTTCCCCACCACCGGGAACCTAGGCTGACCTATCAGGCCCGTTAAGCCCCATCCCCTAGGGACTACTGCAGTGTGGGAACCGCATACAGTTAAGTTTCCCCACCACCGGGAACTCAGGCTGACCTTTCAGGTCTGGTAAGCCCCATCCCCTAGGGACTACTGCGGTCTGGAACCGCACTATTCACGGGTATCCCCTCCCGGGAACCCAACGTGTGGAGTCACTGACCGCGTTATCAGTGACTCCGATCGCTAACCCGACATTCGCCAGCTCCCCGCTCCCGCGGTCGGGCCAGGGTTTTCCCCCCAAAGCCCTAGGCTGGTTCACTCGTCGGCCTCGCGACCATCCCGCAAGAACCCCGGAGGTTCCTGAAGGAAACCTAGAACAGGTAAGAAATAGCACTTACCTGAAACTTTTTTAGACTTACCATTGGAGGAGCTGCGCTGCTCCACAGTCGTCTGCACGAGCGTCTGACGTAATGACGCACGAACGGCTGTATGGGGTTCTTCACGTAGTCACTCACGTGACTCCGAAGTAAAATCCTAAATATCCTCCACACTGCTATCAGACTACTGGATAGTCTTCTCATAAGCTAAAGGCGCAGTCCCATTGTAACTGTAATTCTGTAACATATATTCTGCACTCAGGTATTTTTCTCTTGGTATTAACCGTTCAGTTTTAGTTTATTGTCACATGTACCGAGGTACAGTGAAAAACGTTTGTTGCGTGCTAACCAGTCAGCAGAAAGACAATAGATGATTACAATTGAGCTATCCACAATGTGTAGATACATGACAAGGGAACCACGTTTAGTCCAAGGAAAGTCCGATCAAAGATAGATTGATGGTCCCCAATGTGGTAGATAGTAGTTCAGCACTGCTCTCTGCTCTGTGGTAGGGTGATTCAGTTGGTGATAACAGCTGGCAAGAAACTGTCCCTGAATCTGGAGGGTTTACGTTTTCACACTTCTATGCATCTTGCCTGATGGGAGAGGGGAGAAGAGGGAATGGCCTGGGTGCGATTTGTTCTTGATTATGCAGCTGGCCTTGCCGAGGCAGCGTGAGGTACACATGAAGTCGGTGGAAGGGAGGTTGGTTTGTTTGATGGTCTGGGCTGCGTCCACAATTCGCTGCAATTTCTTGCTGTCTTCAAACATGTTGCATAATAGCTTGATTGTACTCCTGGATAGTTTGATTTGACTGGATGACTCGGGAAGATCAGAAACATAAGCTGAGTTTAGTTTATTTCATTAAGTTTATTGTCACGTGTACTGAGGCACAGTGAAAAGCTTTTGTTGCGTGTTCTCCATTCAGCAGAACGATAATAGAAGATGAAGTTAAGCTTCCAGGGAAAACACAAAACACAAAAGCTTCCAGTAAACACTTCCCATCTGTCAGTTTCTGCAGGAAAGATGTTGACGTTAAAAAACAACAAAAAAAATCTTGTTGTTTGATCGGCTTGTTCTGAGAGGTGAAAGCCTCAGGGCAGAGAACCATGGACTCAAAATGAGCGTATGTTGTTTACTCAGTGTTAAATTTATTTTAGGCATCTCCTTAAAGCTATTTCAAGAGCTCAAAAACTATTATGATAGTTCACAGTGCTATTTTAATAAAACAATCCTGTACTTCTTCATCAAATCCCATGCTCTTTCGGAAATAACAGACCTTACTGCAAATATCTGGTTGTACTTTGCGTAGCTGTTGACTCTTAGTCACTGTGCTGAAACCTAATAGAAACCCTTTAAGTATACATGCATACACAGGCACACACACAGACGTGCACGAATAGATGCATACACATATACACATATATGCACGCATAAACGCATGCACATACATGTTCATCAATGATAGGAACAGAATTAGGCCATTCTGCCCATGAAGACTACTCCACCATCCAATCATGGCTGATCTATCTCTCCTAGCCCCATTCTCCTGCCTTCTCCTCATAATCCCTGATACCTGTACTAATCAAGAATGTATCAATCTCTGCCTTAAAAATATCACGCTTTCTTCCCATTGTAAACAATCTTTTATTTAAGCCCTCAGTGTTGGCTAAAGGTTTTACACAATGGAAAAATAATGACATTAAAAAGATGGGACATCTTTATAGGAAAGGCATTTTTCTTTCATTTCAAGAGTTCCAACAGAATTATGGATTACACTCAAATTTACAATTTAGAGATTATGTTAAATCAAATACGCAAGATTAGAGAACCAGAAACTGTTGATGAATGTTTGAATAAACATCCTAATACAGATAAATTAATATCGCATATTTATAATACCCTCTTAGATAGTGAGGTCCCGCCGATGGAATTATATAGACAAACATGTGGAAAATGAATTAGGTCAACCTATAACGAAAGATACTTGGGACAATAGTCTACAACATATACATCAATGCTCGTTAAATGCCAGATATTCTTTAATACAATTTATAGTATTATATAGACTGCATTACTCTAAAACAAAATTAAATAGAATGTTCCCACATATCTCTCCTATCTGTGATAAATGTCGGCACTCAGAGGCTAACTTAACCCATACCTTTGTAAATTGTATAAAAATAAAACATTTCTGGAAGGATATTTTTAGAATAATTTCTGAAGTTGTCAACATCCAATTGGATCCCGACCCAAAACTAATAATATTAGGAATATCAGAACAAAGCCTAAAACTTACAACAAGCCAAAGAAACATCCTTGATTACAGTATAATAACTGGGGAAAAAATTAATATTAAAATTTTGGACTAAATCTCCCCTACACAAAACCACATAAAACACAACAAACCTCACCACCAACTCCAATACAACACCCACATTTAATATCCTCTCCTCCCAACCAAAAGGTNCCTACAACCTCCACAATTAAAATGTGGATTATGGAAATGTCGGAGACCTTACATTTGGAAAGAATTAGACTTGTCTTAATTGACAAACAAGAATTATTTGCTAGAATATGGTCTTCATTTATTGACTTTTTAAAAGGGTAAATTGGTCCGGCACAGAAGTCTGACTGAAGCTTGAACCCAGGATTAGTTGAATAGTTATGTTTTATAATCTACGGGCCTATCTCCAAAGTTGTATTATCGGTAAATTATTCCATTCTTTTTTACTGTGTCTTTTTTTTCCTCTTTTCATTTTCTTTTTTTTTTTTTTTTTTTTTTTTTTTTTTTTTTTGTAAGATATTTTATTAGAAGTAATGACATATTAAGAAGAAATATAAAATTCAATTAAAACAAAGGAAAATATTACACATAAATACGGGGAATGGAGGAATAACGTTTTGTAGCTGGAATGTTAAAGGTATTAATGAACCAATTAAGAGGGGTAAGGTATTAGAATATTTAAAAGCACTCAAAACAGACGTTGCGTTTATCCAAGAGACACACTTGAAAAAAGAGGCAGAATATAGACTAAAAGCCAAATGGATTGATAAAGTATATCACTCTTCTTTTACAACACAAAATCTAGAGGTGTAGCAATATTAATTCGTAAAGGTACTGCATTTAAAACATACTTCAATAATAACGGATATTTGATGGTAGATATATTATTGTGTAATAGGAGAATTATATACACAAAAGGTGATTTTTGTTAATATATTATGGCCCAAATTTTGATAGCCCGCGATTTTTTTTAAAAAAATTATTTATTACAATCCCAGAATTATCACAGCATAATCTAATAATTGGAGGAGATTTCAAATTGCAACCACTTGACCCTTATTTGGATAGATCATCAAAACAACGAAAACTTAAATCACATTCCAGTGAGTTAATAAATGCATATATAGACACACCAGTAATATTAAAGATGTATGGAGATTGCAAAATCAAACAGGACGCGAATACTCATTTTATTCAGCCGTGCATAAAAGTTATTCAAGAATAGATTATTTTTTGGTAGATTTAAAACTTATTCCACTTACGTATACATTCAAAATATCATAATATTATAAATCTCAGATCACGCACCATTAACTTTTAAGATGAAACTAATGGATAAAATGGATAAACAAGATAATTGGAGATTTAACCCACAAATTTTAAAGGACAAAATAACTCAAGAATATATTACAAAACAGATCAAGATCTTCTTTGAAACAAATGATACACCTGAAATATCATCATCCCTCTTATGGGAAACTTTTAAGGCCTATAATTCGGGGAATTATGATATCTTCTCAAGTATTTTATAATAAAGATGAATAGGAAGCTACAACAGGCATTGGAAAGAGAGATTAAACAATTAGATACAGAGAATGCCATTAATCCATCTACGACCAACCATAATAAAAATTTTTGCATTGAAATATAAACTAAATAAAATACATTCAGATCAAGTTGTAAAATTATACCAATATACCAAACAAACTCAATTTGAATTTGGTGATAAACCACATAAACTACTGGCTCGTCAGTTAAGAAAACTGGAAGGAGAAAAATTAATATATAGGATCAAATCAGATAAAGGAGAATTACTAACACAAACTAAAGATATAAACGAAAGATTTTTGCAATATTATAAAAATTTATACTCAGCTAAAACAAAAGAAAATCGTATAGGAGTAGAAACATTTTTGAAAAATTGTAATCTAAATGGACTAAATTTAGAAGATAGGGAATTATTAAATGTCGAAATAACTACTAAAGAAATTGAAGAAACTATTAGATCATTAAAAAATGGTAAAAACTCCAGGACCAGATGGTATTGGAGCAGAATTTTATAAAAGATTTTATGACATGATAGCCCCACGTTTGAAGACACTATATGAACACATTTACACACAACCAGAAATTACCAGACACATTAAATGAATCTATTATAACCCTTATACTAAATTAGATAAAAATCTCGATGACCCAGGGTCATATAGAGCTATATCTCTTTTAAATACTGATCAAAAAATATTAACAAAAATATTAGCACAAAGATTAAACAAAGTGATTAATAAATTAATTCATTTCAGATCAAACGGGATTTATACCAAAACGAACTCTTCAATAATTTGAGAAGATTATTTATATTATATACTCTAAAAGAAATATTACGAAGGATTTATCATTATCTCGTTGGACGCAGAGAAAGCTTTGATCAGATTGAATGGTCTTATTTATTTTCGGTTATGGAATCTTTTCAATTGGGATAGAAGTTTATAACATGGGTTAAATTACTATATACTAGACCAACAGCTAGAATATTAATTAACCAAGTGTTAACAACGAAATTTAACTTATTCCGAGGTTGTAAGACAAGGTTGCCCTTTATCTCCACTACTGTTTGCACTTGCAATAGAACCATTAGCAAAATCTGTGAGATTAAACCCCTGAAATATATGGGTATGAAACTAAAGAAATGAAAATAAAATCTCATTGTACGCAGATGATGTATTACTTTATATCACAAAACCAGAAATTAGTCTTCCTAATTGTTAGAGTTGATAACCCAATTTGGATCGTTTTCAGGATATAGAATTAATTGGAATAAAAAGTGAACTATGCCAATAATGGGAAATAATTTACATATTATTACAACAAATACCTTTTAAGATTGCAAATGAAAAAATAAATATCTTGGAATTTATGTAACAAAAAGATATAATTCATTATTTAAATCTAATTTTTTACCCTTATTGAATAAACTATTTAAGAATATTCATATTGGAAAAACATTACCTATTTCAATGTTAGGTAAGATTGAACGCGCGATAAAAATGATTTTTCTTCCACAACTACTATACTTGTTTTCAAAAGATCCGATATATCTTCCTAAAAAATTTCTTTAAGAAAGTGGACTCCATGGTTACTAATACTTTTATTTGGGATTATAAGAATCAATAGAATTAATTAAAAAGCAACTATGTAAAATCAAAAATAAATGGTGGTTTTGCACTGCCTAATTTATGTTTATTATTGGGCAGTTAAATAATAAAAATATGAATTTTTGGCTGGGTGAATTAGATAAACAACCAAATTGGTTAAAGATGGAAAAAGAAGACTGTACCCCGTTTGAAATTGGTTCGATTTTAATTTGCTAATACTCCAATACATAAGAAATCTTATAAAGAAAATCCATTAATAGAAAGTGGAATACGTATTTGGAAACAATTAAAAAAAACATTAAAAATTAACATGAATATACCACTAGCTCTTCCAATAGTAAACAATATCTCTTTTTAAACCTTCACTGATGGACAAAGGGTTTCTTAAAATGGAAGAACTACGGAATAAATAAGATTGGTGATCTTTTTTATAGGGAAAATTTATTTCTCTCACATTTCAGGAATTACAACAAAATATGGATTACATTTTAAAAAATATTTTCGATATCTTCAAATTAGAGACTATGTTAAATCAAATACACTGGATTTTAGGAATAGAAAGACAGAAATTTTAGATGAATGTTTAAATAAACATCCGAATACTGAGAAATTAATATCATATATTTATAATATTTTATTGGAAAATGATTTACCAAATACGGATAAATATAGACAACGCATGGGAAAATGAACTAGGTCAAGTAATCAGTAGAGAAGTATGGAATGAAAGTTTACAATATATACATCATTTGTTCATTAAATGCTAGACACTCCTTGATACAATTTAAAGTTATACATAGATTTACATCTCTCAAAGTCCAAATTAAATAGAATTTTCTCAAATGTGTTCTGCAATATGCGATAAGTGTCAACAATTAGAAGCTAATTTAACGCACATCATTTACAAAATGTATAAAAAATCAGTAATTTTTGGATAGAGATTTTTAACAATAATCTCAACTGTAGTTAATGCAAAGTTAATTCCAGACTCAAAACTAATTATATTGGGAATACTGGAAACAAACCAGATATTAACAACACAACAAAGAATTTTTAACGGTTATAGTTAATAATCGGTAAAAAATTAATACTAAGATTTTGGAAAGGTCCTACTTCCCCCACAACTAAAATGTGGAATACAAAATGTCGGAGACATTGCACTCCCATGGAACGATTAAGGCTTGCCCTGATGGACAGGCTGGACCAATTCAGAGGAATATGGTCTCCATTTATTGAATATTTAAAGGTTAAGATGGTCCAGTTCGAACCATGACGGAAGCCTGAATACATGAATGATGAAGAATTATAGACAATAGTTCATAAATATATCTCCATTGAAAATACCTTTTTAATATTCCCCTCATCATCAGTTTATCTCTCTTTTTTTTTTTTTTTTTTTCATTTCCCTTTTTCTCACTGCTATAAAATAAAAAAGAAAAATTATAGAAGTACAAATAAGATTGACTGTTAATTTTAAAAATATTAAGAATGTATGTGATGTTAATATTTTCCTTTGTTTTAATTGAATTTTATATTTCTTCTTTTCATTTTCTATCTATAAAAAAATATATCAAATAGAAGCAGAGTTAATATACAATTGATAAATGAGGACCACTATTATTTTGATAGTTGGAATTCCATCTATTAACAATATGTAATTGACATACAAAATGTGCTTTGAATATGACATGTACATGCTTCTAATAAAAATATTATTTAAAAAAAAAGACAATCTATTGACTCGACCTCCACAGCCTTCTGTGGCAAAGATTTCCAAACCTCTGATTAAATAAATTCCTCCTAATCTCCTTCCTAATGGAATGTCCTTTAATTATGAGGCTACAACCTCTGGTCCGAAACTCTCCAGCTGGTGGAAACATCCTCTCCACATCCACTCTGTCGAGGCCTTTCACTATTTGCTAAGTTTCAATGAGGTCTCCCCTCATCCTTTTATTCCAGTGAGTAGAGGCCCAGTGCCGTAAAATGCTCACACACATGCACACAGTCACACACACATGTGCTCACACTCCGTACTGCAGAGGCCTGTCTTTTTCTTCAGGGAGTTCAGTCACATTCAAGAGCCTCATTAACAATGTTAATGAATGGAGTCAGTCAGAAATAAAATCTGGACATTGGCCAGGTGCAGGCATTGTCAAGACAAATCGAGAGCCAAAGGTATATACACAGCAGAACATTTAAATCCACTTGTCAGGACTTTTTTCAAATCCAATTCACCAAGTCAACATTATAAAATGTCCAAGTCTTACATCAGCTCATTCCTTGAAAAGCATTGAAACTAATGGGCCTGTCCCACTTAGGTGATTTTTCAGCGGACTGCCAGTGACTGTCAAGTTGCCGGCAGTCGCCTGAAAAACCGGGAACTGGAACGGTGAATGTCAGAGAGAGAGAGAGAGAGAGCGAGAGAGAGAGAGAGACACACACACACACACACACACACACACACACACACACACACACACACACACACACACACACACACACACACACACACACACACACGGTGGGGGCCTGGGCAAGCGGGGGGAGCGCTGTCTGAAATTCACACGGTGCAAAGCCAAAGTGATACAGACATTCACCGCGATGAACTGGAAGGTTAAGACGGCTAGCACAGTGTACGGTACGTCCTTTAAAAGAAGGGGGAGGGAGTAGAAGGAAAGGAGTGGAGACAACTTTTAATAAGCCAGAGATATACAGCTGTGAAGTTTGGCGGGCATTTAACATTACTGGTCGGTTATCCCTGGTTCTGAAAACTCCTGCTTACGTTTGTTTTCCCCAATCAGCCAATGAAAATGACCGGTCAGCAAAGGCGATTCAGTAAAACTACCTCGACTACCTATAACTACATGGCAACTGCACTTACGACTACAGGATTATCGATTTTCTCCATGGCGAACAATATTTGGTCTCAGAAATTAGTTCAACATGTTGAAAAACTTTGGCGACCATACGGAGGCCATGACTAGTTCCCAGAATGCAGGAACTCCTTGCTACCATGAAGGAGACTCATCAGAAACCACCAGTGAACATGTAGCGACCATGTGGTGAGCGCAGAGTTTCCTGCACTCGCCTAAAAAGTCGCCTAAGTGGGACAGGCCCATAATAATAATGTTTTATACAATACTACCACCTCACATGTACTCTGAGACTCATCAAGAAAAACATCAGACAAAGAAAACACAAGATGCTATTTGCCTCACCACAGTAGCAGTGAGGCAATATCTGTGGAGGGAATGGATAGGCAACATTTCAGGCTGGGGCCCTTCTTCAGACACTTGCCTCGTTAAGAAGCAATAGTCAAGGGGGCATGTCATAGAAACATAGAAAATAGGTGCAGGAGGAGACCATTCGGCCCTTCGAGCCAGCACCGCCATTCATTGTGATCATGGCTGATCGTCCCAATCAATAACCCACACCTGCCTTCTCCCTATATCCCTTGATTCCATTAGCCCATAGAGTTCTATCTAACTCTCTCTTTTAAATCCATCCAGTGACTTGGCCTCCACTGCCCTCTGTGGCAGGAAATTCGACAAATTCACAACTCTCTGGGTGAAAAAGTTTTTTCTCACCTCAGTCTTAAATGGCCTCCCCTTTATTCTAAGACTGTGGCCCCTGGTTCTGGACTCGCCCAACATTGGGAACATTTTTCCTGCATCTAGCTTGTCCAGGAAAATGTTCCCCATGTCACCATTACAGGACTCGGGCTGCACTGCCCATAATGGACGAGCTGTTAATATAGCTGCGATAGAGATGTCTGACCAAAGCCACACACTTAGATACTTGAATAGTCTTTCTTCGAGTGAACGAGTGTAGCTGGGATAGACGAGTGTAGCTGGGACATGTTGGCCAGTGAGGGCAAGTTGGACCGAAGGGCCTGTTTCCACACTGTAACTCGGAGAGAAAGCATTAAGATGGTTCTTAAGTAAGATGCTTGGAGCAGTGTGTGGCCTGATGGATTGGCTCCAAGAGGTATATAGGATTGTACTGGACTCCATGCCCTGTGGTTCTTACAGCAGGAGGAGGACTTTGCTTCCACTTTGATATTGGTATTGGGATATTTCTATCACATGTACTGAGATTCAGTGAGACAATATGTGTGTTATCCAGGTAAATCACACTATACATGATTAAGATCAAGCCTTACACAAGTACAATAGGTAATGCAAGCAGAAAAATACCACAAAAGATGGACACAGAAAGCTGAAGTAACTCCGTGGTACAGGCAGTGTCTCTGGATAGAAAACAAGGGGTGATGTTTTGGGTCGAGACCCTGCTTCAGTGCACTACCGCATAGTGTTATAGCATTATAGCGTTACCGCTTAAGAGAAACAAAAAAATGCAAGGATCCCAATGAGGTAGGTTGGAGATTGGGACTCCATCCTAGATTATGAGAGGACATTTCTTAAAGGCTTATAATGGTAACTTACTGCGGAATCAGGCTAGCAGCGAGGAAGAAGCTGCTACTGAATCTGGTAATGTGTGCTTTCAAGCTTCTGTTACCTTCTGGAGAAGAGGAGACAAGGAGAGAAGGAGAGGAGAGGAGAGGAGAGAAGAGGGAATTAATGGAGTGGAAAAGGTCCTTAATTATGTCAACTGTGTGAAGTGTAGCTGGAGTGGATGGAAATGATGCATTCCCCTGTGCCGAGCAATGGTGTTACAGTTCTGAAGGAGTAGGTTTATTCATCCGCTGAACAACAGTACCAGTCGTCCAGAGCGGTGAAAACACTGACCAAGCAACAGGCTGATTTCCAGGTTGAGGAATGCCAGTGCTAAAGACAACCATGCTCCAGAAACTAAATCATGGCTTTGGCAGGGTTCTGGAGGCTGTGCTGATAGTTATGTAATGTGCACAACACCAGATGTACAAACTATTATCTATTTGACACTAAGAACGCTAATGGGAATCCAAGGTTCCTGTGGTCTTCCATCATGTCAAGATCTCTCATAAGATCATATCATGTGATAGGAGCAGAATCAGTCCATTCGGCCCATCAAGTCTACTCTGCCATTCAATCATGGCTGATCTATCTCTCCCTCCTAACCCCAATCTCCTGCAGCCTCCAGAAATTAATTGCCCAAATAATTATGGACCCATCTTGTGTGATGCATGTCCTCACCACAAGTACATTTAACAGGGTCACTCAAAGAGCCACACAAGGGAAAGATCAGGTTTCATACTTTGGGATCAGCTTAGGCTAATTGATGAAGCCCAACATCTAAGAATAGTCATTGCTGCATCAGTCAGTGGGTGGAGCTAGTTAATGCTGCTGCCTTGCCACTCCAGTGACCCAGGTTCAATCCTGGCTTTGGGTGTTGTCAGTGTGGAGTTTGCACATTCTCCCTGTGACTGCGTTGATTTCCCTCATGGTCTCTTGTATTCTCCCACATTCCAAGACGTGTGGTTGGGAGGTGAAAAGACTGCTGAAGGTGGATGGTAGAACAAATGGGGGAGCGGGTTAAGTTGATTAGCACGTGAGAGAAAATAGTTTAACATGGAAATAAGTAGAGGAATGGGATTGTTGAGATTGTTCTGAGTTTAGTTTAGTTTAGAGATATAGCATGGAAACAGGCCCTTCGGCCCACCGAGTTCATACCAACCAACGATTCCCGCACACTAACTATGCCCTACACTCACTCGGGACAATTTACACATATACCAAGCCAATTAACCTACAAACCTGTAACTCTTTGGAGTGTAGAAGGAAACCGAAGATCTCGGAGAAAACCACGCAGGTCACGGGGAGAACGTACAAACTCCATGCAGACCCGGTTGGAACCCGGGTCTCTGGCGCTGTATGACAGTAGCTCCACCGCTACACCACCTTGCCGCTCGAGAGCTGGAATAGACAGTGGATTGAATGGGCTCTTTTCATGTTGCAAGGAAAGTCAGCAGCCTGCTCTTTAGGCGTTCCCTTACACAAGGATGATTTAATGTTGGCAATAATAATGGTTCAAAAGATAATAATGGAAACTTACTACAGAATAGATATTTTCTTAAAACAGGGCCATGCTTGAGTAGATTTGGTCCATAGAAAGAACCAGTACTAAGGAATTGAAATATATTTGACAATCTGCAGATAATCAAAATTTAGTGTTACATTGACTGATGCCAAACATCATAATGTCACAAGTGATAAGAGTAGAATGGGCCATTCAGCCCATCAAGTCTACTCCGCCATTCAATCATGGCTGATCTATCTGTCCCTCCTAACCCCATTCTCCTGCCTTCTCCCCATAATCCCTGACACCCATACCAATCAAGAATCTATCCATCTCTGCCTAAAATGTATCTATTGACTTGGTCACAGCCTTCTGTGGCAAAGAATTCCACAGATTCACCTCCCTCTGATGAAGGAAATTCCTCCTCATCTCCTTCGGAAAGGAATGTGCTTTAATCCTGAGGCTATGACCTCTAGTCCTATTCTCCCACTAGTGGAAACATTCTCTCCACATCCACTCTATCCAAGCCTTTCACTATCCTGTACGTTTCAATGAGGTCCCCCCTCATTATTCTAAACTCCAGCGAGTACAGGCCCAGTGCCGACAAACGCTCATCATAGGTAATGCTCCTCGGTGTGCACCATCAGCCACTGTTCCTCGAAAAATCACAGAAGGCAAAAGAGTGCATTGCTGCATAGAACCAACGCTGTGTTTCATTTGCAGAGATATCGAGGAGCCAAAGGGCCTGATTCCGTGCTGTACGACTATGCGTCTTTGAGCACTGGGACTCAAGCTGGACTTGGGTGCCTGGTTCTGCCTAGGCGAGGTCTGCTGTATGCTTTTACCGAGTTGTATGCAAGTCAAAGCGTTTCACGGCACCGAGGTACATGTTGCAATAAAGTATTATTGAATGGAATTGAATCATTGAACTATGAAAGGAAGGTTGCATCATTGGAAAGCTGCAATTTTCAACAGTGCCTTAAAATAACTGAGCGTACTTATTTTGATCGAATGAAGTGAAATGATTGTATTTGCAGCTGTTCAGGTATTTCAGTAAATGAAGAAGGGATTATTAAGTGCACTTCTTAGCTCATTAGGTAGCCCATGTATTTGCATTGTGTTTCTAACTATGCATTATTGTATTAGGCTGGGCAGCATGGTGTCGCAGTGGTAGAGTTGCTGCCTTGCAGTGCTTACAGCGCCGGAGATGCAGGTTCGATCCTGGTTACGGGTGCTGTCTGTACGGAGTCTGTATGTTCACCCTGTGACCGCGTGGGTTTTCTCCGGGTGCTCCGGTTTCCTCCCAAACTCCAAAGACGTACAGGTTTGTAGGTTAATTGGTTAGGTATAAATGTAACAATTGTCCCTAGTGTAGGATAGTGTTAATGTGCGGGGATTGCTGGTCGGTGCGGACCCAGTGCGTCGAAGGGCCTCTTTCTGTGCTGTATCTCTAAACTAAACTAAACTACACTGTGTGTTCTTAAATGGGGCAAGGACAATTTGAGAATGGGTAGAGCAGCTTATTATGATGCCCTCGGTCTCTGAGATTAATTCAAGATGCACAAGATGTTAGTCTCGAGATGTATAGGCAATGCGCACAGTGCTCATATTTTTTCAAGGCTGGACAATGATATCAAATGGATATAATCAGTGATGTCCATGTATCTGAGAATGCCTTGGCTGTGGCATTTGGCTAAGACAGTACTCATTTGGGAGCAGAGCCTACTATTTATGATAGATTTTTGCTTCTATATTAAACCAAATTACTGCCTAGTTACTTGCTGCTTGCTTCTCAGTATTAGTTGCAGTTAGGCCACAACATAAAACTTGGTAGTCAATTGTAACTTATTATATGGTCGGCACGGACTGGAAGGGCCGAGAGGGCCTGTCTCCGTGCTGTAATTGTTATATGGTTATTAACTGAAGGCTTATCCTACAAAACTATTCTGGTTTACATGAGGCTGCATAAATATGAGTATCAGCACTGGAAAGTCATGGAGTTAATGAAAACTATTCCAATACTAAATGTCCCGAGGCGTTGGACATTTGTGGAAAGGGCTTTGTAGAAATTGGGCTTTGGGTGCTGAACTGAGTGACCCTTGTCCATCTCATCCTGAGCTTCCTCTTTTTGCAGCTTCTCATGGTCACCCTAATGTGGATCAAAAACAGAATATGATGGAAAAGCTTAACAAATCAGGTAGCATCTGGGAAACAGAAACTGAGTTAACATTACAGGTTGAAGATCCTCCATCAGAACTGGTAAAGTGTGTAGAGTCACAGAGCCATACAACATGCAAACAGGGCCCTTTGGTCTAACTTGCCCCTGCTGATCAAAATGCTCCATCTACACTAGTCTCACCTGCCTGCATTTTGCCCTCTAAATCTCTAACCCTTCCCTGTCCACATATCTGTCCAAATAAATGTTAAATGTTGTTACAGTACCTGTCTCAACTGCCTCCTTTGACATCTCATTCCATTTACCCACCACCCTCTGTATGAAAATGTTACCCCTCAGGTTCCTATTAAATCTTTCCCCTCTCACCTTAAGCCCATGTCCTCTGGTGCTGGGAAAAAAAGCTGTCTTACGAAAAACAATCTGGGGAAAACAATACCTCCTTGCAATAACCAGACACCATTGCCTTTTAAGAACACAGTCTGTCCGTTACACCATCGGTGGCTATTGAAATTGACAAACAATCCCTTCTATTGACATTTAGAACATAGAACATGACAGCACAGAAACACGCCCTTAGCCCACAAGGTAGATGTTGAACAATAATGCCAAGATCAACTCTTATCTGCCTGCACATAATCCATTCCCCTCCATTCCCTGCATATCCACACACCTATCCAAAAGTCTCTTAAATGCCACAATCAGAACTGCCTCTTCCACCACCCAGGCAGTGGATTCCAGGAATTCACCAGCCTCTGTGTAAGAAACCTGTCCCATACGTCCCTTTAAACTTTGACCATTTCACCTGAAAGCTATGCCCTCTTGTATTTGGCATTTCCATTCTAGGAAAAAGGTTTTACCTTATTTATGCCTTTCATAATAATGTTCTATATTTCTGTCAGGTCCCCCCTCGACCTCTAGTTTTCCAGAGAAAACAATCCAATCTGTCCAACCTTCAGCTAGGCTTCATTCTGGTTTCATTTATGCAATAATAAACTGTTAAGCAACGTAACGTAAAGTATTTTGTATTTTAGTTTGCACTAACAAAAACCTTAAAAACTGTTACAGAGACCTTTAGTTTTGAAAACCCTGCAGGAATAAACAAAGTTGCAATTGCATGTCTGAAACTCTCTAGCCCCATTGACATAATTATTTTTATATCACAGTCTTCCGTGGGCAATGGGTAGGTGCTATAGACCTGCACGAGAAGGGAGACGCTTCCGGCCCCATGAGTCTTGGGCAGATGGGGCTCATCAGCCTGGGAAGGCAGTCCATCTAGGAGAGGGAAAATTCTGATTTAAAACCTCCACTGTCTTGTGGCCATGTCCAGTCATGGTAAAGGCTCCTGGAGTAAACCTCAAGAAAATCCGGAGTCGGAGCCCCTAATGCCCCTGTTCCACTTCAGAAACCTGAACGGAAACCTCTGGCGACTTTGTGCCCCACCCAAGGTTTCCGTGCGGTTCCCGGAGGTTCCCGGACGTTTTTGTCACAGTCTCCATAATGGTCGAAAGTGGTTTCCGTTTTAAAAATCGGTAATTTTTTAGTCGAAGCCGGTTGCGATGCTAGTTGAAGGTGGTTGCCGGAGGACAAAAGCCTCCGGGAACCTCCGGGAACCGCATGGAAACCTTGGGTGGGGCACAAAGTCTCCAGAGGTTTCTGTTCAGGTTTCCTAAGTGGGACAGGGGCATTAGGCAGTTCATCGATGTCGACAACCTCGATCTGGCAGCTCCTGCGATGGCGCTGGTGCCAAACTGTAACGGCCCTGCTGTTCCTTTGGATCAATCAGCGACGTGGAGAGGGGGGACGTGCTGCATGGGCAACAGCCTGTCCCCCATATGACATCGCCCAGGCTTGCATCCGACCACACATCACCTGCAAACTAGGATGCATAACCCATGGTCAGTCATGACCGAGAGGGGGCCTACTAGTCTTCTGTAATGTGAGGTTTAGAAACACACCTATCATGCAGAAAGAATTCCATGTTCCCTTATTCCTGTTCTGACATTTCATTGGAAATATTTGTGAATCATCAAGCTTAACTTGGAATTGTTTGTTGGTAATTGGTGAACAATTGCCTCCCTTTTTGCTTGTTATTTTTCAACCCGACATCATGATGCAAATCTGTTCATCACATCCAGTAAAATAAAGCCTCTGAAATGACCCAGCAAGCAACTCAGATGCAATAAGCAGCTAGAAAGCCACAAGGAAATTCATATAGGACAGATCACCCTGAATCAACCTCGTGAAATGGCGTGCAAAAAATATATGGATGCTCCTTCACCATAACTGAGTCAGGTTTCTGAGGAAAACCCCCCTCCCTACTAGTACACCCACACCTCAAGGACTCCAGCGGTACAAGACGGCAACTCACCACCACCTCCTCAAGGGCAATGAGGGATGGGTGATTAGTTTGGTTTAGTTTAGTTTAGTTTAGAGATACTGCACGGAAACACGCCCCTTGGCCCACCGAGTCCACACCGCCCAGCGATCCCCGCACACTAGTACTATCTTACTCACACAGAGACAATTTACATTGATACCAAGCCAGTTAAACTACAAACCTGCCCATGTTTTGGAGTGCGGGAGGAAACCAAAGATCTCGGAGAAAACACATGTGCATGCTCCGTACAGACAGCACCTGTAGTCAGGATCGAACCCTGGTCTCTGGTGCTGTAAGGCAGCAACTCTATTGCTGCATCACCATAGGCTGTCTGTGCCTGTGTAGCCCAATGTCCTGAATGCATATACAAAACTAGACTTAAAAGGACTGAATAAGGGTTTCAACCCGAAACTTTGCCTATTTCCTTCGCTCCATAGATGTTGCCTCACTCACTGAGTTTCTCCAGCATTTTTGTCTACCTTAAAAGGACTCAGTCACTCTGATCCTGGACCTTGTCAGGTCCTTCAATTGGATCATGGATGATCTGATAGTAACCGCAAGCATACATTTCTGCATAGCCCGCAGTAACCTTTCACCTCCAGCTCATTATGAACCTTTCTACCCCAGCTTAAAAAAATATTCTGCATCTACTGCCCTTTGAGAAATGATTTCCAAAGGCTAATGACCCTCCCAAGAGTGAGAAAACTATCCATTAAATGTTAAATTGACCACCGCTGAATTTTAAACATCGACCCTTATGGGGCTGACCCACAGTACGAGCTAATTCAAGAGCACTCCCGAGTTTAAAACAAAATCAAACTCGTGGAAGCACGTAGAATGTACGTAGCGGGTAAGTCGGAATCGGGACATCTCTTAGCGGCTCGTAACGCTAACGGCAGGTTCTCAGGAAACGCGGTAAGCTCGTGAAGACTCGTGAAGATTTTTCAACATGTTGAAAAATGTCCTACGAGAGCCCCGAGTACCTACGAGCTGCTATTACCGTAGTTCTCCGGGTTCGAATCAGGGGAAACTCGGGAGAACAGTGCAGTGGGACAGCCCCATAAGTGTGGGATTCTCCAACAAGAGGAAGTAGTTTTGCTACATTCAACATGTCAAGATCCCTCAAAAGCTTGTCGCCAAGATCTTCAGCCTAAACTCCCACTCTCCTAAATTCCCATGGATAATATGTACATAGTCTGACCAAATGTTCCTCATAGAGCATCCCCCTCCCCCCCCCATTCAAAGAAGGTAGAAAATAATCAACAAATTTCAGGAAAAAAAATAATGTCAATAATAATGTGTATCATTTCATATACATGATTGCGGAATCAAGAACTAGAGAGCAGATGTTTAAGGTGAGAAGGAAAGACTCAATAGCAAACTGAGGGGCAATCTATTCACGCAGAGGGTGGTTCATATATGAAATGAACTGCCAGAAGAAGTATTTGAGGCAGGTATAATGACAACCATTAAAATACATTTAGATACGTGTAAGGATAGGTACGTTTTGGAGGGATATGGATCAAACAAATGGGTCCAGTTTAGATGGGCACTTGGTCAGCATGGATGAGTTAGTCTATTTCCATATTGTATGACCATATGACTGTGTGGCTCTGTTCTAAATCTCTTGCATTGAAAGCCAACGTACCATTTAACTTAACTATTTGCTTCAGCAGTGTTTGCTGTTAGTGCCTGGAAGATAAGGACATGTAGATCTCTTCATGCATCAATATTTTGGTATTGAAGGCACAAGAGTCTGTCGATGCTGGAATCGTGAACAAAAGAACAGTCCTGGAGGAACACAGCAGGTCAGGCAACAGCCGTGGAGAGAAAGGACAGATAATGCTTCGAGTCAGGACCCTTCTTCAGACTAGAATATCAAAAAAACACACCAATATTTCTGTCAAACACAATTTACCTTTCATAATTCCCTTTGTTGATCTCTTCAAAATGAGCTTTTATCACATTTTTTATAATGGACTCACATTTACTTTACATTAATATAAATGTTAAATTGCTGTTGGTAGGTTCAATTAATTACAAGATGTGTTTACCTTACATAAGGTTAATTAAACTTCAGAAAACATAATTCGTGTTGTAAGTGGTTAGATAAGAATGCTATATATGTTAGACATCCACATGGGTTGGGGCCAAGTCCCTTGTCTTCTCAAGGGTCACCTCCACGTCAGAGGCCCTGAGGTAGACAACAAAGAGAGATCATCATGTGTAGGAAGGAACTGCCGATGCAGGTTTACACAGAAGTTAGACACAAAATGCTGAGTAACTGAGTGGGACTGGCAGCATCTCTGGAGAGCAGGAATGGGCGACGTTTCGGGTCGAGACCCTTCTAACAGCCAGGCTGCCTATAATCCCCAAGTCCCAAATGCAATGATGCAAACTAAGGATCAAACACCACACCTAAAACCACTTAACTGTTCTTTATCAAAGGCATTTTATCAAAGGCTTTCTGTAAATGGAATATCATAATATCTGCTGGTTATTCATCATTCGATATCCCCCCCCCGATCTTTCATCTTCCAGGACTATAGGAAGATGGGAAGGGGCTTCATTTTTAATTATCCGTGCATTTTTCACCACTGTGACAAGTCAAGAGAGAGTCAAGAGTGTTTTAATGTCCTATGCCCCAGATACTGTAGAACAATGACATTCTTACTTGCAGCAGCATGACAGATTATGTAAACATTGTACTCTGTAAACAAGATAATGAACGAGAAAAAAACGTTCAGTGTGTGTGTGTTTATATATATCAACACACACACACACATACATATATATAGTATCTTGTTACACTCTGATTGTTTGTTGTTGTTATGCATAGGTACGTGTGTGATTTAATATATAAATATATATATATAATAAATATATATAAATATAATATACACATATATATATATTATATATATATAATATATATATATATATATATAAAAATATATATAATATATATATATATATATATACATTAAACATATCATATATATATATATATATATATATATATATATATAATATATATAAATATATATATACAATATATATATATATATATATATATATACACATATATATGTGCACACACACACACACACACACACACACACACACACACACATATATATATATATATATACATACCGACACATAAAACAACAAACATTCACAGTGCAACAAGACAAAACCAATGCCCCCAAGTCTATGTTGTTCAAAGCTTATTTGTCGTGGTTAATAGCCTGATGGCTGTCGGGAAGTAGTTGTTCCTGAACGTGCATATTACAGTTTTTAAGCTCTTATATCTTCATCCCAAATGCAGGAGTGAAATGAGTGTGTGGCCAGGGTGGTGTGGGCCTCTGATGATACTGGCTGCCTTTTTGAGGCAGCGATCCCGGTAAACCCCTTTGATGATGGGGTAGTCAGAGCCCGTTATGGGCTGGGGAGTGTTATGGTGTCCCAAAAGTCCCACCAAATCTAAACATGTTGCTGGCTGTGCAAGGGAGATGAAATGGCCTTTCAATTGCCCGAATCGACCTTGGTCTTTTCAAATAGTAGCAACATGGACAATCTTGTAGTTTATGGGAAAGGTCTTCTGCTTGACAAGTTATGAAATACATGAACCAGTGGCTCACAAATATACACCCCCTTCCCCATTTCTTTTGACACGGGCCAATTACTTTCATGTTTAACAGCTGGATCTGCTTTAAGAACCTTTATCCCACCCTACTTCTGTATTATGTTTCCAGATTTCAACTTCGGAAGCACTGTTATCTGCCACTACTGACAATTTAGTATCACCTTCAACTGTGAAAACGGGTGCAACCTATCCATCCAGGACCTAATATGTCAAACCAATGTTTACTTTGAACTAAATCATGCAGATAAGACACTGTAAGTGATTTAGGACATTTAAGCTACTTGCACCTGTGTGGTATTTGTTTTGTTCACTTTAGTTATCATATATCCCTGCATTTTACTTCGGAGTCACGTGAGTGACTACGTGAATAGAAGCCCGTACAGCCGTTGGTGCGTCATGACGTCAGACGTTGGTGCAGTCGGCCGGTTGGAGCAGCAGCGCTCTTCCAAGCGGTAAGTTTGAAAACGGAGGTAAGTTTTTAAAAAAATTTTTTACCACAGGTCATTTTCTGCGACGGTTTGGAGTTCTTGGAGATATGTTGCAGAAAGTGAAGAAGGTGTCGGCGAGGCGCTCCGGGGGTAGGAAGGAAAGTGGCCAGGAGAGTGTTGAGGATGGAGGCCCGTCTGGTACACCTGGTCCGGTGCTGGCTACACAGCCAGTGGTTGCGGACCCACTGCCTGGGGGCAATGGAGGCTTGCCAGTAGGGCGGAAGGCCATTGGCAAGTCTCTGTGGCCCGTAGATGAGTCGGCCTGAGGTCATACCCTCCATAGGAGAGTCCCGTTTGCTCACGGCTCTCCCACGTCGAGATTTTATTACAAAGAATGCTCGACAGGGACCAGCTCCGTGAGGCGGAGTGGTGCCCAAGCCAGGCTGATGGAGAGCTTGTGCTAGCAGCACCTGTTACAGGGCTGCAGAACTATCCTGCCTGTGAGGAGGATGTTCCATCAGTGCAGTTTGCTGACACTGATTCTATGCTGGGGAGAGCAGTAAAGGAGTTCGGTTGGAGGTAATTCCGAACATTGCTGGGAAGTTTGCTGAGCCTGGAGAGGCGATTGATGTAGAATTGGCCGAAGCAATTCAGTATATGCTCTCCCACCAGTTACAGGACTAGCTATGGATGAAGTAGCAAAAACTATAAAGCTCCTGTTAATTGTGATCTCCTGAAGGTACCGGTGGTTAATCACCAAATTTGGTCATAGATGGGTATGCCTGCTAGGGCCCAGGAGATGAAGTTTCAAAAAGTGCTTAAACTGTTGTCAGCAGGTATTACAGCTGTGGTGAAAGTTATTGACACAAGCAATATGGTTGAAGCACACCAGGACGTACTGGGATTCCTTTGTAATGCATTTTTGAAATTAATAATATCAAGAGGGCCGCTATTAGGCCAGTGCTAATCCGAATTTGGCGAGTTTGTGCAAACCGACCAGTGTACCACCACGAAATCTGTTGTTTGGAGGTAACCTTGCAAAAAGGGTCAAAGATTGTCATGATAATGTTAAAACCATGGCCCTCATTAAGCCAGCTGGCAAGCAAGGCAAAAAGGTTTTATCCGTATTGGAAAGGCACTAATGTGGATGCAGGAGAAGGAATGAGCCGTTCAGGTTTTCAATATCGGAACTGGCAGGCTGCCAGCATGAAGGGGAAGGTGCCTTTCTCTACAAGAGGTCGAGGACAACAAGGTCCGCAAGGAAAGATGCAGGTAAGGAATATAACATTGACAGACGATGAATTAACTGATGTTCCTGTTCAAATCGGGGAAGGTTAAAATTGTTTCTCAAACAACGGCAGCAGTTGACATCACATTTGTTCATACTTAGTAGTATTGAAAGGGTGAAAATTGAATTTTACTCTAAGGACAGTCTACCTAATCAACATTTTCCTAGTCGGAAACTTATTTTTTCAGATGAGGGAAATGTGCTTATTCAAGCAGAGATTCAGTCGCTATATAAGAAAGGGGTAATTGAGCCTTCTGTCTATCAAAGTCAACAATTTGTGTCAACAAGTATATTTCCCAGATCTAAAAAGACTGGGGGGTGTAGAATTATTCTGGATTTATCGAGTTTGAACAAATTTGTTTGTTATGGGCATTTCAAAATGGAACCTTTACCACGGCCAAACATCTAGTGTCCAAAGGGTGTTATATGGCAACCATTGATTTAAAGGATGCGTACTACTCAGTGTCTATTCATGGTGATGATAGAAGATATTTGAAATTTATTTGGATGAATCAGCTCTGGCAATTCAGGGCATTGCCGAATGGATTAACTTCAGCTCCTAGATTATTTACTAAATTGGTAAAACCTGTGTTAGCATTACCTAGAGCTCAGGGGCATGTGGTAATGGCCTATTTAGATGTTATTCTGATTATTGGAAAGACGCATGCTGAAACTCAATCAACAGTTTCAGTTGTTAAAATCACTTTTGAACAAATGGGATTTGTTATTCACCCAGATAAATCTAAATTATCACCAGTCCAAATTATTGATTATCTGGGATTTACCATTAATTCCAATCACATGTTGGTAACTTTGCCCAGGGATAAATTGAATCAGTTAATTGAGGACTGTATTAATCTCGTTGGAGAACAACGGCCTTCGATTAAACAACTAGCCAGGTTAATTGGGAAGTTTGTTGCAGCATTTCCAGCTGTGCAGTATGGTCCTATGCATTATCAACAATTACAATGATCAAAGGAACAGGCACTGAGAATACAAAGGGGCCATTTTGTTAGGCCTATGCTGTTGTCAGCTGGGGCGATTGCTGACATACAATGGTGGATAGTACATGTTTAAAAAAGTTTTAGGAAGGTTTTGGTGGAACCACCGTCACTGATATTACAGACAGATGTAAGTGCACTGGGTTGGGATGCAACAGATATGTCTTCTAGTTGTGGAGGCAGATGGAATGTGGATGAGACATCGCTTCTTCAATTAAGAGCGATTAATTATTTAGAGTTGTTGGGCACCTGGTATGGGCTCATAGCTTATTGTTCTACAAGGAGGGACTTGCAAATGCAGGTTCAGATTGACAACACCACAGCAGTGGCATATGTAAACCACATGGGTGGAGTTAAGTCA
The DNA here is from genome assembly GCA_035221665.1 of Okamejei kenojei. Lineage (NCBI taxonomy): Eukaryota > Metazoa > Chordata > Chondrichthyes > Rajiformes > Rajidae > Okamejei > Okamejei kenojei. Next base: position 66,545,650 of record CM069141.1, on the reverse strand, counting down.
CAGTCTTGTGATAGACTGGCTAACCAGATTTGCAGCTGGTGTATTGACCAAAATATCTGGCTTTCAGCACTTTATTTGCCAGGAAGATTCAACACTGTAGCTGACACTAGGTCACGTCAGTTTAATGACAACATTGAACGGATGTGAAATCAGGATGTATTTAACCAAGTGGTTGTTCAGTATGGATTGCCAGATATTGACTTGTTTGCATCTCGATTAAATCATCAGTTACCTAGATATGTTTCGTGGGAACCAGATAGTGAGGCAGTAGCAGTGGATGCGTTTTCGCTGCATTGGGGAGGAATGTTTGTGTATGTTTTTCCTCCATTCTGTCTCATCAGCAGATGTTTGCAAAATATCAAGGAGGACTCCGCTTCAGGGGTATTGGTAGTGCCAGATTGGCCTACACAAGCATGGTTCCTGTTGTGTTACAAATGGCTAGGGAGCCTTACATGATTATTCCCAAGAATAAAAATCTACTGGTAAATCCAGTCACTGGGGATCAACATCTTTTACATGATCGTATTGATCTGTTAATTTGCAGATTTTAAGGAGGCCATACCTGGAGAGAGGAATGTCTCATCGGACTGTGGATGTTCTCACGTCGGCCTGCAGGGATAGTACACAGCAGTAATATATCACCTATATAAGTTAGTGGGAGCAATTCTGCCTACAGCAGAATATTGTACATCACGCTGCAGGGATCACGGACGTATTGGAGTTTTATCAACTCTTTATTTCGACCAAAAAGTTACAGTGCGATCAATTCAGCCAGAAGTGCTCTGTCTTCTTATTTACCCATGAATGCAGAATTACATACAGTTGGGACACATCCGTTAGTTCACGATTCATGAAGGGAGTTTTCAATTCAATCCTCCTAAACCCAGGTATGCCGGTATTTGGAATGTGAGTGAGGTTCTTATGGTTCTTCGCCAGAGGGCTCCGGTTACAAGCCTATCTATAGCCAAATTAACTATTAAGGTGGTCATGCTTATGGCGTTGGGTTCAGCTCAACGTGTACAAACATTGCAAAAGCTACGGCTAGATAGAATGCATGTGTCGGCAGATGCCATTATATTTTATGTCTATGATTTGCTTAAACATAATAGAAGAGGCATGACAGGATGTAAGATTGTGTTTTCAGCATACCCCGCAGATGATCGCTTGTGTGTAGTCTCACATTTATCTAGTTACATTGAGATTACTAAACCTCTGAGAGGAACAGAGTCGGCTTTGTTTATCAGTCACAAAAAACCACACAGTAAGGTGTCGGTGCAAACAATTTCAAGGTGGCTAAAGCAGGTCCTGGCAAGTGCTGGAATTGATACTGATAAATTCAAATCTCATTCCACCAGTGCGGCATCAACTTCTGCGGCAAGGGCGATGGACGTGCCAATAGACCATATCCTCGCGGCCGCAGGATGGTCCAGTGAGCTAACTTTTCAGAGGTTTTATCACAAGCCGATTTCAAGGCTCGGGGTGTTTGCTGATTCTGTTTTGAGTACTGTTATAGTTTCCCCCTGAGTTAGAGGGGTTTGTTATGATTTTGTTTGTAAATAAACTGTTATTCATTTAACAAATGTTATTATTGATGCATGATTGATTGCTAACGACTTTTGAGTCAATCCAGGCAGTGTGAACGTCGGATTTGGGTCTGCGGCGTGAATTCACAGTGCTTTGAAGTCTTCACGTAGTCACTCACGTGACTCCGAAGTAAAATAGTAAGATTAAACGAGAACTTACCAGTTTGAAGTTTGATCTTTATTTTTTGAGGAGTCGAGTTGAGGGACTACGTGCCCTCCGCTCCCACCCTCATAGATCTCATCTGGTAGTTCTAGTTTTATCATCTTACCATTATACTTCCGTCATTGTTAGCTGTGAATTCACTCCGCTGCTTTGAAGATTGACGAACCGACGGCTGTACGGGCTTCTAGCTTCTATTCACATAGTCCCTCAACTCGACTCCTCATAAAATAAAGATCAAACTTCAAACTGGTAAGTTCTCGTTTAATCTTACTAGTCTTTGGTACAATGAGCAGTGGATTTAAATGTGGTTACATTTAAATACAGGCTCAAATCAACGTTAATCCCACCACTCTAAGAGCCTCAATTAAAATGGTATGAAGATTCCAGGCAAGGCATCAATTCATGCCTCTAGCAGTTTTGCCTGGTTGATCTCAGTCGTGCCTTTAAGCCGGAAGGATAAAGTTCAAACCCCGTGTAGGAAGGAACTGCTGATGCTGATTGATACCAAAGGTGAATAGAAAATACTGGAGTAACTCAGCAGGGCAGGCAGCATCTCTGGAGAAAAAGAATAGGTGATATTTTGCGTTGAGACCCGTCTTCAGACCATCCATTCAACGCAGGACTGGTGGAGTGCTGGACTTGTAAAGAAGTCGCCTTAACAATAGATAGCATCACATAAGTCTACAGCAAAAGGTGAGCCAGTGTCCATGCTGGCTTTCTGCCAGTGTAATTGAGCTTAGTCACCCACACTGGCTATATACCAAAAGGTTCTTGGACCTCAAGCACCTGACCAACCTCCTTTACAAATTAATTAGGCAAATTGTTTCCATTGACTTTTCAAGTCGGAGGTTGAAGAAGCTGGGAATTCTCCAAATGAAATAAAGTCTACAAATAAATGAGTGGTTTATGATCAGTCGGCACTTTCTCAATGGATCGAATGGCCTGTTTCTATTCAATATGTTGACTCGTTTGACTCTTTCTTTCCAGTTTTGCATCATATGCAAGTGGTTTTAAATGTTTTGACTGCTGAATATTAGCCCATATGTAGGCAGGAATACATGTTTGCAAACCTCTCCATATTTGTAAAATCCTTGTTAATTCTGTAGATATTGATCATTGACTGTGTGGAGTGTGCCTGGAATGTGTGAAAGGACAGGCCAGGTGTAAGTGAGTGCACACATTGTTGAATGTTGCTTTTCCCTGTGGCCGTGTAAAAAGCACTATAGTTTGTGAAGGCAAAAATTCCTTTCAGCGGGAGGAGTACGATTCAAGATTCAAGATTCATGATAGGTTTATTGTCACATGTACCAATTAAGGTACAGTGAAAGTCGAGTTGCCATCCGGCCACACCAAGTGAAAAGCGGTAAGACACACAACCACATAAAATAAAATCGGGCCGGTCGAACCATCCACGGTCGGGGACATCAATGCTTCTGCAGCCGGCGATCTGCGGCCCTCACGTCAGGGTGGTGGAACTCTCATGTTGGGGCGGTTGAAACTCACCACGGCTTGGAGCCCTGACTCAGTCTCTGTCCAGGGACCACAATGTTTAAAACAGGGCTCCAAGATGTTAAAGTCTACAGGGCCGCCCGCGGTTGGAGCTCTCCACAGTCGATCCCCGGCAAGGGGTTCGCAGCTCCACGATGGAAAGTCTGCGCTGCGCCCACGTTGAAGCGCCGGGTCAGTCTCAAGGAAAGGCCGCGCCACTCCACAATGTTAGGCCGCAATGGAGGACGGAGATACGACACGGAAAAAATCGCATCTCCGTCGAGGTAAGAGGTTAAAAACAGTTTCCCTCAAAACCTCCCCCACACAAAACAAACCAAGAAACACTACAATATACTTTTAACACATACTTAAAATAACAAAGCAGAAAGAAAAGACAGACAGACCATTGGTTAGGCAGCCATCGTCGGCACCTCCTTCAATGTGCATGTGGATCTCCCTCATTCACCATCGGATGTAACCAGGGAGATGATGTGGCGAGCTGTGCACTCTAAGTGGGATGAGTGCCAACTGAAGAGTGGTCCATGACCCACCATCAATCTTTGAGCAAAACCAAGAGTTTCTATTGCCATGAAAGCTTTGGGATGGAAGCGTTCTTGGCTATAGAATAAACAGTTTCTGCAACTAGGAATGCACCATTCTCATGACCAATTACAAATATATATTGACCAGAGCGTATATTCACAAAATCTGCATAACTTTCAACCAAGGGCAATTGGGTAACTCAGGCATTTGTGCCGGCTCTTGCAAACGTAATTGGGTCTTTGACTGTACAGCTTAATCTTGGAGCCAAACCTTCCCTCGAACAGCTGTTCAGTTTTCAAGTTTCCTGTGTGAACTTTATGGGGAAAGACTTTGATACATTCTGTTCGTAACTACACATTGATAACGCAATTACATCCGTGCAAGGCCTGAGGCAGGGTCAATCATGTATTTATTGCAAACTTGGTGCAAATCTCTCTAGAGATGCATGATATCACAGAGTGTGCATTTTCTATGATGAGAATGAATTACTACCTTAGACAGTGATAGAGAAAAAAATTGTTTCATTACAGCTTTGAATCCACTCAAAGTTATCATTTTAGACACTGCATTCATGCTCACATCATCAATATGTAACCTTTGCTGTGTGAGTGTGTGTCCTCATCATCAATATGTAACCTTTGCTGTGTGAATGTGAAGATGTGGCCCTGTGCCAAAACTCAGAATAGTACCTCAAATTTCTGGAAATTAATGCCATTTGCGATGTGAACATTCAAAGAACTGTTTAAGGTTTAGCGACATTTTAAGGGAATATTCTGGCCTTTTGTCACTGAGTTAGAGTAGGAGGCGATGACAAGCAGGAGGGATCTGCCTGTCGGTCTGAAGAAAGGTCTTGACCCAAAACGTCACCCATTCCTTCTCTCCAGAAATGCTGCCTGTTGAGTTACTCCAGTATTTTGTGCCCATCTTAGGAGAGTAGAAATTGTAGGTTTGTTTGCGTATCATGTTTTTATTGTGTTTTTGTGTGTTTTTTAATTATACCGCTGCTGGCAAATTCATTTCACTTGCACTTTATGTGCAAGTGACGAATAAAACTGATTGATTGATTGATGTTAACAATACACCTGTCGCCCGGAGTATACATCAGTACCTTATGCACCAGTTATAAATGTTCTCTGCTACAAGCGAGTGCTCTGAGCTGTGTGGTGGAGAACACATGTGTAGTCAGGGTCATCAAAATAGTTGGTGATCTTTGCATCAGTTTCAACTATTGGATTGCACTTTAATGAGTTCCACTGCACTGAGTCTGCTCACAATGGCGAAGTTGGCCATGGAATTTGTACTGTTTGTGCTTGGCAGAACATTGCACGGTGTGTGGGTAGCTGGCACCAATGTAATGACACAGTTTCAAATTCCATCCATCTTGCTGACGGTGGCATTTGTTGACAGCTTTGAGCAAAGATTCTGCACTTTTCCTCTCTGATTCTATTCACAGACACGTCCTCTTGTTTTCCATACCAACCACTCTATATTCTGAAAGTAACACTGATTTTACCAACTCAAGCAATTTGGACAGGGAGTTATCTTCTTCAAGGACTTTCCAATGAAGTTCCTCTGATTTGCATCCTGCAACGATTCACATTTCCAGCTCTCGTTAAAGATTATTTTGCAATGAGTTGCCTTGGGAGCAGGCAATGTCGATCAATTCTGTTATTCACAACCTGCCTTGTGCAAGGGAACGCAAGTGCCTCATACATTATATTCTGTTGTGAATTAAAACGTGCAGAGGGTGCAGTTTTTGCTGCTTGTTCGCTGGTGGTTGCAGAGGATAATGTTTTTAAAAAGTCCTGCAATTCTTCACCACCACAATGTAGCAGGTGTGCTTATTTTCAAATGTCATCTATGATTTTAATTCCGGTGACTCCCCTTCAAGCCAGCGATGCTATTTTCCCCAGTGGGATACGATCAGGAATGGCATGCAGTAGATGACAAATGCATGATGTTAGGCCATCGTCATCTTGACAGTCTGAAAATCACTGCAAAGCTGCTCACAACATACTGATCGCTACTCGTTTTTAGCAAATCATCAACGTGGGTAGGCTTATGTACATTTGGTTCGTCATTCAATGAGGTGCAATATTGTTTCCTCAAAAGCGATGCAGTCAAATGGTAGGCTGGCTCGGGTTTGAAACAAGACAGCTACAAGGCCGATGAAAGAAATGTGTCTTCCAAAGACACTAGCAGATCCGAATCAGCACAGAAACAAACACTTTCAGCCCAACCATTATGCCTATCTATGCTAATCCCACTTGCCTATGTTACCAAGGACTATTAATCCAAGCCCTCTTCTCGGTCTTGTCTCATGATGAATGCCTCATCTCTGTCCCCACTCCCCTGGCACCAAGCCATGCAGGTATCACATTCCGCTTTTCCATAGGCAACCTTCACCTTCAGCTTCAGTAGATGTTTCTCCAAGACTCCCAACAATAGTCTTCAATTCATCAATAATAAATCCACCTCCGACTGACTCCCAAGCAAACCTGCCAGTGATTAGCCAACCAATTCAGTGGCAAACACATGGGATATGTTCCTGCTCTTGGTATCAGCTTATTTTTAATAATTGGTATCAGCTTATTTTTGTCAGATGTACCGAGATACAATGAAGAACTTAGGTTTGCATGCTGTCCAGGCAAACATGCCATACATGAGTAAAATAGGTAATGCAAAAAGGGAAAACAAGCAGAATGCTGAATTTTTGATTTAAGGTGTCACAGCTACAGAATAAGTGCAGACAAAGCAAGGGCCACAGTGAGGTTGATTGGGCGATCAGGAATATATCCTGAGTAGATGAGAGGTCTATTCAAGTGTGATCTCAGCAGAGAAGAAGCTGTTCGAGTCATAGAGTCATACAGTGTGGCAATAGGCCTTTCAGCCCAGATTGTCCACACCAGCCAACATGTCCCAGCTACACTAGTCCTACCTGCCTGCATTTGGCCTATATCCTTCCAAACCTGTCCAACTGTTTCTTAAACACTGGGAAAATGCCTGCCTCACCTACCTTCTCTGGGAGCTTGTTCCATACACTCACCACCTTGTGTGTGAAAAGATTACCCCTCAGATTCCTATTAACCTTTTCACTTTCACCTTGAAACATATGTCCCCTGGTCCTTAATTCACCAACTTTGGGCGAGAGACTATTTACATCTACCTGATCTAATCCTCTCATGGTTTTATACACCTCTATAAGGTCACCCCTCATCCTCCTGCGCTCCAAGGAATAGAGTCCCAGCCTACTCACCCTCTCCCTATAGCTGAACCTCTCCCGATAGCTCAACCTCTCCCGATAGCTCAGACCCTAGAATCCCTGTTCTTGAACCTGGTACAAGGTACTTTCAAGCTTTTGTTTCTTCTGTTCTGTAGGAGAGGGAATCACCGGTGTGTGAGCAGTCCTTGGTTATGTTGGCTAATTTCCAGAGGCAATGTGAAGTGTAGATGGAGTCACTTGGGGAGAGAATGGTTTGCATGGCGGACTGAGCCTCAACCACAATTTTGTGTGGTCTCCTGAGCTTTGTCCACACCAAGAGAGTCAAGTGTGTTTTATTGCCATATGTCCCAGATAGAACAATGACATTCTTACTTACATCAGAACAACAGAATATGAAAACATAGTACATTGTAAACAATTTAATAAATGAGAGTGAAAAAAAAGTTCAGTGTGTGTATATACACTTACTCACAAATACACACACACACATAAGTGCACATACGTACACAATAAAAACCCCACCACGTTCTTAGTCGCAGATGTGAATTAGTTTCATAAGGGAGGTAACAAGTGGGTAATGTTGAGGGATTGCTCACGATTTGTATCTTTTCCATGCTTCACACGTGCAATCGATTTATGATAAGTTTGCAAACACTCCCACTGTGCTACACATCCCTCCTGCATCTCCTCTCCAATGCGCATCTCTCTCATTCTCAGTTCTGATTTGAAGAGTTAATTTATCAGAAAGAAACCCACACCAGCCTGGCCATGCTCTCATCTTGCTGCCACCGGAAAGGGGATGGTACAGGAGCCTGAGACCTTTAGGCTGCAGGTTCAGGAACAGTTTCTTTCTAGCAACCATCAGGTTCTTGAACCACACTACATAACCCTAACCACAAACCTACCTCAGTAATGATCTAATATGGACTTTGTTTTGGTTAGTTTTAGAGATACAGTGTGGGAACAGGCCCTTCGCCCATCGGCCAGCGATCCCCGCACATTAATGCTGTCCAACACACTAGGGACAATTTACATTTAGTCCCAAAACAAAAAGTTTATATTCAAAGAACAGTGATGCTCAAGTACTTATCATCTGCAGGGCAACACTTGGAAGGCTGAATTTATTTCCCAGAACAGGGTAAGGGGATGTGTAGGAAGGGACTGCAGATGCTGGTTTACACCGAAGATAGACACAAAATGCTGGGGTAGCTCAGCGGGAGGGAAAGAATGGGTGACGGTTCGGGTTGAGACCTTTCTTCAGACTGAGAGTCAGGAGAAAGGGAGACTAGAGATATGGAAGAGTAAGGTGCTAGAATGTAGAATAGTTCATTGTTAGCTGAGGGAAAGGTGACAACAAATTAATCAGAGGGACAGTGAAACTAGTTGGAGAACTAGGGTGGGAGAGGTACGGAGAAAGGGAGAAACCAAGGGTTTCTTGTTGATAGAGAAATCAATATTCATACCGCTGGGATTGCTCAGGAGAGGTAGTAGAGACGATAGGATGAAAAGCCTCCTTTCGTGTACTAAATATGATTAATTCAGTGATTGGTTTTACATTCATTCACAAGGGGCATGGAAAATGTTCAATCCTGATTAATCTCTTCATCACAGTTCAGGAATATTCTTGTGAGAGGCACTACATGGATCAGAGTCGTGTCATTCCTCAGCACAATCAGCCCGAGTGGTCCACTCCACACAAACCTACTCTCCACACAGGGGATTTAAGTTGGAAAGAAGGCAGAAAATAATTACGAGGATGTTGCCAAGTTTTATTCCTTGGACCACAGAAGACTAAGGAGTCATCTTAGAACCGTGTATAAAATCATGAGGGACATAGATAGGGTGAATGCACGCACTCTTTCCCCCAGAGGGGCGGTGCTGGCAGCCAGGGGTCGGAGGAACCCTCCCAATAGGCCTGGCTCGCCCATTGCGGTCTCCGATGGAACCGGGAAGGCTCGGCAGTCGGTGGGGCTTTGCCCAAAGGCTTGTGGTCGGTGGGATCTCGCAGTCATAAATGCATGTGATAGGAGCAGAATTAGCCCCGAGCCATGATAGAGTATGCCTGGTCCGCCGACAGACCCAGCACCAATTGATTGAAATATATTTGAAAATCTGCGGATAATCACAAGTTAATGGTACGTTGACAGGTGCCAAACATCAGTAGGTCATAAGGTTATTAGTTATAGGAGTAGAATTGGGCCATTTAGCCCATCACGTCTACTATCTCTGCCTCTTAACCCCATTTTTCTGCTTTCTCCCCATAACCCTTGAGAACCCACACTAATCAAGAATCTATCTACCTCTGCTTTAAAAATATCAACTGACTTGGCCTCCACAGCCTTCTGTGGCAAAGAATGATTCACCACTGGCAGGATCTCGCCCAAAGGCTCGTCGGTCGGCAGAACCGGGAACCTGCCCAAAGGCTCAGCAGATGGCGTAACCGGGAGGGATTTGGAGAAGTCAGATGCGAGGAGCAAGCGCTGGTAGGTGGGTGAACCGGTCTAATGCCTCCAGCGCCTCCAGGTAGGCTGCAGGAGGCACCCCCGGGACACAAAGATGGCCGGGCGAGGAGAGGAGAGGAGCGGGACAGCGGTTTGTGGGAACTGCGCCAGTAGTACATTGAACCCTTGTGCCATCTGGGCTTTGGACTTTGAATAATGTCTCCAAAACATGGCGGTGACCACATGTGGTAATAATAATATGTGGCAGATTATTGTCACTGTGCAGTTGCATATGTGACAAATAAACCACTATTCACTATTGACTATTGACTCAAATACTAGTGGGCATAGGTTTAAGGTATGAGGGGATACATTTAATAGGAACCTGAGGGGCAATTATTTCACTCTGGTACGTATATAGAACTAGCTGCTAGAGGAAGTGGTTAAGGTGGGTACATTAACAAAGTTTAAAAGACTTTTGGTCAGGTACATGATTAGGGAATGTTTAAATGGATATGGGTCAAACACAGGCAAATGGGACTAGCTTAGATGTACAACTTGATCAGCATGAACAGGTTGGGTGGAAGGGCCTATTTTTACGTTGTACAACTGTACTGTCTCTTAATTGAAAGCTTCCTCCCTCAACTCCTCATCAAACCACATCCGCAGAGCTCCTATTTCTATCCAATCCGGATGTTTTCCCAGCTTCTCTTTAAATACATCTCTGCTTGTTACCTCAGCCGCTTGTGATAGCCAGTTCCACATTCTCAGCACTCTCCCGATAAAGATGCTTCTCCTGAATTCCCTACAGGATTTGTTCATGGCAATCTGATAACAGAGTCTGGGAAGCCAAAATACAAAGGCTGCTTGCTGACAATGGTTACAAACAGCTGCAGCCGTGTTAAAATATCGCAGCAAAAGATTGGGCAGAAGATTCCTGAAAATAATGCAAATGAGTAAGATAAAGAGGAAATATAATGTAAATGATAAACCACCCAACGTTAAAAAAAGCTAAGAAAATCCAATCTGACTTGCTGAGTTACTCCAGCTTTTTGTGTCTATCTTCGGTTGAAAAACCAGCATCTGCGGTTCCATCCTACACATGTTCAAAAACGTATCCATTCATAGGACATCATTGGGAAAGACAGCTTTTATTGCCCAGTTCTTTGAGTGACAATACTCCAACTGTGTTGTTGGCTGGCGCACTGGCATTTTGAGGACAGTAGTGTGCCCTTGACTTTCCAGACAGTAGACAGAGCAAATGTGGTAGGTCCTACCAAAAAGCTGTTGGGGATTTGCTCGGAGACACTCGTATCTGATACACACAGCAGCATCCGTGTGCTTGTGGTGGAGGGAATGGATTTTTAGGGAGGCAAAAGTGGATAGCTTTGTCCTGGATGTTTTAGAGGCTTTTGAATATCAACATACATGCACATGGAATGTATTCCAGCATATATTGCCTCTGTGCATTATAGGTGAAGGAAGCACTTTGAGACAAACGTGCAGGTTAATTGGCTTCTGTAAATTGTCCCTAGTGTGTAGAATAAAACTAGTATAAGAGTTGGACAGTGTGGACTCGGTGGGCTGAAGGGCCTGTTTCCATGCTGTATCTCTGAACTAAACTAAACTTAAAGTAAGGAGGTAAAGCACACGCCACAGCACACCAAACCTCTCACTCTGTAGTCACATCAATCTTGTGATTGTAGTAGTTATGAAGACCTCAATTGTTGGAGGAGGAATTGGAGGATAGACAGGTCATTAAATATCCGAGAATGTGATGCAACTCCAAATGGAGATGTCCATTATCGAACACTTGTGTAATGATTATCACAACCAAGTCCAGATTTTGTCCAGGATAATTAGCATGTGGACCAGGGCTACAGTATCTGAGGAGTTGTGAATGGAAGTAAGCAGTGTGTAATAATCTCCAGATTAGCACATCTGACTCTTTGTTGGAAAGAAAGTTGGTGATGAAGTAGGTTGGTCCTTGTACACCGGATTGGGGCATTCCAGTAGAGATATTATGTACCTGGGATACTTGCCCTCCAACAACCACAATCACTTTCCTTTATGCTCATTATAACTCCAAACAGTGGAGTACTTTTCCCTGATTCCGAATCCACCATTTATTGATCCACTATTATCCACCATTTACTTATTTACATTTTAATATCTTTATTATCTTTTGTAATAAAATTTCATCACCCTTAACTACCTTGTTTTACTAAATACAGGTAGAAAATCTATTTCTCTTGATTTTGATATCCCTTTCGAGAATTGATTTTGCATGTCCAGAACCAGGGGCCACAGTTTAAGAATAAGGGGTAAGCCATTTAGAATGGAGACGAGGAAACACTTTTTCACCCAGAGTTGTGAGTCTGTGGAATTCTCTGCCTCAGAAGGTGGTGGAGGCAGGAGAATTCCAAAGATCTTTAGATACTTTCAAGAGAGAGCTAGATAGGGCTCTTAACGATAACAGAGTCAGGGGATATGGGGAGAAGGCAGGAACGGGGTACTGATTAGGGATGATCAGCTATGATCACAATGAATGACGGTGCTGGCTCGAAGGGCCATATGGCCTACTCCTACATCTATTGTCCATTGTCATTTTTTGTTGTTACTTGCATCTCTCCCACCTTTCCAAGATGTTTGAATTCTTGTGAGTTTTTTCAATTACCTTTTGTTGGCATATAATCGTCTTGCCCATTTTTGGGCATAAGCCATGTATGCTAATTTATTTTGTCAATGTCCTTGGTGTTGCTTCTCTAAAAGTTCCCACATGACTGGTGTGGCAGGTTGCTCTTTCAGGTCACATTCACTGATTTCTCCAAAGCCAGTGTTGGCAATGGCCGCTGAAGTACTCCACCAGAGTATATTATGTGTTTGTGTTCAGTGATTCTCCCAGTAAGAGCAAATTAATATGGGTCATAAGAGCGTGCTGGGTGAGTTTTCTGTGTCTGAGGTCAATGTTGAGGACTCCCAAAGCAATTCACTGATGACAGTATATTGCTTTTCTCTGGTGTTTACTGCCACTCAATGTTAATGAAAGGATCCACTTCATCATCCCGATAGCAAGGCCTGAGAATACAATTAGTGCTTGACATTGGGATTGGGACAGCAACCCAAATTTCTAGACCTCCCATATCTGGCACAAGTACCGTAATGTTATTACAATAGACAGTCAGAACCTTTTTCCCAGGGTGGAAATGTTAAATGCAGAGGGCATAGATTGAAGGTAAATAGGGGGAAAGTTTAAAGGGGATGTGCAGGGCAGATTTTGTACATAGAGAGTAATGGGTGCCTGGGAACACGCTGTCAGGGGAAGCAGATATCATAGTGTTTCAGAGGCGTTTGGCCCCATATCAGAAGCATCCATGTCGCGGGGCTGGAAACTGGCAGTGTCCTGAGCTAATTCTGCTACCACCATCATCTATTGAGACAAGTGATGGCTCCCACTGATTGTCGCCGGAAGCTTGCATCCTTTTCAGGATGGATGGTGACAGTGAGGCCAACGGACTCGGGCAACGGACTTGAACGAATACGCCACAGTCGTTACAGACTTCATTAAGAAATGTGTGGAGGACTGCATCCCTACAAAAACCTTCCGAGTGTTTCCCAATCAGAAACCTTGGATCAACTTTGAGATCCGCACTCTTCTGAAGACCAGACGCCGGGCATTCATGTCTGATGATACAGTGGTCTATAAGAAGTCCAGATACAACCTTGGTAAGTCCATCATAAAAGGCCAAAAGGGACTTCTGCTCCAAACTGGAGGAGGAGACAGATGCTCGGCAGCTGTGGCGGGGCCTGAATGCAATCACCTCCTTCAGGGCAAAACCAGGAGGCAGCTCGAATGTCGGCGAAACATCACTCCCTGATGAGCTCAAAGCATTTTACGCATGCTTTGATAGGGAGAACACCGATGTGCCTTCCCGAGCCCCCATTCGCTGTGATGGTATTTCAGTCTCAGTCACACAGGCTGACGTCAGGAAATCCTTCAGAGGGGTGAACCCTCGAAAAGCGCCTGGACCTGATGGTATACCTGGTCGTGTTCTAAAAACCTGTGCGGACCAACTGGCTGGAGTTTTTACGGACATTTTCAACCTCTCACTTCTGAGGTCTGAGGTTCCCACCTGCTTCAAAAAGGCATCAATTATACCAGTGCCCAAGAAGAGCAAGATGACATGCCTCAATGACTATCAACCTGTGGCACTAACGCCTGTGGTGATGAAGTGCTTTGAGAGGTTGATCATGGCGCAAATCAACTCCTACCTCGACAAAAACCTGGACCCACTGCAGTTCGCTTACCGCCACAACAGATCAACGGTGGATGCGATCTCGCTGGCCCTCCACTCCGCTCTGGACCACTTGGACAACAAAAACTCATATGTCAGGCTGTTATTCATCGATTACAGCTCGGCATTTAATATTAGCATCCGCTCCAAGCTGGTTAACAAACTCGCAGAACTGGGCCTCTGCGCATCCCTCTGCAATTGGATCCTCGACTTCCTCATTCACAGACCACAGTCTGTTCATATTGGTGGAAATGTGTCAGACTCTATAACAATCAGCACGGGAGCACCTCAAGGCTGCGTGCTCAGCCCCCTGCTGTACTCACTCTATACTCATGACTGCGTAGCCGGTCACAGTGCGAACTCCATCATCAAGTTCGCTGACGACACCACTGTCGTGGGATATATCACTGATGGGGATGAGTCGGAGTACAGAAGACAGATCGAGCAACTGTCCATATGGTGCCAGCTAAATAACCTGGCCCTCAACACCAGCAAAACCAAGGAACTGATTGTGGACTTTGGAAGGAATAGGATGGGGACCCACAATCCCGTTTATATCAACGGGTCGATGGTTGAAAGGGTCAAGAGCTTCAAATTCCTGGGCGTGCACATCTCTGAAGATCTCTCCTGGTCCGAGAACACTGATGCAATTATCAAGAAAGCTCACCAGCGCTTCTACTTCCTGAGAAGCTTACGGAGAGTCGGTCTGTCAAGGAGGACTCTCCCTAACTTCTACATGTGCACAGTAGAGAGCTTGCTGACCTGTTGCATCATGGCTTGGTTCGGCAACTTGAACGCCCTGGAGAGGAAAAGAGGAAAAGTAGTAAAAACTGCCCAGTCCATCATCGGCTATGACCTTCCTTCCATCGGGGGGATTTACCGCAGTCGCTGCCTCAAAAAGGCTGGCAGTATCATCAAAGACCCACACCATCCTGGCCACACACTCATCTCCCTGCTACCTTCAGGTAGAAGGTACAGGAGTCTGAAGACTGCAACGACCAGGTTCAGGAATATCTACTCCCCCACAGCCATCAGGCTTTTAAACCTGGCTCGGACAAAACTCTGATAACTAATAACCCATTATCTGATATTTTTACTTTATTAGTTTATTTATTCATGTGTGTATATATTTATATATGGTATATAGACACACTGATCTGTTTTGTAGTCAATGCCTTCTATGTTCTGTGTGCTGATGCAAAGCAAGAATTTCATCGTCCTATCAGGGACACACGACAATAAACTCACTTGAACATGAACTTGAACATTTGCAACAAGATGGAAACAAAAGAAGCAGAGGCGTTTGGATAGGCTTATGAAAACGGGAGATGGATTGGGATCATATGCAGGTAGAAGAGATCAGTTTAATAGTAAGATTAAATGAGCTTACCAGTTTGAAGTTTGATCTTTATTTTATGAGGAGTTACGATGAGGGATTACGTGAAGACCCCGCCAGCACGCATGCGCGACATTCTTCAAAGCAGTGGTGTGAAATCACAGATACCAGAGTAGACTAATATAGTAAGATAAGAGAGAACTTCCATACCAGTTGAACTTTATAATAGAGGGTTTTGGGAGCGGAGGGCACGTAATCCCTCATCGTAACTCCTCATAAAATAAAGATCAAACTTCAAACTGGTAAGTTCTCATTTAATCTTACTATTTTACTTCGGAGTCACGTGAGTGACTACGTGAAGATTTCAAAGCTCTGTGATTTCATGCCCTGGAACGAGACCATGCTCACACACTGCCATTCTGGGAAGGAGGATGAACGTATTTCACACACGACACTGTGCTGAAAAACAATAAAGGTATTATTCATACCTAAAATAATATGCCCCACATTGGGTAATTTATTTTACAGAACTTAATTTTTCCCTGCAAACGTCTCCGGATAGGCCACGGGTTTATTATAAAGCATTGAATGCGTTCATTACTCCACCCCGCTGTGGCAAGGATGTGGTCCATAGGAACTCCCATCATCCTAGCGTCCGATGTAGATGCAGCCCTGGTGGAGTGAGATTTGAAACATTAGTATCCACCACTGCACGTAATACCACCCTAACCATCTGGATATGGTTTGCACTGTGACCTTAAGTGAGGGCATTTATGGCTAATGGGAAAGCTCTCTCCGTGCCCATAAGTGTCTTGGTGACTATATATTGGAAAATATGTGTCACTATGCAGGGCCGACTATCTGCAGAATAGGCCAGAACTCTAATATTGGCCAGAGGAACCGGGTCAGTCTTATTTTAGTACCCCTGTATGTAGCAGGTTATCTGCCATTTGTGACAGACATGACGTCCTATACTAGCTTGTGTAAGGACTGGACCCATTGTGCTGATCCAAGTGCCATAATCATTCCCATCTAGGATATTAGTTTGTCCAGAGTGAGCCCCGATATTGGTGTCCATCCTCGTAACATGGTGTACTACCTATGTCCCATATATGGGTGCATCTGGGCCTGGGGGGGATAGAGTACAAATACCCCTCATTCGTTTAGGTACTAGTGGGTGTGATCCTATAGCCAGGTGATCACTCCCTCTGCCCAGATATTAGATAGGGCACTCCTTGCACAATAATGGCACTGTAACTCAATCCTTCATCGAAATGAAGGGTGGCCAGAACTCCAGCACTTCAGTGTTGGTGGCTGAGTCATATGTAGTGTTCGTCCTGGAGCAGAACACTTCCCATTTCCTGACATATGTCAGGTACTGTCTTCTCGTGGACTCCCTGCACGACGCTGAGATGGCATTGATCGTCCTGTCGGAGAGTCCGTATCCCAGAAATGGCCTGTTCAGAAACTGCAAATCAACAAGTTCATACAGTCATGGCACGGATACTTTCCCGCACGGGGTGTGCCAACCTCCTTGGCCGTTGTTGATCCAGATGCAGGGTTCTGAGACCATCTTTGTACTGTTGGGAACCATGGTACCCGTTGCGGCGTCTTGTTTAATTATTGTAAGACTCGCCTGATGAGGCAGAAGGGGAAAATGCATAGCAAAACAAATTCCCCCCCCCCCCCCCCAATGCAGCGAGAAATCGTCCATCGCTGATGCCCCTGGGTCTGGTTCCCAAGCAACATATGTTGGTAGTTGGTGAATTAGTCTGGATGGAAAAAAGGTCGATATCTGGTGTCCCATACCGGTCTATAATATCTGTAAACACTTTCCGATCCAACATCCATTTAATGTTGTCGTTGAATTTACGTGACCTGGTGTCTGCCACTGTATTTAGCTTACCTGGAAGGTAAGTGGTTGAGATCCAAATCTCTCTCCCAGACACCAGTGCCAGATATTATTAGCCAATTCATCACATGATATCGACTTTATTTCACCCATATGATTATATATAGGCCCCCACTGTGGTATCAACAATTTGTACCGTACATGCAACTGGTGCTCATCTGAGCAGTAGGCCCTGAGTCCATGAAATGCTACCAGCATTTCTAGATAGATAATTCCTAGTGCTTTAAACAGAATAATTTTCATGCACTCATCTGCCACCACAACTTGCGGTGGTATTAGTTGCTCCCCAACCTTTAGCACTGGCATCAGTCTGTAATGTACCCTAGGGATATAGAATGGGGTGATGGGGTTAGAATAATGCTGAGCATTTCTATCCACCAGTTTAATTCTGATTTTGCTTTCCCTGGTAGTTGCATAGGCCTATTGAAATGGCCTGCATGATTTTTGAGAGCTAAAATTTCCCTCTTCCAGGTTTTAATAATGGAGTGGTCCAATTGTGCTGCTGGGAACGCAGCCACCAATTCCCAATCACTCTTGCTCCTTGCCGAATGGATGGTTCCCTGATGCCAGTGAGGTTTCTGCATACTCCCATCAAGTCTGTCACTTTGTTTGGTGGCAAGGTGATAGACATATGAACAGAGTCAATAGTGAACCCCAAATAATCCATGGTAGTGGAGGGTTCCAATTTTGATTTATCTGGATGTACGTTAAATCCCTATGTTGTGGCTGATACCACCAATGTAGCCAGCTCCAATTTTCACCTACAATGAGAATATCATCCAGGTAAGCCATGACGATATGGTTATGTTTCTTTAAGTATGCTAAAGCTGGTTTTAATAAATTTGTAATAGCCTGGTGCTGATGACAACCCATTGGGTAAGGCCTTATACTGCCATAGCTGTCCCATCCAGATAAATTTCAGGTATTTACGATGATCCTGTGTGTGACAAACGTGTCTAATTTGAAATGGGCATACTGAATGGAAGTATTTAGTTCGGTCAAATGTGTAATGATACGGCAACCACCATCTTTTTAGTTTTTTATAAATATATTTGATACGAACTCTTGAAATTCTCTGATTGTTTCCCTTTTGTGTTTAGTCTTAACAGTTCAGCATGGCCTGCTGTTCTCTCTTTTTGTGAAGTATGAACTTTCTGCTAGGCGTATGCTGAACTGGGACGGTAGTTCTTATACAAATTCAATTTTGTAATTCTGAATACTTCCGAGTATGTAAAAGTTCAGAGGTAAAAGTGCAGCACACATGATGAAACAAGTGCAACCGTCCCCCAACTTTTGATGACTCGGACATGCAATGTTTTTTAAGACAAGCAGACCCACCTACCTCCATGGTTACCGGTGTTGTGTGGGTTGTCTCCGCACTTGTTTCTTCTGGTATTGTGTTGCTGCGTTGTGGGGTTGGCGCATTTTCCATGAAGGCCGGGCTGGGCCATGGTCTGAAAGACCGCTGTGCAGGTGGGCCGGCCTTCGAGCTTTCACCACCAGATGGTCTTCCATAGTACCGATGTCTGGTGGGTGTGTAGGGGTGCTGCCGCTGTTGATAGTGGGTTTTAGAGGTGCTTGGCACCTTGATCAGGCCTATAGCCTTGGCTTCCTCATGCAGGTCTTTCACCTGCTTCGGGAGGTCCCCCAACAGCAATTTTGGCGCCTGTGTGCTACTTGTCTTGCATAATTCCGCACTTCTTGATGATGCTCTTCCTGTAACTGTTAATCTCCACTGAGTATTACACAGTCTGCTAGAGCATCTCATAGCTCTTCAGGCAATTCAACCCCATCAGTTGTCCTGGTACTGCTGTGATTTTAGCAGCCAGCAGTTTCCTCTGGATGGGCTCCTGTTGCCCCAGATGGGGTCATAGACTGCTGGTACTTTAAGAGAATGGAGTTCTCTGGAGCAATGTACTTCCCAGCCATAAAGTTAATGGCTTGCTCCTGTAGCTGGTCTGTAGCCATGTATTTTGTAGTGGCTTGCAGCTTTGTATAGGCAGTCCTTCCTGAGTGGGTACAGCATGTGTTCCCACAATTCTTCTGCTGCTCTCTCTTCTGGCACCCCTCACAGTTGACTGTTCAGCCATTGCCCCTTCTTCAGGGTCAGCCCAGCTCTGACCCCTAATGCTCCCCTGCGAAGAAGGTGAGACATTTGGCAGTCCTTGAAAGGATCCTGCCGTGGGTCTGCGAGGAGACCCACTGTGACTCTGCCCCTGCATAAGCAGGTCACTCTGGAGCACTGCTCCCCATCCGCTCCTGCGGGAAAGACGGCCACTGTCCCTATCCGGGAATGGGGTGTCTTCAGTTCCGGACCCAGCTGAGTCAACGGCCCTGTCCGACTTCTGGGTGGTTTTGCCGCCAACCGCGGCGCACCTGCGGTCTGTAGCGGCGAGAAGTCGGGAGCTGCTGGCAGCACCTGCAGCTCTGGAGAGACGGCACGCTGCTGGCTGCTTCCACAGCAGCGGTATCAGCTGCTGCTCTCCCTTGCGCGACTCCATGGTGCTTCCTCCTGAAAAAGAAATCACACCGAGTCGCCACGCTCACCTGAAAAGGTAAGGCTTACCTTCAGTAAGTTTTGAAAATTCGCGCTGGAGGAGCGGCGCTCCTCCTGACTGTCGCTTCCGCAATGCGTTCGACGATATGTCGCGCATGCGTGCTGGCGGGGTCTTCACGTAGTCACTCACGTGACTCCGAAGTAAAATTTGACATCATGTTTAGTACAGGCTTGAGCCAAGGCCTGCTCCTGTGCTGTACTTTTCCATGTTCTATATTTTATGTTCTAATGTGGACTCACAAGGTTGTATGAATTAGACGGATCTTTCTACTTATCAAAACAACCGCCTGAGTTGACTTTGTGTGATTCATTTGTGTTGACTCTGATTAGATTTTCTCACTGCAGTTTGACACTCCTTAATAAGCCACTTCAGAAGGCAGTTATAAGTTAGCTGGAAAGCTATGAGTCTAGTCACTTCCAGTGGGTTGGGACAGAAGGTTTTTATCAATAGTTTCATGGTTGATATTACAGATAACAAGATTTTTATTCCGTTTTTTTTTAAATGCATTTAAATTCCCCAGAAGGCGTGACAGGTTTGAACTCATTAGCACCGGGTCTCTGGATTTTTAGCAGAGTAATTCTACTATACCTGGCATTTTATGTATAAAACTGCATGTAGAGAGTCAGTCAAAGGCAAGTGACCAACAATTGGCTGGCCTCTTTCACGTCAATGTACTGCAGCAATTAACGAATGAAGGAAGCTTTGATGTCGGATGTAGGAAGCAGAAGCTTAATGTAGAGTGATGATCCAAACACAGGTAAAAACTTGACCTGTTGCATTTGCACAGCAGATACTACAGTAAATACGTAATGTGGGAAGTGTGTTGCAGATATAAACAATAGACCATAAACAATAGGTACAGGAGTAGGCCATTCGGCCCTTCGAGCCAGCACTGCCATTCAATGTGATCATGGCTGATCATCCCCAATCAGTACCCCGTTCCTGCCTTCTCCCCATAGCCCCTGACTCCGCTATCTTTAAGAGCCCTATCTAGCTCTCTCTCTAAAGTATCCAGAGAACTGGCCTCTACCGCCCTCTGAGGCAGAGAATTCCACAGACTCACAACTCTCTAGGTACAACTCTCTAGACATGTTGCGGGGTGACGCCTGTATGGTCGTCAGTAGTGGCCCAAAAAGTCGTGCCTTTTTCTGATCGCTGCTGGAATTTCAACATTTTGAACATTTTCGGTGACCTGCTGCGACTATGACGGCAAGTCGCCGAAACAAATTGCGCAAGCGGGGCAGGCCCTTTAAGGATGGCACAGTAGTACATACATTACAGCTGCAGTGTCTGGACCTCAGTACAATCCTGAATGTGGAGTTCACAAGTTCCTCCTGTGACTCCTTTCACCCAGGTGCCCTGCTTCCCCCCATGTCCCGTAGATGTGTAAACTGCTGGGTTAACTGGCTGTGTAGGAAGGAAATGCAGATGCTGGTTTAAAACAAAGATAGATACAAATAGTTGGAGTAAGTCAGCAGGTCAGGCAGTTGAAGAGGGGTTTACTGGCTATTGTAAATTGCTCCGAATATGTAGACGTGCTGGAATATGGCAGAGTTGGTGGGAATAGAAGGAGGAAAAATTGTAATTGGTGCAAATGGAGGCGTTAGGGGCAATGTGGCCTTGCTGGGCCAAAACGCCTATCTGTGCCATATGATTGTAAAATTACAGAAATTTGAGGGGAAAAACCTATTTCCGTCCACTTTCTATCCACTCTGCAGTCTCCAGCAATTTCTGAACTGGGTCCCAAGCCTGTGGGTAGCAAAGTTCCTTTAATTACTTACCCCTTTAATTACTTAGTCACAGTGGCTGACCTGCTTCTTCTATACCCTATACTCCAACCCTCGGATAGTGGACATCATCATTGGTGGCCACTCGAAACGTGTATGATTGTCCTCTCCTCTCCAAAGGGTTCATCTACTTGTGGGTCTGCAGATGCCTGTAGAGGCCGATCCGTGATCCACACACCTTGGTGCAACGTGGGCAGTGGAGACTGGCGGTGGTCGGTAGTCGTCGAGCCCCTTCACTCTCTCCCTACGGTGCTGTCGCTTTGCCCCTGCGACACGGCGTAGTTCCATTTCGTGACGTGCAGCTTCTTCCTGCACGGATTTCCTCCAGGAGCGCCTGTCCAGTGCAATGTGCTCCCAGTTACTCGATGTGATGTGGAATTTCTTCAGGCTGTTCTTGATGTTGTCCTTGAAGCGTTTCTTTGGCCTGCCGGGTGCTCGCCGACCTTCCTTCAGTTGAGAGTACAGGATTTGTTTAGGGAGACGTGTGTTGGACATGCGGATGACATGGCCAGTCCATCGAAGTTGCTGCTGCATCATTGTGGTGGTGATGCTGGTCATGTTGGCTTCCTCCAAAACGCTGATGTTGGTGCGTTTGTCCTCCCAGCTGATCCTCAGAATCTTTCGTAAGGATCTTTGATGATATTGTTCCAGGGCTCTCAGGCACCTGCTGTAGGTGGTCCATGACTCGGCTCCATACAACAGGGTGGGGAGGACAATGGCTCTGTAGACCAGCAGTTTTATTTGAGCCTTTAGGTCTCGGTCTTCAAAGACTCTTTTCCTGAGTCTGGCGTAGGCTCTGCTGGCACAACTCAGGCGATGGTTGACCTCAGAGTCGATGTCAGCTTTTGAGGAAAGAATGCTGCCAAGGTAGGGGAAGTGGCCAACATCTTCAAGAGTGGTGTCATCCACTTTTATAGTGGGCTGGGTAGACGGCTGCTTGGGTGGAGGTTGATGTAGGACCTAGATCTTCTTGATATTTAAGGCTTGGCCCATGGCTCTGTATGCCTTGGCAAAGGCACTCAGGATGCCCTGGAGGTCTTCTGCGGAGTGTGCTGCAATGGTGCAGTCATCCGCGTACTGAAGCTCCATGATGGCGGTGTTACTGACTTTGATCTTGGCCTTCAACCTATTAAGGTTGAAGAGACCACCGTTAGTTCTGTAGAGGATTGGGATCCCCTGTGGCAGCTCTTCACCAATGAGGTGATGTATGGCAGCAATGCAGACGTCAAACAGGGTGGGTGTGATGATGCATCCTTGTTTGACCCCCGTTTCCACAGTGAAGGGCTCGGACTCAGAGCCGCAGTTGCTGAGCACTGTGACCGACATGCTATCATGTAGAAGCCTCAATATTCTGATGTACTAGTTGTGACAACCATACCTTGATAGTATTCTCCAAAGAGCCTGGCGGTCTACCGAGTCAAAAGCCTTCATCAGGTCTATGATGGCCATGTACAGTTCTTGTCCGTCTTTTGAACACAGAGGGTTTAAGCCGCGGTAGCTTGAACCATAGACGGCCTTAGTAGTGCTGAAGAAGTCTCTTGTGTCACCTGAGTCTGCCAGTCTCTGGATTTCCAGAGCCTTATCTGTCCTCCAAGAGTTCTTAAGCTCCCTCACCCGGCTCAGGACGTCTGCCTTGGCTCTGGAGTGAGCCGCTCTTTTGGTCTTGCAGGTCACATCATTTTGCCAGGCATGAAAGGCTTTCCTTTTCTTGGAGATGAGCTGTTCTATCTCTGTGTCATTCTCGTCAAACCAGTCCTGGTGTTTTCTGGACTTGCACCCAAGGATGTTTTCGCAGGTATCAAGGATGGTGGATTTGAGCCGGCTCTCTCGAATGTCTGTTGTCTGCTCAGAGGCATTTTGTGTGCTTGGATAACATGGATTTGGTTTCAGATGTCTGTGGACATAGTAAGCAGACCACTGCCGCAACCTATCGCATCTGTCAAGCCTGCTTTTTAAATGTACATCTTAGTTAAGTTTCAATGGCTAGAAGCTAGTGTTAAAGGCTGGCTACTTAGCAATTTGTTAACTGTCGAGAAATTAAGAAGAGAACAGGATCCTGAGCCTAGCAATGCCACGTGTTTGAAGAAGGGTCTCGACCTGAAAAGTCACCCATTCTATCTCTCCAGAGATGTTCCCTGTCCTGCTGAGTTACTCCAGCAGTTTGTGTTTTTCTGGCAATGCCACAATGGGTTAACTCATCTGCAGCAGTTGAAGTATTAAACTCTTCAGCAAAATAATGATTTAAATTTCACATTTTGCAATTTAACATTGATCAGTATCCAAATACTAAATTTACAGGACATTGAATGCAAAATTAAGGCACATAATAAGTCAAAGATGACCGTATATAATGTATATAAAGGATGCAACCAATGCCTTGCATTTCTCCACATGGTAAAAAAAAACCTTCAGGCATTCTGTAATCAAATCTTAGCCCAAAATGTTACATTTTTATTATTAATTTTCAATCTCATCTTCTACAAGAGTACAATTAAATATGAGCTGGAAAATTACCCCCTCAACTGTGACTTTTGAGGAATAAGAAAGGAGAATGGAACTGAAAATTGAATTCAAAGATACTTTCATTAAAGTTTTATTTATGCTGATATAATTATAATTCAGAAATGAATCATTTCTGTAACGAAGATTTCAGCCTGTGATATTAACTCTGTTTGTAACCTATTCACTTGTCTGAATTAATTGTATCAAAATCTCTGTCAAAGTTTAAAAAGTAAATGTAAATTATAAGGGGGGAAAAATCAATTCACCAAAAATACTTAGTTGAATATCCAATGAATAAAATATTACCAAGATGGAGTATAATATATTATTGTCACTATTAATTTTATTTGACTGAGGAAGATTTCTCTGGAATGTCTGTTGTCTGCTCAGAGGCATGTCTTCTGCTTGTATAGCATGGATTTAGTTTCAGATGTTTGTGGAATATATTTTCAAACAAGTTCTAAATGTAGTTTAATTCGCTGGAGATCATAACGATTCATTGAGTGTTAAAGTATCAAGAGGATATTTCATTAAAAGGATCCTACTTAAAATGCAGTTGAGTACATTTGAGTCTTCTGAGTTGCTAGAATCCCAAAATTGTTCCCACCCAGGACTTCCTTGTCCCAAGGATAAAGTCTCTGCCTTTCTTCCCTTGTCTTCTGAAGTGCTGACACCTGCTCAGGATGTGTTTGGTGGGTGTTGGTCATTTAAGTATCTGCCTCTGTGTTTCTTTGTCTCTCTGTCTGCCTGTCTGTCATCTCTCGTTCTCTTTTTCCATAGATACTGCCTGATCTGCTGAGTATTTCCATAATTTTACTGTTTCAACAAAAAAAAAAAATCATACTTTCCAACATTACATGAGCTAATTTGACCTGCAAGTTCTTGGAGCAGCAGGTAAATAAATGATGATGTTGTACATTGTTGAAACACAGCACAAATAGATGTTTTCCAGTTTCTCTCTCACACAAGGCACCACTGCCTCCCTTTGAAATAACATTGCATGCACCAAGTTTCAGGACTGAAACAGAATTGCTGTTTTCAATCCAGCATGAAACAAATGTTGACCTTGTGTTGTTAGGTAAGGAACATTAGACAGAAAAACTACTGCCTTTGACCTGCTGTGTGGCATACGATTAATTTGGAACAAAAAATAGAATTCCAATAACCTACATGTATTCTTCAGGGACGAACCGTTGCAAGTCATTGAACACCGACAACGCAAATAAAGAGAAATAAATGAAGATGCATCCATCTACTGGGGAACAGCGATGTTGCAGTCTTTTCTCCGAATCAGAGGAGTATGCAATCATGTCACACTCCAAATCACCAAATGCTGGACAGTGGCTTAATTGGAGTTAAGGGCCTGTCCCACTTGCTGATTTTTTTCGGCTACTACCGGCAGTCGCCGCTGGATTTTGAGCATTTCAAAGTCCAGCGGCGACAAAAATAATGTTGCGACAAACTGAGGAAACACCGCGCGTCAATACGTCATCACGCCGCGTCACTGCCGCATCACGCCGCAACGTTTTCGGTGGCCTGATACGTCAGTCAATGATGCCGGCAGTCGCTGAAAAAATCGCCAAGTGGGACAGGCCCTTTATGAGGCAGCAATGCCAACATGGAGATGGATCCCTCCTGGAGATGACATTGTCTTGGAGATTAATCCCTCCTCGAGGTGGGATCCTCTTGATTAATCCTTACTGAAGGTGGGATCTTGTGGGAGATGGATCCCTCCTGGAGGTGAGTCCTGTAGAGATTGGTCCTTCTCAGACATTGGTCCCCCTTGGAGGTAGATCCCTCCCATCCTTGGAGTCAGGTTCCTTTAGAGATGCGTCATTCAAGTGATTCATTCTACAGGAGTCCGAGTCATAGAATCAGAATTAAAAGACGCTCCTTTAGTAAAGAGATGAGGAAAAATTTCTTTAGTCAGAGGGTGGTGGATCTGTGGAATTCTTTGCCATAGAAGGCTGTGGAGGCCAAGTCAGTGGATATTTTTTAAGGCAGAGAGATGGATTATTGATTAGTATGGGTGTCAGAGTTTATGGGGAGAAGGCAGGAGAATGGGGCTAGGAGGGAGAGATAGATCAGCCATGATTGAATGGTGGTGTAGACTCTATGGACCAAATGGACTAATTCTACTCCCATCACATAACAACAGCTGGGATGAAGCTGGGAAAAATAGATGGAGATCTGCTTCAACAAATAGAGGAATGAAGCAACAAAGTTTCAAGAATGGAGGGGTGATCATATTGTGAGGGAAATTCTCTGCCCCAGAGGGTTGTGAAGGCTAGATCGTCCGAGATGCTTAAAGATAAAGTGGATACATGTGGATATATTATAGAAGAACGGGGATTGGAGGGAACTTCCACTGAAGAGTAGATGAGGCCTGGAATTGGGCAGGGCAGGCATGAGGGGTTGAGTTGACCACTCTGTTCCTAGTCTTATATTCTCATCTCTTTTCTGTTTGTGAGAAACCAATTGGTGCTTTGAGACCACGGGAGTCCATTACCTCATTACATGATGACTATTATATTACAAGACCATTGGCTCACACTCTTTTTGTTTCTAGAAATCTAACTAACTCCTTTTGAATTATATTCAGGAACTTGCCTCCACAATCATTCCATGGCTGCGAATTCCATGTATTTGCCACTTGCTGAATGAAGACATTTCTCCTCGTCTTAATTTTGAATTGTGTCATCTATATCCGAAATCTAATTCCTGGTCCTAGCCCCCCACAACTAACATGTAGAGCCCTGTCATAATCTTGTATATTTCATTGAGATCCCCTCTCAAGCTTCTAAACGTTCATGAATATTAACCTTATGGATGCAATTGGTCTTCATATGAGAATCCAAGCTTCCCAACAATCAGTTTGGTGCATCTTTACTCCAATCTCACTAGATAAGGAGACCAAAAACTGCACATAATTCTCCTGGTGGTACTCCACAAAGACACAATACAATTGTTTGTGTTCTCAAAGCTTATTATCCAATATATGAGAGTATGCAGAAATGTCTCGACTTGAAACATAGAAACATAGAAATTAGGTGTAGGAGCAGGCCATTTGGCCCTTCGAGCCTGCACCGCCATTCAATATGATCATGGCTGATCATCCAACTCAGTATCCTGTACCTGCCTTCTCTCCATACCCCCTGATCCCTTCAGCCACAAGGGCCACATCCAACTCCCTCTTAAATATGGCCAACGAACTGGCCTCAACTACCTTCTGTGGCAGAGAATTCCACAGATTCACCACTCTCTGTGTGAAAAACGATTTTCTCATCTCGGTCCTAAAAGACTTCCCCCTTATCCTTAAACTGTGACCCCTTGTCCTGGACTACCCCAACATCGGGAACAATCTTCCTGCATCTAGCCTGTCCAACCCCTTAAGAATTTTGTAAGTTTCTATGAGATCACCCCTCAATCTTCTAAATTCCAGCGAGTACAAGCCAAGTCTATCCAGTCTTTCTTCATATGGAAGTCCTGCCATCCCAGGAATCAGTCTGGTGAACCTTCTCTGTACTCCCTCTATGGCAAGAATGTCTTTCCTCAGATTAGGAGACCAAAACTGTACGCAATACTCCAGGTGTGGCCTCACCAAGACCCTGTACAACTGCAGTAGAACCTCCCTGCTCTTGTATTCAAATCCTTTTGCTATGAATGCCAACATACATTCACTTTCTTCACAGCCTGCTGCACCTGCATGCCTACTTTCAATGACTCGTGTACCATGACACCCAGGTCTCGCTGCATCTCCCCTTTTCCTAATCGGTCACCATTCAAATAATAGTCTACCTTCCTGTTTTTGCCACCAAAGTGGATAACCTCACATTTATCCACATTATACTGCATCTGCCATGCATTTGCCCATTCACCCAGTCTATCCAAGTCATCCTGCAGCCTCCTAGCATCCTCCTCACAGCTAACACTGCCCCCAGCTTCGTGTCATCCGCAAACTTCGAGATGTTGCATTTAATTCCCTCGTCCAAATCATTAATGTATATTGTAAATAGCTGGGGTCCCAGCACTGAGCCATGCGGCACCCCACTAGTCACTGTCTGCCATCCTGAAAAGGACCCGTTCACTCCTACTCTTTGCTTCCTGTCTGCCAGCCAGTTCTCTATCCACATAAATACTGAACCACCAATACCGTGTGCTTTAAGTTTGTATACCAAGCTCTTGTGTGGGACCTTGTCGAAAGCCTTCTGAAAGTCCAGATACAACACATCCACTGCTTCTCCCTTATCCACTCTACTAGTTACATCCTCAAAAAATTCAATAACATTCGTCAGACATGATTTACCCTTCGTAACTCCATGCTGACTTTGTCCAATGATTTCACCACTTTCCAAATGCGCTGCTATCCCATCTTTAATAATTGACAAGCAGTTTCCCCACTACCGCTGTTAGACTAACTGGTCTGTAATTCCCCGTTTTCTCTCTCCCTCCCTTTTTAAAAAGTGGGGTTACATTAGCTACCCTCCAATCCTCATGAAATGTCACCCATTCCTTCTCTCCAGAGATGCTGCCTGCCGTGCTGAGTTACTCCAGCATTTTGTGTCTACATCCTATCAAATATACCATTCCCTTCCTTATCTTCTTGCTACAGTTGAAAATTAGCTTTCAGTGACTAGTCTAAAAACTCACCTAAATTCCACGGTACTGAAGAAGGGTCTCAACCAGAAACGTTGCATATTCCGTCCCTTTAGATGCTGCCTCACCCGCTGAGTTTCACCAGCATTTTATGTCTACTTTTAAATTCCATGGTACATCAGTGTTCCCCAATCTATCACCACTTAAATAAAACTCTATCTGCTTTGAATAATACTCTGTCTTATTCCTGGGACCCAATTCTCTTCTGTTCCAATACTTAGGTCTGGTATTTCAGATATTTTTGTATACTGTTTAAGAAGGAACTACATATGCTGGAAAATCGAAGGTAGACAAAAGTGCTGGAGAAACTCAGCGGGTGCAGCAGCATCTATGGAGCGAAGGAAATAGGCAACTTTTCGGGCTGGAACCCTTCTTCAGATTTCTTTTATACTGACTGGCTTACAGGATATGGCTGTCACAGATATTCAATTTTTCATTTCTAATTGCTCTTGAATGTTCAATGTAAACTACATTGGAAGGTCTAGAGTAACATTTATTTCAGATCAGGTAAGATGGCAGATTTCCATGACTGAAGGACATTAGCTTAATTTCTTGATTTTTGTAATCAAGGCTGGCTTGAATTCTAGATTTATTTAATTACTTGGATTTCTATTTCCCAACCGCCACTGTGGGACTAGAAGTCATTTCCCTAAATCAATGATCCAGAACTCTGAGCATTAACACAGTAACTCAAACCCTTTGTGAAGTCCCATCACAATTAATGTCACACCAAAGTTCAGAAGCATGGTCTTTAGTCTTCAGAAAACATATGGAAGGGATGATGAAGGCAAGCGTGGCAGTATAAAATCGGTAACAATTTGTTTTTGTCACATGCACCAAGATACAGTGATCATTTTGTTTGTGTGCTATCCAGTCAAATTTTGCTGTACATCAGTACAAACAATTCATATGCAAGTATCAATGTGCTGAATAGAGTATTACTGCATTATGGCATTACAATTACAGAGAAATTACAGATTTTAAAAAGTACAAGAGCCACAATGAGGTAGGTTGGGGGATCAGAACTACACCCTTAGGGCTTCTGGGCGTTATGGGGAAAAAGCAGGAGAATGAGGTTAGGAAGCAGTTTTAGATCAGCCATGATTGAATGGTGGAGTAGACTTGATGGGCCAAATGGCCTAATTTTGCTCCTATCACTTGTGACCTTATGACCTCAGCTTATGATAGGTCCATTGTTCTGATAAAAGAGGGGAAGAATCTGTTCATGAATCTATTGGTACATTATTCAAACGTTTGCATCTTTTGCCTGACGGGAGTGGTGAAGGGGAATGACCGGGTGTAAGTGGCCCTTGATCATTTGGTACATTTGGTACTTCCATTCCATTGGTACTTGAGTGCTCTTCCAGTGAACTTTCTTCTCACGTTTCCCTTGAGCACCATTACCAGAGAATTAACACTGTCCTTCTCTCTGGAAACCAAGATTCACAATGTCAATTGCCATGGAATCGAAGTGTCATACAACTTCGAATCAGGCCCTTCAACCCACTGAGTCTGTCAAGTACCCATTTTTTACAAATTATGCACTAATCTCACATTTCATTATCCACATTCCTGTAAATCATCTTAGCACAACCAGAGAGCAGTGCTGAACTACTGTCTATCTCTTTGGTGACCCTCGGACTATCCTTAATCGGACTTTGCTGGCTTTACCTTGCACTAAACGGTATTCCCTTATCATGCATCTATACACTGTAAATGGCTCGATTGCAATCATGTATTTTCATTCTGCTGACTGGTTAGCACGCAACAAAAGCTTTTCACATGTGACAATAAACTAAGCTAAATTAAAACAAACCAAAACTACCCACATATTCTGCCACACACAAGGAGCAATTAACAGTGGTGGGTTCACCAACCAATCTGCCTGTTTTGGGGATTTGAGAGGAAACTAGAGCACCTAAGGGAAACCCAGATAGTCACATAGAGAACTGCACACAGGCAGCTCCAGAGATCAGGATTGAACCCTGGGTGACTGGGGCTAAGCAGTAGCAGTTCCACCAACTATGCCAATGTGCTGCCCCTCATGTCTACTCATTTCTTTCAAAACCTTCAGGCCATTTTAGAGAAAGCTCATTGCCAATCAACCGTTCATCGTGTTCTCTTTAAACCTTAATTGTACTCCAGCTCTTCACTTGGGATTCTTAATGAAATTAAATAAAGGTATATTTAAAAGCAGTCTGAGGTCCATTCAAGAAATGCGTGGGAGAGAACTGCAGATGCTGGTTTAAATCAAAGATAGACATAAAATGCTGGAGTAACTCAGCGGGACAGGCAGAATCTCTGGAGAGAAGGAATGGGTGACGTTTTGGATCGAGACCCTTCTTCATTACTTCTCTCCAGAGATGCTGCCTGTCCCGCTGAGTTACCCCAGCATTTTGTGTCCATTGAAGACAGGCTGTTTACAAAATGGAAAGCAAGGAGATTATGATGAATATTATAATCTTGCATTATGCATGTTATTCAACAGGCCTAAAGTCAATGTGTAAAGCTTACTATGGGTGAGCAAGAGTCAATAATCAATAGTCAAGAGTATTAGATGGGGAACAGTAGAGTTAAATCCATTCTCGCTGCAGCTTATCAGGCCTATTATTGCAATAACACAGAAAGGGACTATGCATTAATCAATAATGCAATAAATTGTCAGTAATACTAGGTAACCAGACCATAATAGTGTAAAATGAAATACATATAGCAACAATATAATGTGAAGAAGCTGCTCTATATCCTGGACCGTGCTTCACTGGTTCCTATACCTTCTTCCCGATAGAAGCAGTGAGATTAGAGCATGGCTAGATTGTTGTGGGTCTTGATGATATGTGCTGCCTTTTTGAGGTTGCAATCTCTGTGGATCTCTTTGATAGTGGGGAGGTTTTCCTGCAGCCGCCTTGCTCAACTTCAAGTGACTGAACCCGAGCCAGATACAACCTTTCAGTCTACAATCCTGAAAAGATGAGGCGATTTGGATTTGCTGCTGAATAGTCCTCTTAAAATTTACAGCATGATGACTTCATTTTGTGGCGGAATGTGGACGATTGCATCAACATGGCAGTCCAAGGACAGACCTTTAGAGATATGAAAAATATCGATATTGTAATCCCATCCTGTTAATTCTTTTCCCACAAAAAGTATTTTCCTTCAAGTAGGGTAACAGAAGAGCTAGAGAAACTCATGTGAGGCAGCATCTATGGAGTGTCCGAAAATATTCGATTGTTCGCGGTCAGACCCTACTACTTCAACTGAAGAAGTTTGGACCTCAAGTTGCCTATTTGTCCTCGTTCCATGGATTGCTCCTCACCTGTTGAGTTTCTCCAGCATTTTATGTCTACCCTTCCGCTTTCCAGCATCCTGCCTTTCCTTCTAAACATTCCTTCCGTAGGAACTACTTTCTTAAAAGTAGGAAGTGCAGTAAAATATCTTAAATAATCCGCAAGTGAAAGCCAAATACTAACTGTCCTCCAATCCTGCACCACACTTAACTTAGCCAGGTTTGCTCATTGTATTGGCTTCCTCTTAAGAGTGATTGATGGCGTTGCTTTTTGAGCAGTGCGGATTCATTTGCAACTGCATTTCTTTTTTATGAAAGTAGGTCTTGACATTAGAACGGCACATTTACTAAAAGAAGGCCCTGAATGTTTCTAGTTGTTTTAATCACACTTATGTCCAATATAAACCTCGTTTCTCATTCCAGATCATGTGAAAATCAGTACAATGGCACAACAAAGAATGTCTTAGATGGAAAGAGGTGTTGAGATTTGGGGACTATTACACTGAGAAGGGTACGCGCTGTACATGGGATTCAACAAAATGTTTGTAGGTAAAGACGTAGATACTGGTTAAGAATCGAGAGAGACACAAAAATGCTGGAGTAACGCAGCGGGTGAGCAGCAACTCCTGAAGAAAAGGAATGTAATGTCTCGGGTCGAGACCCGTTCTTCAGACTGATCATCTCAGACATTGTAGTAGCTATCTATCTCAACAAATATTGATCATTCCTAGCAATAGGAAACAACATTTTCTCGTCGTCACACTCCATGTCTCGGTCAAACCAATTTCATCTAGTCAAACATTCTCTAATTTTATTGCATACTTCAAACCACCATATCAAAGATCTTTTAGCAATCGTTGCGGAATTACGTAAATAAGAATAGGAAAATATTGGAACATCAAAAACAAAGAAAAAGAAATTTATCGATAATGGATAAAGATTGCTAAATGTCTAAAAGTTAAAATTAAAATTAAAACGAATTCTCGATCCTCAGACAAGAAAGAAACAAATATAGCATTTCCGAAGGAGCAATCGTCTCAAAAGCAAAAAGAAGCTTTACAATCTATTTTACTAGTCGGAGTCACGTGAGTGACTACGTAAAGACCCCGCCAGCCTCGCATCGCGACAAATATCGTCGAACACGCATTGGCGAAGCGGACGAGTCGTGACGGCCGGCACCTCCCACCAGCGCGAGGTTTGAAAAATTACGAGAAGGTAGTATCTTTACCGTTTCTGGTGAGCTTGGGTGACTCGTGTGTTATCTTTTTTCAGAACGGAGGAAGCACCAGAGTCGCGCCAAGGGAGAGCAGCAGAGCTGATACCGGCCGTGCGTGAGGGAAGCAGCCCAGGCACGTGCCGTCTCTCCAGAGCTTGCAGTTGCCTCCAGACCGCAGTCGAGCCTGCAAAACAACCTGAAGTCGGACAAGGTCCGCGTTTGACTCGGCAGGTCCGGACGCTGAAGACACCCGTTCAACATATAGGACGGCGGGCGGCTTCCCACGGATGGATGGGACAGAGCTCCAGCATGACCTGTTATCAGGGGCAAGAGTCACAGTGGTCATCCTTCCAGACCCACGCAGCATCCTTTCCAAGGACTGCAAAATGTCTCACCCTGCTTTCGCAGGGAGCATTAGGGGTCAGAGCTGGGCTTCCCCTGAAGAAGGTGGCAATGGGCTGAACAGTCAACTGTAGGGTGCCAAGGAAAGAGCACAGATAAAAGAAGGATTTTGTGGACGTACACTGCTGTATCAAACTCAAGAAGGACGCCTATACAGTCACAGCTAAGCCCTGAACAAAAAACATGGCTACAAGAACACTAGCTGAGCAAGCCATTAACTTTATGGCTGGAAGTACATTGCTGCCCAGAGAACTACTCCATTTCTCTTAAAGTACCTCAGTCCTATGACCACCCATCGGGCAAAACAGACCCATCTATAAAGCCAGGAGTGAAGCTCCAGAGGAAACCTCTGGCTGCAAAAATCAAGCAGTACCAGACAACTGATGGGGTTGATTTGCCTTGAAGAGTTACTAGATGCTCTAGCAGACTGTGGTAATACTCAGTGTAGATTAACAGTTTTAGAGAAGACATCAATCAAGAAGTGCGAATTATGCAAGACAAGTAGCACTACATCCGAACGGCGCCATAATTGCTGTTGGGACCTCCCCGAAGCAGGTGAAAGACCTCATGAGGAAGCCAAGTTTAAATAATTTTTAATTTATTTTAATAATTATTCTATAGGCCTGACAAGTGCCAACACCTCTAAACCCACTATCACAGCGCAGCACCCCTACACCACCACCAACATCGTGTGCTAGGAAACCAACTGGTGGTGAAAGTCTCGAAGGCCGCCCCACCTCACAGCGTCCTTTCAGACCATGGCCCAGCCCGGCCTTCATGGAAAATGACGCCAACCCCACAACCAGCAACACAATACCAGAATAAACAAGTGCGAACAACCCACACAACACCGTAACCATTGGAGGTCGTGTCTGGTTGTCCTTAAAAACATTTGCATGTACCGATTCAATCAAAAGTTGGGGGAACGGTTGCACTTGTTTCATCATGTGTGCTTGGCACAATTTATTTACCTCTGAACTGTTTTAACAGTACTCGAAGTATTCAGAATTACAAAATTGAATTTGTATACGAACTACCGTCCCCAGTTCAGCATAACGCCTACAGGAATCAAACTCAATAAAAAGAGAGAACAGCAGCCAGGCTGAAACTGTTAAGACTAAACACAACAGGGATTTGAGAAAACAATCAGAAAGTTTCAAGAGTTCGTTACAAATATAATTTATAAAAAAACTAAAAAGAGGGGTTGGCCGTGCATAAACAGGATTATACACGAACTAATACTCTTCCGTTCAGTATGCCCATTTTTCAAAATAGACACGGTTGTCCACCCACAGTCAATCGTAAAATACCTGAATTTATCTGGACGCGAACAGCTATGCAAGTATGAGCCTTATCCAATGGGTTGTCATCAGCACCCAGGCTATTACAAATTTATTAACACCAGCTTGACATACTTAACGAAACATAACCATATCGTCATGGCTTACCTTGATGATATTCTCATTGTAGGTGAAAAGTTGGACTGTCTACATTGGTCGGTATCAGCCACACAGAGAGTTTAACTACATCCAGATAAATCAAAAATTGGAACCCTCCACTACCATGGATTATTTTGGGGTTCACCTATTGAACTTCTGTTCATTATGTCTATCACCTTGCCACCAAACAAAGTGGACAACTTGATGGGGAAATTATCTGGGCAAAAGCCTCACTGGCAATCAGGGAACCCTCCATCCGCATAGGATCAAGAGTGATTGCGAAAGTTGGAGGCTGAGTTCCCTCAGCAGCACAATATGACCACGCCAATTATTAAAACCTGATAGGAAATTTTAGCTCTCAAAAATCATGCAGCCATTCAATAGGCTTATGCAACTACCAGGGAAAGTAAAATTTAGAATTAAACTGGTGGTTAAGAAAATGTTCAATAATAGCCTAACCCCATCACCCATTTCTATAGTCCTAGTTACAATTACAAGACTTGATTGCCCATTGCTAAAGGTTGGGGAAGCAACTAAGACCACCCGCCATTTGTGGGTTGCAATGAGTTGCACAAAAATTATCTGTTGAAAGCTCTAGAATTAATTAGCTAGAAATGCTGGGAGCGTTTCATGGTCTCAGGACTACTCTCAGATGAGCACCAGTTTTCATGACGGTACAAATTGGAAAGACCACACAGAGGGCCTATATATACAG